>ML682028.1:334039-403448 GCA_007922195.1 Podocnemis expansa
GGGTGCAGTGGGAGGACGGAGAAAAGGGGAACCCAGCCAGGCGGGGGGGGGTGCAGTGGGAGGACGGGGAAAGCAGAGACCTAGCCAGACAGGGAGGGTGTCAGGACGGAAAAAGGGGGCACCCAGCCAGGTGAGGGTGCAGCGGGGCGGGGGGGGGACACGAGGAAGGCGGGAGCCAGGCAGACAGAGGACGGGGCAGGAGGGAGCCCGCCAGGCGGGGCGTGTGAGGGAAGCTGGGGGAACGGCTCGGAGGGCCAGGACGGGTGGCGCTGTGGGGGCGGGGCGGCACCTGTGGAGCGCGGGCAGCTCGTCGCAGTCGGAGGGGGGGTCGGGGGTGTTGGGGATGACGCCGATGATGGTGCTCTTCAGCGAGGTGCCCTTCAGCAGCCGGCTCCGCACCAGCTGCATGTTGCGCGGCGAGTCCACGCTGCTGCGCATGGTGGAGCCGGGCAGCAGGACCCCCTCCTGGGTGAGCAGCAGCGGCAGGCGGGCGGGGATCTGGATGGCGCTGCCGGACGCCATGGCCGCGCCGGGCCCAGGCCGCCCTTCGCCTCCTACGGGCCGCCGCGAGGGACAATCCGCCGCCGCCGCCGCCCCCGCTGCTGCCCCCTGCCGGGCGCCGCTGCCGCCGCAGCCAGGGCGGAGCCGGGCGCGCTGTGGGCTCAGTCCGCGGAGGAGAAAGGGGCGGGCGTCAGACAGACACCACGCCCCCTTGAAATTAATATTCAAATCAGGCCTAAGGTGTGAAAAAATGCACGTGGACAAGTGAAATGAGTCGCACTCTACCTTATGCCAATTATACATAATTAACACACCCACTGCGGTGCAATAATAGGTGATAGGGGGGTGTATAGCATCTCTGGCTAGGGTTACCAGAGGTCAGGCAAAAGGCGAACATCAAGCAGTTGTGTGGCACTTTAAGACTGCAAAAAATAAATTTGTTAGCCACACAACTGCTTGTTGTTTTTTTACTGGACTAAACTAACACGTCCTAGGTCCAAAATTCCCAGGGGGTTGGACTCACTGAGCTCACGAGATCCCTTCCAGCCCTATGATTTGATTTGAACACGGCTATCCCTTTGGAAAAAGGAGAACATGTCTGCCTTTTTACCTTCCTGGCCTCCTTTGTATCTTCACCTTCTCTGTCCAGCAGGCATTTTAAAATACTGGATTTTGTCAGGCTTTTTACTTCTAGGGGTTAAAGTGTGCTCAAATGCCACGCAATACCTTATTTTTAGGGAAAAGCGTTCCAGGGCCGCCTAAAAACCGAAGAATATGACATTATTACTCCATTTTCTCCGTGTGTCCTCCAATATCCTCCTTTTCATACTTCCCTGTCCTCCTTTCCAGGCTTCGGTATCCGGTAACCCTATCTCTGGCAAAGTACTGACAGCCAGGGGCAGGTCAGTGTGAAATGAGCCCAAGTGCTCAAGAAAAAAGAAGTGTTTCTGCAGCTTGAGCCAGATGAAATGCTTTGCCCTCTAAAAAAAGGTTAATTGGGGCACTTTTTGAAAAGCTACTCAAAGAGCTCTGGATTGGCTCATTGGACCATGAATATTCATGAGTTTATTTCGAAACTGCGGGGTTGTGTGCCTAAGGTTACCAGATCCCAAAACATGGGAAGGAAGACAGGGAAGTACAAAGAGGGGGACGTTGGGGGACACATGGAGAAAATGTAGTATTAATGTCATATTCTTCTGTTTTTCAGGGGCCCTGACACGCTTCTCCCTAAAAATAGGGTGTTCTGGGGCATTCCAGCATACTTTAACCCCCATAAGTAAAAAGCCAGACAAAATCATGTATTTCTAAAATGCCTGCCAGACAGAGGACGTGACGGTAAAAAGGAGGACATGTCCTCCTTTTGCCGGACATCTGGTGACCATAGGTGTGCCTCACATTAATTAAAGGTCACAAGGTGCGCCACCACAGAGAATGTTGGGAACCATTGTAATAGCTCACTCATCTGCCAAACTTTTTTAGAAATAGCTTCTATTCTTGAAGTTTTCTGAGTATTTTGTCTCAGCCACCAGATGTCAGTCCAGCACCTACAATTAATTTGATTGTTTTTGTTAAAAGGGAAACAAAATGTACTATATAAAATTTCCCCTCTCACCCCTATGGGTGGTATGTGTCTTCCTCAACCTCGGGTCCTCTACCAGAGGCCTGGGAGTTTGAGGGTCCTGCGCAGTATCTTAGCTGTTCCTAGCACTGCACTCTTCTGGACAGAGAGCTCTGATGTTGTTCCTGGGATCTGTTGGAGCCACTCTCCCAGTTTAGGAGTCACAGCCCCGAGTGCTCCTACCACCACCGGGACCACTTTGGCCTTCACTTTCCACATCCGTTCTAGTTCCTCTTTCAGGCCCTGGTACTTCTCCAGCTTCTCATACTCCTTCTTCCTGATGTTGCTATCACTTGGCACTGCTACATCTATAATTGTCGTTAGGGCTCTATTGGCATCTTCTAGCATACTATCTGATGGTACTTCTCCAACGAGTCTTGGTAATAGGTCTCGAGGGTTAACTGTAGCTAGTTTATCCATGATCTTATGCCTCATATCAGCTGCTGTGCTCTGTAATGGAGGGGGTGGCAGTGAAGTTCCAGCTTCAGGTGTTGCCCGCACATCTAGTTGATCTTCCGGGTCTTCTTGTTGAGTCGGGGATGTAATGTGGAGTTGGTCTACCTCAAGTTGTGAGAGCAGCTTCCTCTTTACTACGTTGAAGCATTGGGTAACTAGCTGTTTCTCAGTTCATGTGGATGTAGGTCTTTTGTCCATCCATAGTTCCCTCATATGTTTCATATATCTCCTCTCATTAGGTCTACTGTTGTAGTAGCATTCCATCAATTCCAGGTTCTCTTGTCTCATCCATGTATGCTTTGTTCCAGTAGCCCACTTATCATCAGATTGTCCTGGTTCCCCAACATCTGGCACAGACCTTGTTCATCCGGGCGACATCCGAGCCAGCATGACTCTCCTAGTTTGTGTCACTCTCATATCTGAGGTAGGCAAGTGAGGTGTTAGGGGGTCTTTTGCCCAAGGACCCCTACTGGAAAGGTAGGTAGGTACCAACCGGGATTTTAACCCAGGTCTCCCGTATCAAAGGGCGGCACGCTTAACCACTACGCTATCCAGTCATACTATATATATTCCCAACCTTTTTGACTAGAGGGCCACAAATATGATTTTTACCATCCTGAAGGGCCACCAGTCTATCAACTCATAAAAATTTATTGACATGTACACCATTAAGGAGTACAAATCACTATGTATTTAGTGAAATATTTTGATGTTTCTGTCCCCAGTTTTTACATTCACTACAAATGACTCGCAGTATGTCACACACCTACAGACAAACCACTAGGGTAGATGATTATTGTCACACACTGAAGCACTTGGCCCAACAGCTAAGCCACAGTGGGTGCAGACAGCTAAGTTCAGGTCAAACCGGAAGGCATTGATTTTTTGAGAGTCTTGTCCCTCTTCAGGCATGGTAGATCCTGGCTGCTCCCACCCCCCCACCTGCCACCAAGCCAGAAGTCATTCAGCAAGGACACTGCCTCTGCTGATTTCTCATCCCTCTGCCTGTAGGCCTATGCTCTCTGCTGGAGCCAGGGGAGGGGCGTGCTGACCTCCCATCCTCTTGGCTGTACAAGGAGCATGCACTAGTCTTGTAGCCCCACAGCCATAAGTTCCACCTGAGTCCTCAAGCAGCAGTTCCCTTCTGCAGCCAGTGGCGGGGGGGGGGGGGCCCACTTTGAAAAACCGTGTAGCCCCCAGTCCACAGGTTGGGAACCACTGGCTTATGCCATCAAGACCCTTTCTGTTAAGTGACTCCTGGCTATTCTATGTTTCACAAGTCATGGTCTCCTGCTCATTCTTATGAAATAAATCCTGCCCTATGCTATTCAGGTATCCAAAGAGCACAAGGAGCCTCTTTTCTTGTGCAAATAGCAGGGCCGGAATTCTCTGAAATGTTCAAGATGGCCCTGGAAAATACTGATGACCTGTGCACCAGATCTCTTGTGCAAATCAGAGGCTCATTGTTTAAACACAACTTACCCAGTTTTCCACCAGGCTAAGCTAGTTTGATCTGGTTAGAGCAGGGGTCTCAAACTCAAATCACCACGAGGGCCACATGAGGACTCGTACATTAGCCCGAGGGCTGCACCACTGAAACCTTTCCATACAACAATATTGCAAATATCGGTAGCGACAGTGTCACTGCAGGCCACAGGAAATAGTATTAGGGGCCGCATGCAGCCTGCAGGCCCCATGTTTGATACCCCCTGGGTTAGAGGAAAAACACAACTGCTAAAAGAAGCACAAAAGTGCAGTTCTACAAAGTACATCCCTTCTGCCATCATAATGGAATGCTGACCTGGCCAACAGTGGTTCTTTCTAGAGACAAAAACTAATCTATGCTCCCCCTATCCTATGCCAACTAGGCCATGGTATTGCAACACATGCTAAAAAAAATCCTTCCAACGTTTTCCATTGAGCCACTACATGCTGAGACTAGACCTTCAGTGTTAGCAAGTGCTGTGTGAATATTATTTATGATTATTAATTAGTTATGTTCAGTACATTGAGGCCCCATCTAGGATCAGGGTCTCGTGCAGCATTCTGAATCAAGGAACAGATCTCTTGGGAAATAATCGCTATCCTTCCCCTCCCACAGTCACCACCACCCTTTTTACATGTTTCCAGCTATTGTTTTCTTTCCCTATAAACAAATCCCTAAAAATAAATATCACAAAAAGAGAAACAGCAGAAATAAGCACATGCTGTTTGGTTTTCATCAGGATTGCACTGGCTTCCCATGGTCTACTGGTCAAATGTTAGTCTACGTCACAAGATGCACATCTGTGCAGCCCTGGGCTAGAATTTATATGATTTTTTTGTTTACTTTTGCACTATGATTGTATGATTTGATGCCAATTATGCCATGCAAGGTTCTTTTATGAATGCTTAAAACAAGTGCAGATGTGAAGCATGTTACACAGCACAGACCCTCAGGATTGTCTCTAGCACAGAGGCTGGAGAATTACATGACAAAGGAAATCACACAGCCGCCCAGGAAAAGAGGGGAGGAGCCACTGGGGGATTGAAAGGCATGCAGGGACTTTGAGAGGAGAAAGCTGCCTGTTTGGGCCAGAGAGAGAAACACATCTGAGAAGCAACTAAAAGGTTTTGAACCCACCCACATAACTAGGAGGGCCTAAGCTGGACCAGGAACCAGACTTGTGGGTAAGAATAAGGAGAATGGTCTACACAGTAGTCTTGGATTAGTGTTATTAGTCTAGTATGTGTGTTATATCATTTCTTTTCCTCCTGGCAGTTCCTAAGTGCTTTATTAAATGATTGTGCTTTGATTTGCTTAAAATCATATCCTGATCAGTAGGCTAGTAGTTGTTTTATCTAAACTCGTGTGGACCTTAGAGGGTGTGAATGAGGAAGGCTGTGAAATTAATTTCTTTGTAAAATGGATGGATGTGAGACTATAGTGATTGGGAGTGGGTCCCAATCCCTGTAAGCCACAAGTGCCCACAGTGGTATTTGGGCCTGAGGGTGCTCATGTGGGGACCATTACCTGAGTGGCCAGAGGGTGCGCACTCACTGCGTGGGACCAGTTACACACAGGAGGTTGGTGGTGCATGACTGAGGAGTGAGTGGTCACCCAGAAAAGCAGGGTAAGGTGGGGCTCAGGAGTGGCGATCAGGGGGTTACAGCAGCACACCAGACCAGAACTAGGGTGCTGCCTGTCAAAGTCTATGACAAGCTTTAGCCCTGATATCACAGATCAGATTATTGGATTGGGGCTTTGACTCACCTCATTCAGCACATTATTCACTGATGTACAAAAGTGCAATGTCAGAATGCCTTGTAAAATCCTGACCACTATCTGCTATGATAAAAAATGCTGTAAGTAGTATTAGGGGTAATATGTAAGGGAAAGGGAGGTATAAATCAGAGCTCTCCCATTCACTTCAAAATGTGTGTGCAGCACCTCTGGAAACCAGGGCTGGAACCTCTCATGTCGGGCACCCGAAATTCAGATACAATGAATATTTCTGAACATTTGGACCCTAGATTTTCTCAAATCACATCATGGGCCAATGGTAGAGCCATGACAAGAACACAGAAATCCTAAGTCTTAGTTCTTTGCTCTGATTTATACCTATATTTCGATTACCTATGGCCCGTAATACTACATACAGCATTCTTGATTGTACCAGATCACATTCATCATGTTCTAAGGCATTTTACAACTGCATTTTTTCCCCCTACATCAGCAAAGAACATGCTGACCCCTTGTTAATTACTGACTTTGATGGCGTACTTTGAACTATTGCCATTCTGTACAGAGGTAAAATCTCAGTGGTAACAGAAATGTTTATATTAACTGATGTCTCACAAATTTTCTGTAATAGCCAACTGTGCAAACAAACCTGTTTAGTCATAAAGTTTATTAACGGCTTAGCAATCTTGCATTCTACTTAAAAATGCCAAACTAATGGGTTATCTTTAAATGCATACAAGAGTTTCCTATGGCCAGTAAAGCTGTTCTTGCTCATAACAACACATCTCTTCCCCAGCTCCCCACCTCAAGCTCCTCTCTCAGCTGGACTGGGGGGGGGTTTGTCTGGAGCAAGGCGTGAAAGGTTTCAAATTTGCTAGCTAGTTCAATAGGCATGTTCAGGAAAGCAGCTTTGGTGATATTCTTTGCCCATTTAAACAAACTATTCATTATGGCATTTAGAAACCATGAAGGCAAAAGTGTAAATTACATAGAAATATGAAGAACGTTTTGTGAACTTTCTGGTATTAGAGATAATAAGCATGTAAATATATGCTTAATATTTAAGAGGGAAGGATCGCATTCATATAAATGTTGGAACATGAACACAAACTAAGCCTACAGGTTAAACATTTGTTAGTCCATATTCTTTTGTAGCCTTTCTAAGCCATCAGATAAAATTATTGCATTAAACTAAGTGCACATGTATCTATAATTATGCCTATTCTTCCCCTCCATCCAATTTTTTCCCACTTCCTGACAGATGGCTAATTCCTAAGGCCATTTAGGGAAAGCTGCTCATTCCATTTTTTGGGTTCTATCAGTTCTTTCAAAGAGAAATAAATTGGTGCAGTTGTTATCATGAATAAATTGGATTATGACCGGGAGGCTTATAAACAACTCTCCAACACAACATTCTATAGATCATTTTCCTCTGACCCCACTGAGGAATACCAAAAGGAATTACGACGCCTACTCAAGAAACTCCCTGAGACAGCACAGGAACATATAAAGACAGAAACACCACCAGAACCGCGGCCAGGGATGGCCTATCTACTACCTAAAATCCATAAAAAAGGATACCCTGGATGCCACATCATCTCAGGCATTGGCACTCTTACTGCCGGCCTACCTGGCTATGTGGACTCCCTCCTCAGACCCTATGTTATCAACATCACTAGCTATCTTCAAGACACCCCGGACTTCCTGAGGAAAATACAGTCCATTGGAGAACTTCCAGAAAACACCATTCTGGCCACTATGAATGTAGAAGCTCTTTACATCAACATCCCACACGAGGATGGATTACAAGCTATTAGAAGAACCATCCCAGATGATGCCACAGCACAGCTTGTGATTGAACTTTGTGACTTTGTGCTCGCCCACAACCACTTCAGATTTGAGGATCATTTATATCTCCAAATCAGTGGCACGGATGTGGGCACCTGCATGGCCCCACAATATGCCAACATCTTTATGGGTGACTTAGAACAATGTTTCCTCAAGTCTCATCCCAAAACACCTCTTCTTTACCTACACTACATTGATGACATCTTCATCATCTGGACACATGGCAGGGATGCTCTTGAAGATTTTTCACAGAGATTTCAACAATTTCCACTCCACCATCAAATTGAGCCTGGAACACTCCACACAGGAGATCCACTTTCTCGACACTACAGTACAAATCAGGGATAGACACATCACCACCACCCTGTACCGAAAACCTACTGATTGGTATAGTTACCTACATCCTTCGAGCTTCCATCCTAAACACACCACACGATCCATTGTTTAAAGCCAAGCCCTAAGATTTAACCGCATCTGCTCTGATCCCTCAGACAGAGACAGACATCTTGAGGATCTCTATCAAGCATTCTTGAAACTACATTGGGGAAGTAAGAAAACAAATTGACAGAACTAGACAGGTTCCCTGAAGTCATCTACTACAGGAGAGGCCCAAGAAAGAAAACAACAGAACACCACTAGTCACCACATACAACCCCCAAGTCAGACCTCTGCAACAGATCATTAAGGACCTACAGCCTATTCTAAAAGATGATGCCTCTCTCTTTCAAGCCTTGGGAGACAGCAGAGGCGTTGCTGGCTGGGGGAGGGACCCGGGGCATAGGCCCAGGCCCCGCTCCCTGGCCCACAGGCGCCACCCCCGCCTGCAGGCCCTGCCCCTGGCTGGGGACAGGGACAGGCACCACCGCAGGTGGCCAGGCCCCACATCCCTGGCCACGGATGGGGCCGCCGTGGCTGCCGGTGGCTGGGCCCCGGATCTCCAGCCCAATTGGGCCGGAGATCCGGGGCACTGGTGCTGGGGCTCAGGGCACGTGCCCCGGAGTGCCCAGCGCCAGTGACACCCCTGGGAGACAGACCTCTCCTTGCCTACAGACAGCCACTGAATCTTAAACAGATACTCACCAGCAACTACAGATCTAACAGCAGGCACACACCCCTGCAACAAACCACGCTGCCAAGTCTGCCCACATATCTGCACAATATATACCATCATAGGTCCTAATCAAGCCTGCTACTCCATCAAAGGCTCATTTACCTGCTCGTCTACTAATGTGATCTATGCCATCATGTGCCAGAAATGCCCCAACACCTTATACATTGGACAAACAGGACAATCGCTGCACAAAAGAATAAACAAACACAGAGCTGATATCAGAAATCACAAAACAAAGAAACCAGTTGCTGAGCACTTCCATCTTTCTAATCACTCAATAAATGATTTGTTAACGACCGTCATCAGAGATGTGGCTGGGACATCAAGACTTCAAAGAGAAACATCTGAACTCTAATTAACATGCAAGCTAAATTCTGTGAAAGCAGGACTGAATCGAGACTATGGGTTCTTTTTCCATTGCAAAAGGTAATTTGACTTCAGGCTTCCCATGGTTTGAACCTAACAACTGCTTTGATTTGCTGTTACTGTATAACCCGATCCTATGTTTTACACCCCCTTGCATTTATTTTCATTCCATTCTGTAAGTTCACCCATCTTCGAAGCATCTGACAAAGTGGGATTTTCTCCCACGAAAGCTCATGCGAAAAATAAATCTGTTAGTCTTAAAGTGCCACACGACTCCTTGTTTGTTTGTTTTTTTGGTAGAAAAGACTCTGCTTTGCTGATCTGTCTTGAGCAAGTCTTCAGTGCCAGGGTTGTCTCTCACTACATGGTTGTACAGGGATTAAGGTAACAGGTTTCAACATTCATGCTTTGACTTATAGCCTCTAAACTTTCACATACTTTTTCTTTTTAGTGCAGTTAAGTTGGTTTTATTTTAATCCTACATTTGGAAGTTGCACTTTCACAGAGGTTAACTGAAAATTTTATAGTTTCTTAAAATGCAAATATTTGTAAGAAAATTAATTTGAGGTAAGCATAGTATATTTTGTATTTTGTATTGTGACTGAAATCAATATATTTGAGAATGTAGAAAAAAATCCAAAATATTTATAATAAATTTAAATTAGTATTCTATTATCGTTTAACAATATGATTAAAACAAATTACTTCCTAGCTCAGGAGTCATAACACCTCCCTACTCCTTGATATTCCCTTTTATTGTGTTTAATCTTATAGTTATAGCTATGCACTGACGGTCCAAGTCCAGCTGATTATCTATTACAAGCTGAGACTCCATGTAATCATCTGACCCTGTTCCCTGAAGTTCGATATCTAGGACAATTGGGCCTTACAGAATCAGAGTCTTTGCTTTTCAAGTCACATGCACATGACAGAAATTTAACAAAACCTATCAAGTAATCACCAGTTCATCTGCACCAGTGGGAGTTCTAGTACTGACAATGTTCTGCTACCTTCTGGTGTTTTTACTGTCAAGCAGCCCTGAGACTGAGCCATTACATCATGATATAGCATACAAATCTCTCTTTTATAGTTCCATGATGTAAAACATCATTGCTAATTTTTTTAAAAAGTCTCAGTGTTAGGGAAGCAAAGAAACATTGAGATCACATTTTTTTGGTTATCTGATACAATGGCTATAGAACAGGAGTAGCCAAACTTACGGAATTCAAGAGCCACACAAGTTGATTATTAAACCTTCGAGAGCCACAGTGAGGCATATAGCCATATACGTTTACCTACTCCAAAATCACTAAGTTTAAAATTCAATCAATCCATAGGGCTGGAAGGGACCTCATGAGATCATCAAGTCCAACCCCCTGGGAATTGAACCCAGGACCTTCTGCATGTTAAGCAGAGGTGCTAGCCAGTGCACACTTTAATTTTATCATAGAACGAGGACAAATATTGATCTTACTAATGTCAGATTCTAATAATTACTTTAGGTTACCATGAAAATTAACCCTATACAGTAAAATCTTAGCTGCTGCTCAGTGTAGAAGAGTGCAGGCTAGTGGCGAGTTTTAAAAATCCTGACATGCTGCACTTCTCCCCACCATCCCCGACCATGCTGCGCTTCTCCCCACTGTCCCAACGCCCTCCTGAACTCCTAGGCTGGGGCTGCTTTCCTAAATTAATTTGATGATGTTCTTCCAGGAGTCACAATTTTTCATTCAAAAGCCACATGTGGCTCCCAGGCCACAGTTTGGCCACACCTGCTACAGAACAATAACCTGTAGCAGTGTGAACTGACCCTATTAACTTAGGTACCCAGTGCTGACATTGTCCAAACTGTCAGCTACTTGCTCATGAAAGCGTTTAAGCAAGCAAAGGAAAGATCACAGATCCTCATACTATCCTCAAGTTAAAGGAGCCAAGCAGGGATGTGATTCCCCCCAAGGCAGAACCAAGCCCAAAAGACATAACAGGGCTTCTAAGTACCCCAGGGCAAGCCAAGCCTGAGAGTCTAGCACAGCCTATTGGCATATTCCAAGCAGGATGAAGGGGAGTCAGATTTGAGGAGCCCGGAAAATAGAAGTTAAACAATCGTATTTTGAATCTTAGCACAATCTACTGTGAGTACATGTGAAAGGGACATATTCTGTGAGCAGATCCTGGAACAGTATCATCACTTTTCCCCCCAGTATGACCTGAGCCACCACATCACGTAAGATGAAGGTTCCTCTGTGAAGCCTACAAGATACTAGCCAACTGAGAAATGTATTTATTTTATTCCCTTGTAAAAATTAATTTCTTTTTATTGCACTGTGCTGTGCATGAGCTCTCTCATTTACTTCAAAATGTGTGTGCAGCACTTCCAAAAACTAGGGCTTGAGTCTCTCATATTGGGCACCCAAAATTCAGTTACAATAAATATTTCTGAACGTTTGGAACCATGACAAGTCGTATTGTGGGTAAGTGATAGAGCCATGACAAGAACTCAGAAATCCTGAGTCTTAGTTCTTTGCTCTAATTTATACTTCCATGTCCCTTACCTACTATCCCTAATACTACATATAGCATTCTTGATCATATCAAAGTCATAGACCAACCTAGAACTCAGTGTGGATACTTGCATGGGTAAAGTGAATAGAATGTACATTTTCTGTGGCTATATGGAAATCTTCACAAGCTTTAAACTGACTTTGATAAACAGACACATTTAGTTATATTAGTTCTTTATCTAGAATTGCATAGAATGATCTAATCTAACCTTTAGACCAGGGGTCTCAAACACGCAGCCCCTAAAGCTATTTCCTGTGGCCCTCAACGACACTATTGTTACCAATCTTTGCCATATCATTGTATGAAAAGGTTTCAGTGTTGTGACCCTCAGGCTAAAGTACTAGTCCTCATGCAGCCCTTGTGGCGACTTGAGTTTGAGACCCCTGCTTTAGACTAATTACACTGAGAAACCCTATCATACATAAAAGCATTTGCCACAAGAACTTTATCCATTGCACAGAAGTTAAAGCAACTGGATGAGCCAAACACGGCTAACTCACATGGTAGCGTAATCTTCACCTTTTTTTTTTTTTTTTACATGTGCACTGTAAATATAAATTTAGAACCAATGGGAGATTATTCTGCAATAAGACATATATTAAAAGGGATAGCATAATGGCATCAGATTATTTTTCAAGATTAGTATTCCACTGATTTTTAATATGCAGACATAGATTGAAAAGAAAAATGACTTACCCTTTATATTAACAGTACAATAGTAATTTTGGTAGTTATTAAAATGCTTTATTTCATGAAAAATCTACTTAATAAGTAATAAAATATGAAAGAAAACATTATGCACTATACAAAGCTTTGTTTCCTGGGTATCAGCTAAAAGGCTCCCCATCTCAGTCTATGCTGTGTATATATTAGGCCCCAGTCCAGTAAAGCATTTAAACGTATAGTCAACCACACAGATGTGAGCAGTCCCACTGAATTTAACAAAGCTTAATCACCAGCTTTAAACTGCTGGTGAATTGTCCCACAGAAGATGCCTGAAGGGGCATGAGGTAAGGTGTGGTATAAAGCATTTATTGTTATGACCTTGGAACAGCTTAATTATGCCCAAATGATGAAGTCATGCAAAGTTATCCAGGTCATTCTAGAGAGTGGATTACATGAATGCACGCTCCATTCTCCATGTGAAGGAACAGAAATAAATAATCTCATGACTATTTGCCACAATACAGAGAGACTACCTTTTCCAAATGTGGCAAAAATTTCACATATTTTTTTCAGAATCTTGCCATATGCATATATTATCAAGGTCCCAAAATGATAAAAATATCAAACAGAAGATTTTGAATGTCAAAATATTAAATGCATGCATCACAGAATACTGCACTGTTTTCTAAAATCCATTTGTCTGAATGTCTCTCATACTAGAATTCATACGGAATTTTAAATGCTATTTTTCACATGTAGTCTGTCTATTAAATATGTTCAATCATTCATCTGCCCTCACCCAAAGGATCTGTGTTTTTCCCATATCCAGCTTTACTGAAATACTGCCAAATGGTTGGGTAAGCTCAGTACCTGGAACACAGGCCAAAAATAGCTGGCAGTCTATTCCTGTCAAAAAGAATGAGTTTAGGACTTTGCAGAGATTTTCATTTGTTTGTGTGGAATTCTTTCACTTTAACTGCATTATGCAGCATTCTAGGAATATTTGTTAATGAGCCTCAGACTTCAGTCTCCCCATTTCAAATGGTTAGATGTAGCTGCCCAACATGAGGAATTTCTGTCTCACCTGATATGAAACAGAGACCTGGAAGCGTGTGGAGAAAAGTTCAGAGCCAACACCCGAGGAACAGCTAGGGTGCAGCACCCATTCACTCTTGAATTTGATTTTTCAAAATTCAAATGAACTTCTGGAAAATATATGTAAATCCAATGGGAAGGGAATGGAGTTATGCTGATTAACAACCACCTGGAGATTTGGCCCTAAGAGTTCCTCTTCTGAATCCTACCAGATCAGCTTTTGTTTAGGGAATTGCTGGAGGGAGATAAGTATTTCTTAAGCACAGTTTTAACTGAATGAAAAAGCTGTGTTAATGGAAAAGGCTTCAGGATCAATTACCTTTGGTGTTTGTTTTTTTTAACGTTTGTTTTATGTTCTTCCACATTTTAGAAAAAGACAGAGTTGTGGGTTTTGAAGAGAAAATGCCAAGTAAGAAAACTAAATATTTTTCTGAACCCAACAATAATTCAGCCAAAGCGAAGAATGTAGAAAGTAACAGAGTTACCGGCCTGACTTACGTAAGTAGGAATTTCTTGAGTTAAACTACGTCACGGAAATGTACAGTGGCTCCCATTCTATTTTCTCATGAAGTCTGAAGGCAGTACAAAAGGAGCTTTACATTGTCAGGAGCATTTCTCTTCTATGTAGATTATATGAAGGTTTGCTTGTCTGCAAAATAAACATGGTATATTAATGGTCTAAAACAGTTTCAGTTTATGATGTTCAAGAAAAGTAACAGTTGGGGAGGAAGACAATCTTAGGGCCTAATCTTGCAGTCTACCCTCAAAGCTTCACAGATTGCCTTGGTAAGGAATATAGGATAGGCCCATTTTAAAAGTGCTTAATACTGAAAAGTGGGATATTCTCCCATGAAAGCTCATGCGATAAATAAATCTGTTAGTCTTTAAGTGCCACAAGACTCCTTGCTTTTTTTGCTTTACTAGACTAACACGGCTGCCCCTTTGGAACTTGTACCATGAAACAGTATCTGCATTGCTGATCCTGCAGCTTACTGCTCCCACTGACTGTATCTTTTCTTCATGAAAACCTGCCTGACCCCAACCCAGAAAAGGACTGAATCCACATTCTATCAAACCTCACAAAAGCCTAAAAAAAGAAATTGCTTTTCTCATTTTTCTGGGGGTAGGCCCTGAGACTGGATTCAACAGAGGCATGGATAGCCCCAGAACCACATTCCATGAAAGGATCCTGCACTGTGAGGGCAAGGGAGCCTTGGTATTGGCTTACCAAAGAGCATCTGTAGTGGAGTTAATTAGCCCTTTATGCATAGAAAAGTTAAGCATTCTTGATGGATGCTTTACAGCTTTTGCTTCAAGCAGAATGTTTGGGGTAAAGTTCCTTTCTCGGAACCGAGAGGGGAATGTTGGTGCCAGAAGGTTCCCTGCAGGCTGCAAGTGGCAGTTGCACTGGGCAGTTGGAAAGCAAGAGGTCAGTGAGAGCAGCGTAGAGAGAAGCAGGTGATGACAAAAACGAGTTGAAGGGGAGATAGAATAATAGAGAAAATATAAAGAAAAGATTCAAGAGAAAACATTAAAAGGAAAGGAACAAGGAAGAGCCCAAGGACATAGAGGGTGTGTTCACACAGCAGTCTTATTTCGAAACAACAGAGGTTGTTTCGAAATAAGAAAGGCCATGTTCACACGACGCACCGTTGTTTCAAAACAACTTAAACCCCAAGTGGGGACGAAACAACATTGTTTCAAAACGATTGTTTCGAAACAATGCCGTCTGAACACGTTGTTTCGAAACAACGGTGACTCGTTTTGAAATAACTGTTGTCTGAACATGCTATTTCGCTTTGAGCTGTTTTCCTTAATTCGAATTAACAAACTGTTAATTCGAATTAACTTATTTCGAAATAAGGTGTTATTTCGATACAACTTGTATCGAAACAACTTGTATCGAAATAACCCCCTGTGTGTGAACATAGCCAGATTGTTTTGCATCTGCTAGGGGTGTTCAACTTGGGTCTAGTGTCCTGAGCACATTCATTTCCCACTGACATCAGCTAGCATGGTGGGTGCTCAGTGCTTCCTCTGGTGGCTAAAGGGAACTAGGACTCCTCTGATAACTGGGGGGCTCAGGAAAGTTGCAAGGCTAAAGGGCAGCTAGTTGGAGGGAGTGGGGAGCTTGTAACATGAGACACCCATGAGTATTTCTTAGCATTACATTAAAAAAAATCCCGTTTAGCGGTTTGTTTAAAAATGTTTTCCCTTAGAGAGGAGGCTTGTGCTCTTGCTAGTTTTGATGTGACCTGACAGCAGATTAGGAAAAAGACAAGAGCTACAGAATAAAAAGAAGCCACTAGTGTTCCCTTTAGTCTGATTCACAGAGTCCTGTAGTGAAGAGCCTAAAGAAGGGATCCTGCCCAGGTCTGGGCAGTCTTCATACCAGGTGCCCTAAGGAAGTCCTTCTCTGAGCCCCTAGTACCAGCCTCCCTGTGAAAGATATTATATGAAAGAAGATGGAATAAAGAAGAGAGACCTTGTGCAATAGTAATAATAATAATTAATCACTTGTATTATGCGCCATAAATTCATAGAATCATAGAATCATAGGGTTGGAAGGGACCCCACGAGGTCATCTAGTCCAACCCCCTGCCAAAAAAAGCAGGACCACTCCCATTAGATCATCCCAGTCAGTGTTTTGTCCAGCTGGGACTTGAACACCTCCAGAGATGGAGATTCCACCACCTCCCTAGGCAACTTATTCCACTGCTTCACCACTCGCCTAGTAAGGAAGTTTTTCCTAATATCCAGCCTGGACCGCCCCAGCTGTAACTTGAAACCATTGCTTCTCGTTCTGCCCTCTGTTACTACCGAGAACAGTCGAGCTCCCTCCTCCTTGGAGCAACCCTTCAAGTAGTTGAAGGTTGCTATCAAATCCCCCCTCAGTCTTCTCTTCTGCAGGCTAAATAAGCCTAGTTCCTTCAGTCTTTCTTCATAGGGCTTGTGCTCCAGCCCTTTGATCATTTTGGTTGCCCTCCTCTGGACTCTCTCTAATTTGTCCATGTCCTTTTTGTAGTGGGGAGCCCAAAACTGGACACAGTATTCCAGATGTGGCCTCACTAGTGCAGAATAGAGGGGAATGATCACATCCCTCGATCTGCTGGTAACACTTCTTCTGATGCAGCCCAGTATGCCATTGGCCTTTTTGGCAGCAAGAGCACACTGCTGACTCATATCCAGCTTCCCATCCACCATGACTCCCAGGTCCTTTTCTCCAGTGCTGCTATTTAGCTGATCACTCCCCAGCCTGTAGCAGTACATGGGGTTTTTTCGTCCCAAGTGCAGGATTTTACACTTATCCTTGTTGAACCTCATGAGATTCCTCTTGGCCCACTGCTCCAGTTTGTCTAGGTCTCCCTGAATCCTGTCTCTGCCCTCTAGGGTGTCTACCGTTCCCCCCAGTTTGGTATCATCCGCAAACTTACTAAGTGTGCAATCTATCCCATCATCCAGATCATTAATGAAAACATTGAACAGAACTGGCCCCAGGACCGACCCCTGGGGCACACCACTCGTTACTGCCTGCCAACTTGACATGGAGCCATTGATTCCTACACGCTGAAACCGTTGTTCTAGCCAGTTTTCTATCCACCTTACAGTCCACGCATTATTGTAAGTAAATTATTGTGCTTGCTAATGAACCCAAAGAGCTATTCTTATATCCAGGGGTTGCTTGGTATAGAATGCTGTGATCACACCCATTTACTCTTGGTCACACCTCTCTACTGGCCCCAGGGAGGTGGGAGTCACTCAAATGACTGTGTGACACCCTAAAAAACCCCTTGGTGGGAGGAGTCATTCAGTTGCTGGCTCAGTTAGGTATAGGGCTGTTTCACACCAGTGGCACAACATGCAATAGCCTCAGTGTAGGAGTGGATCTAGCTTTGCAAATACTCATGTAACTAATGCTTTTTAAATCCTTGCCTAACCGTGCTTTCAAAATCCTTCAGTCTTTTTGTTGTTTTTCATTGGATACTCTATATTTTATTCAAGTTCCAAAGGGGCAGCCGTGTTAGTCTAGTAAAGCAAAAAAAAGCAAGGAGTCTTGTGGCACTTAAAGACTAACAGATTTATTTATCGCATGAGCTTTTGTGGGAGAATATCCCACTTGGTCAGACGCTTTGAAGAGGGAGAACTTACTGCATTAGATGAAAATACATGCAGGAGAGTGTAAGGCATGGGATCAGGTCATACTGCAACAGCAAATCAGAGTATTTGTAAGGATTCAAACTCCAGGAGAGAGCATACAGAGGGAGGGTGAAGTCAAATTACCTGTTATAATGTGAAAAGAATCCATAGTCTTGATTCAGCCCGGCTTTCACACAATTTAATTTGCATATTAGTTCTATTTTGGCTATTTCTCTTTGAAGTCTTGAGGTCCCATTGATTTCTTGATGACCATTGTTAACAAGTCATCAGTGGAGTGATTGGGAAGATGGAAGTGCTCAGCAACTGTCTTGCCTCATATGAAATTCAGCCTGTGTTATCTCTACAACTGTATTTCAATGTGGAGTAAGAGTCAATTTCCTCGCTATTATGTTGCCCAAAACATTGTCTGCAGTATTGTTGTCTAACTACCATTCTTCTGTACTAATTACTGCACAGAAATTTTATTCTTAGGTTAAAAAAGAAAGTGGCCAGATTCCAAAAGGTGTTGATCCCTTGCTAAAACAGCCTGAATTCCCACCATGGTGCATGGTAGCTACAGATATTTAGTACATGCTCAGCACATTTCAAGATTTTTGCCTTGAGCATTTTTCTTTATTAAACCAAATTTCATGACTTTTTGTCCACTTCTGTAACATTTTTAGCTCAGGCGATATCTTCACTTTGTCCGGCATTGTTTGCTTTTTCTCCTCCTGTCATATCACTTTTTATTTAATTTGTAGTACATGCTATCCACCCTCTCCTTTAGATTATCAAATATACAAACCAGTATGTGCCCTGGAACTACCCCTTGAATTGACACGGTATGCCCTTTGTGACAATTCCAGGAGATTTCCCTACATGATACATGACCATTAATAATTACCCTGCTTCTAGCTATGCTGCCTATTATGTATCTAGTTTTTACAAAACTCATAGCCATAATGTGCACTTTTTTTTTACTAAAAAAAAAAAGAAATAATATAAAATAATAATCTGGGATGTAAATAGTAATCCTGACAGTTTTGCGTTTGAGTTGGCCAAATGAGCCTTTCTACACTGACTTTTTTTTTTTTCTTTGCTATTACTGCTGGTGAACAGCCACTTGGCAGGACATATGTTACATCACCATACAATACTTAGCTACTGTTTTTTGGTCATATCACAGACAGGATGAATATATTAGGCCAAACTGCCATTTCAATTTGTTGGAGTTTCTTTTTTGGGGGGTGGAGGGGGGTGTTTGTTTTTGCTATCTCAGACTGCAAATGTTCCAGTGGTTTGAAGCCATTAAGTAATGATAACTATGTGTTCTCTGAGGTGTTTCCGGAAATGATATCCAAAAAAACAATTCCTTTTCTTTAATAGGAATGTTTAAATTCAAGTCAGCTAACCACTGAAATCTCTGTAGCAGAAACCACTGGCATACATAAATAGCAACCAAATTTGTTATTCTATGGTGACTTCTTTACAGCACAGGAATGAAGTAAAAGAAACTTTATTTTAGGTTATTAAAATTTCATCCCATAGGGCTTCTGTTAGAGCGTGAAAGTACTTTACAGAAAAAGCAATGGCAGACATACAGACACTTATTTTTATTCATTGCATGTCTGTCGAAATAACTTTGCAGTTGCTGTCTTTTTATTAACAAATCAAACTGTTTTATGTAAGGCAGCATCTTATACAAAAGTTATTTATGAATGTTTAGAAAAGTTCTAGCAGTGTTATTTAGAACTTGGAATTAATTAGGCTTAATAAAAAACAAAAAGCCCGAAAGGACCACCTGGTATATCAGTTATTATTCAGTGTTCCGTACATACATGGTATAAGTGCAGTAATTTCCATATAACTGACTGAAGAATGTACATTATAATATATGAATTCTCAAATTCAGAATGTGCTATACAGGTTGAAATTCATCATGGGAATGTCATATGTTAAGATGAGAAGAGCCTGTCAAATAACTGAGACCAAAGCTCCCATATGTCACAATGAAGGGAAGGGGCACATTTCATCAAAACGAGGGATCTGACTGAACAAACTTGCATTATACTACTTTCTCTTCAGACCACATCCAATATGGCAAATTATTTCACCAACATAATGTAATACAGACCAGTAGTTTTCACACTTCTTTCCTCAGGACTCAGTTGAAAAAATTATTTATGCCTGTGACCCCACAATTACATCTTTAAGCAATACATTCCAGTCTTTCGGTGATGGCAGCAGTGAGGGTCTGCAACCCAGTACTGAGGCCTGACCCTAAGTCTGAAAACCACTGATATAGACAATATAACCACATATGTCAGGCCTCGTGCAGGAAGACAAGTAGGCTATGTCTACACTAGCAAATTAATTTGAATTAAGCCGGATTAATCTGGACTAATTTGAACCCTGTCTACACTAGGCTTTGCCTAGTTTGAACTAAAAAAATTTTTAGTTCAAACTAAGCAAAGCTTAGTTTGAACTAGTTAGTTTGGCTGGTTAGTTTGAACTAACTCCTTAGTTTGAACTGATTTTCATATGTAGTTCAAACTAGCACAATGTAGACATGCTAGTTCGAACTAAATATGTTCACAATATGACTTGATCCCATGTCTTACACTCCCCTGCATTATTTTCATTCAATTCTGTAAGTTCCCTCTCTTCGAAGCGTCTGACAAAGTGGGATATTCTCCCACGAAAGCTCATGCAATAAATAAATCTGTTAGTCTTTAATTGCCACAAGACTCCTCGCTTTTTTTGCATGTCTTAAGGGCTGTCCTGATTAAGGATAACTTCTTGAACTGAAGTTTATACACACAGATCACCTCTCAGACTTTCTCAAAGTTTTGCTTTGGTTGTACATGAGAAATTTTAATAACAACAAAAGAAACCTCTGCTCCTAAGTTTGAGAGAAGGGATAGGAGCAGCTTATTTTACAGCCTTATGTAATATCAATTTTTATGTCTTCCAAAGATGGCAAGATGCAGTAAAGAGAAATATGGCTGTACCTGCTAATTCTAACATAAAACCAAGAATTTTCTGTCCCTACATACCTAGTCCTGGTATTTTTACACAGTGCATATATACAAATATTCATTGCACATGCCTCCAGACACGCACACACTCTCTCTCTCAGGCACGTGACCTGAATCATGTTCCAGTGGTTAAGCAGGTTCACCCCCCCCCCCCCGGAAACCTTGGCTATCCCCTCCCCAACAATTGATCTTAGATTTATGTCAAATATATTAGAGCAAAAATCTCTTTCTGCTGCTGCAAAAGGACAGCTTCCCCCACAACTGATCACAAGCATTTTGTTACAAAATTAACATTTACTATTTCAATAGCAACACATGTAGTCCATTAGTGAGAACTCACACAGTACTTTAAATAATATCACTGTCTGGCCAAAATATTCAATATCATTTTGAGCAGATACTGGTTTATAATGTGTATATTATGATCCATATTGCTGATAGTTCTGTAACAGTCCATTAGTAGTTTATAGTACAACTGTTCTTCAAAAGTATATCTTTACATCTTTTTATAAAAATCACTACACAAGGTGCTTTTTTATATCTACACAAAGGAAAGAAAAAATAGAGAAAAACAGTAAACTGAAACCTATAGAGATTTGGCTAAAGGAAACCGAAATGAGAGATTTTTTTTGCAGCTGAATTGCAAAGAGCACTGTTTTAAAAATTCATGTAAAGTGTGGCAATTTGTTTTCTCAGCAGCCTCAATGTTATCCGTTGAATATATTACATCAGAATAGTTGTATTGGGCAGATTATTATATTCAGTAAACATTACTGCAGTTAGTTGATTTTAAAAAATGAATGTAATAGGAGTTATTGTGCACAGTATCCACCTGAGCATTTATGGGAGCAAAAATGTAACCAGAAATAAAAGGTAATAGGATTTTAATCTCTGAAGAGTGACCTACAGGGTAATCAGTCTTTTTCATTTTTTCCTAAAGATATGCCTTTTTCAGCATTTTAGCAGAACAATGCTAGAAAACATCTTATTTGCACATCTCAGTCCTCATTTACCAAAGAGCTCATTTTTCTTAGCTGGGTGTTCAGCGCTCAGCATATTGTATCAAACATTTTGTTCAAATATTCCTACAAGATCTAATCTGCTTTCTGAGAAATATAAATGGTTATGAGGTTTCAGATGCACTTTTTTGCCTTAAACTAGAAAGGAAAGGGAAATAAAAAGTGTGTGCAACTGAAATGCTGTCTATAATGACCAGAAAAACTGTGCTAGCACTTGGAACTCTTCCATAGAACTGTGCTTAAACATATTTTGTTGGTGTAAATACTTTAAGCCAAGTGTCAATGTTTATTGTAGCCAGGACCATAGGGACCATGAAAACAAATTAAAAGGCACACATGTGGGATAAAAAAAGAAAGAAAGAAAGAACAGAAATGACCAGGATAGCTGTTCCATATCCCCGAATTTATACATATTCTAAAGATGGCTGATGTCAGTTTCTCAAGTATAAATCAAGACTAACTCCAGCGAAGTCAATGGGGAAAGACTGGAATAAAAATGGAGTGAGGGAAATCAGAATCTGGCTCCTGCTAGGATAAATCTATCTGCCCAGGGTATTTATAGTCTCCACCAACATATTAGAAAATGTTTTTTCATTATGTGAAAGCAAAATATCAAATGGGTATCTGATCCCAAGGCATCAATATTCAGCCTATGTTTGTTTAATATTTTATAAGCAATTTGGAAGAAATTAATTATAAATTGATCAAATATGCAGATGACATGAAATTTCTATAGCAGGATCTGCAAACATGCCCTTAGACAGAAAGAACTGCAGAATGATCGAGAGAGAACTAGAGAACTGGACAGAAATCAGTGGGAATGAGTTTCATTTGAAAAATGTATTATGTGAGGATGAGATGGGGGATGGAAAATACTAGCAATAACATATACAAAATGAAGATTCCTGGTTAAGGCAGCTGAAATACAGAAAAATAGTATAGGCCCAAAATTCAAACGTAAAGTACAGATGCTACAGTGCGTGGGGAAAAAGCAATGCTGTTCTGGGGTATATATGCACTGTGTCTCTTAATATAGCTTTAGAACATTCCGCCTGACTCTTTACAGTCTGAAACACTCCACTAGAAATCGACTGAAAGAGAAACTCCACAGAAGGGCTACAAAAATAGTGGAAGGATTAGACAGTGTAATATCCAAAGGCCGGCTGAGGCCTCAGTCCTGGAATCATGATACAGAAAAAAATCCTCCTTTTGACTTCAGTGGGGTTCTTCAGTTGGGGTCCTTTTGTTGACCCTAAATTGCCAAAGTTGGTCACTGAGGAAGCATCATTAGAGACGTTAACCATAAACTAGATTAAACTCTTAGGTACCTCTACATGAAAGTGTAGGCCTAAACTTCAGCCTATATCTGTATTAAGTACCAAAAATAAGTGACATGATTTCTGAAAGATGCCAAGTGTGCAGGTGTTTAATGGGGCTTTTCTGTGCATTAGAAGGCAAAGGCAAAAGGCTTTGACAATTGTACATTTTTATAGTTCTGGTTACTGACACTGTGGTGACGGGAGAGTGTGTGTAATTGTGTTTATAAATGTCTGCAAGAGAACACAGTAGGTGACCACAGAGATCCTTTCCAGCCTTATTGACAATTATAAGATACTGCTGGATGTTGAAAACGGTTAGGGTTTTACCACGTATTTTTTTAATGTTACTTAAATAAAAGCAATTTAATCTAATATGCGCTCTCTCTCTCTCTCTCAAATTTTATTTCAAAGAGAAATCTGACTGAGCACACGGAACCTTGGTACCTGCAAGCCAGAACAATGGTGACTTCAGCACCTTATCTGTTACCTGATGTAGATGTACAAGATGATCACAGGACCTTTATGGACAAATATGAACCTAGTTTAAAAACAATGATTCCTATCCGCCCCAAAGCAAAGCAAGTCGCATTTATTTATACTTGAAATATAACATGCTGAAAAAAAATCTACAGAGTAGTTGAAATTGCATTAACTGTGTTTACATGAACTACCAACTTTGGTTTACTTACATTTAGTTTGTTAACTGGGTTAATACATTATAAAGTCAATTTTTAGGCATAAACTGAGCTGAGTTAACCTGAAAGACTCTTGACATTTCAGCATTGTGGAAAGCTAATGTGAGTGGCTTCTGATCCTTTGGATGTGCCCTGTAGCTTTATATGAGGAAGATACTGATTAAGTGCAACAAATGCCAGTTTACTTCATCTAATGAAGCTGGTTTCTATCTCAGAAGCTGAGCACACAACATGCTTTGGAAGCTACATGCCAGCTTCTTGGCCAGTCACTGTGACCTTACATTATTATTAATTAATAAGTGGTGTGCCCATGTTATCTATTATTCTGCCATGGGACATATGACTGTCTCTGCCTAACAATGTAAAAAGGTCAATATATGGCTCCAAAAACATAATTTTCTATAAATGACATTTGCAAGATCAGTGAACCAAATGTGAAATTAACTTGAATACTTTATAATTAGTTCGTATTTTTCCTATAGATCTGCTGTTAACCCAATGGATGCTGCAGGGCTGTTATCATTTGCTACATTTTCTTGGCTTTCATCTTTAATGATCAAAGGATATAGACACAATATCAATGTGGACACCTTGCCTCCATTATCATATCATGATAGTTCAGAGCCAAATGCAAAAAGGTATCCCAATTTCAATTTCAATATGATTATTGCAAGCTTCCTCCTTACACAGTGGAGGGTTTTTTGGGTCATTTTTTTGAGACTTCTGGAGGGCACTATATAAAATACTTAATAGCAATTTTGAGCTGTGAAGTGTTTCATGTGTTTCCTGTTGTTTGACTCAGTAAAGAATCCTTAAGAAAGAAAACATTTTTTTAAACAGGAGGAAGAGAAAGAAACAAAAAAACCCAAGTGGTTGGGATTGTTTTTGAAAAAAGATAAAAGAGAAGGGAGAGAGAAACAAAGTTCTTAAGTCTTTTCTTTTTTTACTTTTTGCTTTATTCTTTCTGCCTCTATCTTATACAAGGATTCCACTTTGCAGGAAGTTGAGGGAGGGGCTTCTGTGTGGGAGACAATGCTCTTCAGCTACCGCACTAAAGGTCTTGGTCTAAAGCCTACTGAAGTCCATGCAAATCTTTCCATTGACATTAATGGGATCTGAATCAGACCCAAAAGGCTCAGTCATGACAGGTGCTGAACATTCTGACCAAAATCCAGCAATTAATTTAAGTACATCAACTTTAAACATACGTTTAAATGTATTGTTGGATCAGACCCAGAATGTCAGCCTCATACAGGACTGAGCATAAACGCATTGCAAAATTCTATACATAACTAGAATGGGAAAAGCCAATTAAGGACCCTGTGTAACTTCGACTTAGTGTTTGTGGCATTCATTAGTTCAGTCCTAGGTACTATCAGCAGTCAATTAATTCATGAGATTTTGAAAACTATTTCAATCCAGTCCATTTTCATATACATACACTCAGTTGAACAGCTAAGAACATTTGTCCTCACACTTGAAAGTTTAGTATTTTCAATGTGATAATTTCCTTAGAGGAATCACATTGAATAATGAATTCCCATCATGAATTGTAGATCTCTGAACAAGTTATCTACATAATTTTTAGATTTCTATAGCTATTGATTGATAGGATGAAGAAATGAATTATAACTTTTTTCATAGTAGCAGCTTCATATATATTTCTTATAAACTGTTGTGATAAGAAGAAATATTATACCATTCTATTTAACCGTCACTTCTTTAAAATGTGGGGATATTTTTTTTCTCCAGATTTCGACTACTTTGGGAAGCAGAGCTTGCAAGAGTTGGGCCTGAAAAAGCTTCTTTGGGCAAAGTAGTTCTTGAATTTCAAAGGACAAGAATCCTGGTGAATGTGATAGTAAATTTCATTTGTATTATCTTGGCTGCTTTAGGACCAGTAAGTAGTTCCATACTGATCACCAATTTCACAATCAATTTTACAGCATTGTTAGTTAAATATTTTTACATTATTCTTTATGGTTATTTTATTCTCTGTCACCTGCTTTGATGGATGTTAATGAAATGGTCTAGAAATGACTATGAGGCTGATGAGTGTAGTTTGTCCTCTGCTCCAGATAATTGCTTATCTCATGTACAGTAACATACTTTGAGCTGTAGTGTCCAAGGTTTATTTGGGCTTTGTTAACACTATCAAATGACACACAACAATGAAACAGAATAAAGAGCTGGACTGCAGTTGATTAAATTCAGCCAAAAACCTTCCAAAATATCTTTCCTCTTTTTAAAAGGGTTCATACCTTTGTTTTTGTCTTTTCACTAGATGTTCTTGCAAATAAATTTATAACAAGAACACTAAAAGAAATGGTGACTCAAATAAAAATTGCATAAAGTTAGGAAATAATTTTTTTTTCATTTCTATGTTCTCACAATCTGAACAAGTAGCAGGATTACAGAACTGGGCTTCTCCTTGGTTTATGGTCTCTGCAGAACTCTTTCCCACCCACCCCACACATCTTCTGTGTGCAAAGAGTAGTGTAATAGAAGTTAAAAGACATGTTCAGATTCTATTAAGAATGTACATACATAAAACCATGCTTCATAGGGAAGGCATATCAGGCAACAAAAGATGTGCTAGTGTAACTAAATAGTATTTAAAATCCAGTTAGTTAAATGGATACAAGCCCCTACATGGACACACTTAAATCAGATGGCAAACTGGCTTATACTGATTTACCCAAATTCTGTAATTAAAAGTGAAAAGCAGTAATGGAACTGCTTTGTATCTGAATTACCTTTGTAGTTCTACCACTCCCCTCTGCAGTGGAGAGGACAATAAGATTTATGCAATAGCAGATCCTTTGGTGCTGTCCACAAACCCATCAGCTATGTCTACATCTATTTATTTAGTTTGGACTTGCAAGTCCGAACTAAATAAGTCCAAGTTTAGTCTGAACTAGCCTCGGGCTAGTTTGGACTAACCGTGGCTTTTTAGTTCAAACTAGCTGCGTGGCTTAGTTCAAATTAAAAAGTTAGTCCAAACTAGAAAAAGTGGCTAGCTCGAACTAACTGCTTAATTCAAACCTTTTTAGTTCGAACTAGCATGACTACATCGTACTAGTTCTAACTAAAATTTGAACTAAGCGCTTAGTTCAAACTTACTGTTCAAACTACCTAGTTCGAACTAAGGTTTGCCTAGTTCGCACTAAAAAGATTTTTAGTGTGAACTAGCCAAAGGCTAGTGTCAACCTGGTTCAAATTAGTTCAGACTAAGCTTGCTTAGTCCAGACTAATTGGCCAGTGTAGAAATAGTCCTTGTGGTCAGCATGCAGGGGGCTGTCAGCTGAGATAAACTCTGACTATGCTAATCCAGGGTATGCAACCTTTGTAGAGCCCTTAGAACACTCATTCTAATTTGCACCTTGCAAGATACACAGCCAAGAGAGCCTCTGTGGCGTAGAGAGGCAGAGACAGGATTTACCCTGGAACCAATTAATTGCAGTACTTTAAAATTAATCATCTCTTGTAAACCAAGCAATCTTTTATTTCTCAGTTATTGATGGAATTTTAAAGAATCAACAAGAATTAGAGATTAACCTCACCAATTGCCTGTAATGAGAGGATCCCATGGATATCTCAAAACCAAATTAGTCTATTTCTCTAATCTTTGCTTTTACAATGTCTCATCCAAAGTAAGGAATCTTAAAGAGTTCAGGTTAAATCTGATGGTTTACTGCAAATCTAAGGAGGCTTTCTGGCAACATATAACATGAGCTTCAGCTCTTAACAGTCTAGGAAGAGTAGCTAGGTCAGCTAGCAGTTCTTACATATACAGTCTCCATATTCCATTTATGTAAATAAATAGAAATGCTAAGTAGCTTTGTTGTTAAAGTAACGAATTTTTCATAGAAACCCTAACACCAATGTTCCATTAGTCTGAAACATGGTCTGAGTGCTTCTACCCATCACTAGCATCTACTTTAAGTACTGTTATGGTATCAAAGTATGTTTACTTCATGCAGCATGTTACATCATATGCATATTTTAGGAGTCTTCAGCATTATTACTGACATGCACTCATTTATTTTTGCTCTTTTATCTTCCTGAATCAATTCTTTGTCTCTAACTTACTCCTAGGCAGCAAAAGCAGACATAAACCCTTTACAACTCAGACATACTAAAAAGAAAAAATAAAATATCAATTGTAATGTGTTTGTTCCTATTAATTTCACAAAATCATTATTCCTGGATTGAGGATAGGTTTGATTATTTCCAGTGATGCCATTTTATAAAAGGTAAATTAATTCATTCCACTTATTAGATCTACTAGTGGAATTTCCTTCACTCAAACTAACTCTTACTGGCAGTTTTTGAGATTTGATAAGCAGGTGTCCTGCCCTGGAGTGTAGATTACTTCCCTGCTGGCCAGGCCAGCCTTATTCAGTGACTAGCATGTAGGACGGACAGAGCTATGGCCTGCTTCTTTCAATCCCTCAGAGGGTAAGATCATTGCTGTATTTGTGCTTCCCAGGGTGCAGGAATTACAATAGCACCTGATCCTTCCATGGACCTCTTACCTCCATCTTTCCTCTCTGTGCATCTAGGTAAAAGCCAGGCAGAATCTTATCAGAAGCACTTTGACAAGAAAAATGGGTCATACTACCCAGAAGAATATTTAATTTTAGCTTATTGTAACTAGGAGTACTCCCCCAAAGGAATAAACCAATAGCTGCAACAGAATTTCCAAAGTGAAAAATGATTAGGATAATCAATCCTGGACTGTCATCACCATGGCAGGGTGAGCTGCACTTAGACCCTTTTTAGTCCCTCTCAAGTGCACCCCACACATGACAGACTTGGCTTTCTGCATGATGCTCTGGGAAGAACAACACACTCTTAGCCCTGCTCTACACTTAGGGCTCTTTTGGTGGCAGTCAACTACCATTTACGCAAGAACATAAATTCCTAATGTAAATGATGGCAACTTTCTAAGCCACCGTTACACATTAAGGAAAAGCTGACAGCAAATTGCTTGCAGTTGGCTTTCTCCTACGCCCCCTGATCCCCGGGACTTCCAGGGTTGGCTTCTGGGAGCAGCACAGCGAGTTCATACTTGCTGCGATCCGCTCCCAGAAGCCCAAACTGATGGAGGGGAATTTGCCACCATCAGTATAGACATACCCTTCGAATGGACCTCTTGTGTTCCACCTCCTCTGCCCCCATTTTTCCAACCCCATTAACAAGAGAGTCCAGGTGTGTTTGGCATCTGTAATTCCTGGAACTAAGACATTCTGTCTGCAGTGACACAGAAAGAGTGTCTCCAAAACATAAATTAATTTTCAAAGGGAACACAGCATTAAGGAAAATGTACACCACAAGTAGTCTAAATACACATTTTCTTACCTAAGCTTTACCTCTCTCTCCAGAGTTCAGGTAGGTCCAGATCACTCCCATCTCCAGCCGGGAGCAGCAGACTGTCCTGCTTATAGCACACACTCTCTGCTAGTCTCGTCTCTACCCATTGCTACTGACTATAGTCTCCTCTTCTTGTCAGTTGATAACAGACGTGGCCAAACTGTGGCTCAGGAGCTGCATGCGGCTCTTGAATGAAAGAGTGAGGCTCTTGGAAGAAAGCCAGAGCAAAGCAGCACCAGCCTGGGAGTTTTAAATCTCCAGCACTGGGGGGTTCCCAGCCTGTGCCTAGCCACTAGAGTGGCCATATTGAATGCTCAGCCCAGGCAGGGCTTAAAGTAAGGGGAGAGAGTCCCAGCCTGTGGCTAGCCATTGAAGTAGCCAGGTAAGGGGGCCCTGGAGAAGGGGGCATCAGGGCCTGGGTGTTAGGGAAGGGGTCAGGATGATGGGGAGAAGCAGTGGCATGGTTAGGATGATGGGGAGAAGTGCAACATGGTCTTTTTATGATAAAGTGTGCAATGAATTTTAAAATTAGTAATTTTGGAATAGGTAAAAGTATATGACTATATGCCTCAGTGTGGCTCTCAAAGGTTTAATAATCAATTTATGTGGCTCTTGAGTTCCACAAGTTTGGCCACCCCTGGTTGATAACTTTAACACAGGATCAACCTTTGAAAAGTAAACGAAGTCACCCTGAGGCAGGGGTAGTTTTCACTTAATGGCTTCCCCAGTTTTTTATCCAAGGAGCCTTATTAGTCTTTATAATAACACCATATCTTTGATTTTGTTTAATTTCTGATTGCTCCACTCAATAATCCCTTTGTCTTAACTCCATGCAATTAGGCATGTTAATAGATCAACTGTGGTATCTATAAAAACACTGCATGTAGCTCTCTTATTCTTCACAGATACATTGTTAAGCAGTAGGACTCTTTCAAAATATTTGTCATAAGCTAGCTTTACTGTATCTTATGTAGCTCCCTTCCTTATATGAAGGGCTCTATTTATTGCAAAAAATGTTAATTTTTTAAGTACATCTAAATACTGTGGGTGATCAAATTCTGAAGATGTTTTAATCAAAGATATATGCAGGTTTTAGGGTTGGTCAAACTATCTGTTGTAACAATTTATTCTTTGACTTTGCCAAATTACTATTGTCAAATTGTCACCAAAATTATGATTTATATTAATTTGTTAAATATTTATAGATTGAATAATAGTTCCACAAACACACTTGAGGTCTCATGTTTTTTGTGATCTGTGCATAGCAAACGCTCCTTTGGCTCTCTGATATTCAGTCTGCATATCTAATCACTTAAGTTACGTAGTATGATTTCTTGTTCTCTAATTGAACAGCCTTAAGCGTTACAAAAAGAAGCAGTGACAGGAGAAATAAGAGGATGCTGAATTTCTCCTATCGGTGACAGCAGTTCAGCTTAATTAGACTGGTCATAAAATCACTTCTTCAGGCAAAATGGCAGAGGCCAAGTCTATATTGATAGTGGCTAATTCCCCACCATGAGTTTGATCTCCCCACTTCAACTGAGAAGTCAGTCAAGACCCACTCAGTTGATCTGGAGTTTTACTCAGTAACACCATCCCTGTGAAAAGAATACCACTGAGTTGAAGAGATGGCATTTCCTTTTGATTCAGCACAGTAGCACCGCTGAAGTAAGTGGTGTTAGAAAGTCAAAGGGAGATACGCAAATTATTTTATAAGTTCCAGAGGGATAGCTGTGTTAGTCTAGTTCAGAAAAATAAACAAGACCACCTGTGGCACTTAAAGATTAACAAATATATTTATTGCATGAGCTTCTGTGGGAGAAAATCCCACTTTGTCAGATGCTTTTAAGATGGGGGAACTTATAAAATGGGGGGAAAATAAATGCAGGGAAGTGCAAATCATGGTATCAGATCACACTGTAACAGCAAGTCAAAGCAGTTCTTAAGATTCAAACACTGTGGAACAGCACATAGTGGAAGATAAGGTCAAATTACCTGTTGTAATGAGAAAAAAATTCAAAGTCCTTATTAACAACAGAGCCATTAAAGAAGGCACATATCCCTACAACAAACCACACTGCCAACTTTGCCCACATATTTGCACAAAAGACACTATTACAGGACCTAATAAAACCAGCTACTCCATCAAAGGCTCATCACCTGCTCATCCACCAATGTGATTTATGCCATCCTGTGCCAGAAATGCCCCTCTGCTTTAAAGATTGGACAAAAAGGAGAGTCTCTGCACAAAAGAATAAATGGCCACAAATCTGACATTAGAAATCACAACATTCAAAAACCAGTAGGTGAGAACTTCAATCTTCTTGATCTTTCCATTGACAATATGCTAATAGTTGTGCTCAGACAAATGAATAACAGCTCAAGACTCCAAAGAAAACTGCAGAATTAGAATTTGTTTGTATATTTGACTGTTTCTTCAAGGCTCAATAAGGTCTTCAGACTTTTTGTCTTATTACAACAGGTGATTTGACCTCATCTTCTTCTATATGCTGTTCTGCAGTGTTTGAATCTTAACAACTGCTTTGATTTGCTGTTAGAATGTGACCTGAGCCCATGACTTACACTTTCCTGCATTTATTTTCTTCCATTCGGTGAGTTCCCCCATCTTCGAGCATCTGATGAAGTGGGATTTTCTCCCATGAAAGCTCATGCAATAAATAAGTCTGTTAGTCTTTCAGTGCCACAGGCAGGGCCATCCCTAGGGCAGGGTAAGTGGAGTGATCACCCAGGGCCCTGCACTTCTGGGGATCCTGCACTGCCCTGCCCCCATCCTCACGCCTGGCTGTTCCCCATCTGGGGGACTGGGTGAGCTGGCCAAAAGCGGCAGCTGGCTTCAGAGCTCCTTGTCCCCTCCCCCGCCATGTGCACTGCTTTTGGGTCTGTGCCAGAGGCAGCGCATGTGGCAGGGGAGGAGACTGTGAGCGCTAAGCCCGGATGCTGCTTTTCGCCAGCTTGCCGGGTCTCCCAGATGGGGAACAGCCAGCGCAGGTTCGAAGGGGCCTGCCCCCAGTGCTGGCAGGGTGAGGGGGCCCTGCCCAGAGGGTGATTCGCCCAGGGCCCCACACCCCCTCAGGGATGGGCCTGGCCACAGGACTCCTTGTTTGTTCTGCTAACATATTTTACATAGTTTGTGTATCTCCCTTTGAAAACTGCCAAAAATGGTGGGAACTGTAGACCAGACCAAAGAATGCTAATGTCACTTTTCATTTAGTATTTACTCAGTGCCAGCTTCTGAGGTTGTAATAACTATCGATCAAAGTTTTGAATTCAAAAGTTACCATATCCATGATTGTTGCAATAACTAAAAATTAATTTAGAAGTATGTCTTTATGTTGTATTCTTCTCAAAATAAGATGAGGTTTTTATAAGGAACCCTGTTCTCAAATGAGACAGATACTGGTATAGGGAGAGGTGACTGATAACTAGTTGTTAGAATATAGCCTGGTATTGTACTGAATTCATTGCCATGGCACCTGAGTGGCTATCCTTTAGTGTCTCATTAATGTAAACTGTACTTTCCTTCCACAAACCTCTGTTATTTTTATGTATAAATCCTATATGGTGCAATTCTGGGCAAGCCTACACTGCACAGCATTTGCAGAAATGTGGAGGGTACATGTAGCTGCACTCTCCAGAGACAAAAAGCAATGTCTCCACCATACTGTGATTTGTAGCTATATGTGTCAGTGAAAGGCTCTTTGAGTTGGGAGGGCAGACAGTGGGGAAAGGTTTTGGGAGGGGAGGCAGCAGAAAAAAGACTCTCAGAGTGGAGTGAGTTGCTAAAGCTTTTCTCTGCTGTCTCCATGCTGCTTAAGCCTTTCCCTGCAGGGGGGAGGGACTCTGGCAATGGGGAGGCAGCATGACAAACTGTGCTAAAAATAGCAGCTTGGAGTTGGCTAGGGTGCATTCCCATATAGTACAGCTGTGTTTTTACTCTGCTCATCTAAGCAGTGCCTCACCATCTACACTGTTAAGTATACCACTGCTGGGAGAGGCATCCACCGAATATGCCACTGAGAGTAAGTATCCGCTGAAGCAGCACAGTTCCTGCCTTTGCCGCATGTGTTGAACTACTCAAAGGTTAATCAATGTGAATTCTTCATCATGATGCAATTTTAAAAAATAATTCTGAATTTTTTTTGGCAGACCGTGATCATTCATAAAATTCTACAGCACAGTGAAAGTGTCTCCAAAGACACCTTTCAGGGAATTGGACTCTGCATAGCACTTTTTGTTGCTGAATTTTCCAAAGTGATATTTTGGACATTGACTTGGGCTATCAACTACCGTACAGCCATTCGATTAAAAGTTGCTGTATCAGCTGTAGCTTTTGAACATCTATTATCATTTAAGTCCTTGACACATATGTCTGTTGGTGAGGTAAGTTTCCATAATCCTATTCCACTAATTAACCACCAGGTGGCCTTTAATTTCTGAACTTTTTTAAAAATCATACTAAAGAAAGTAAATTTAAATAGCACATCCACTTAAATCTTGATGCACTAATAAATAGTGTACGAACAATGGCTTACTCCCAGGGTTATAAAAACATTATTGGTTTAAATTATTCATCTCTCTTTATATTTTTGCAGATCATTAATGTATTATCTAACGATGGCTATCGACTGTTTGAAGCTGCCTTATTTTGTCCTCTGCCAATTACACTGCCTGCACTAATGATCGTTTGTACCATATATTCTTGTCTTACTCTTGGCCCCACTGCACTCACAGGCACATGTGTTTATATTATATTTATACCTGTACAGGTAAAGTGATTAATTTTCCTAATCATTTTATATGTACATTGATTAACGTTATGTGTAAGGCTGGGATTTTCATTGGACCCCGAGGAGATAAGGCACCAAAATTTAATGTGGAGTTGTGTGCCTAGCTCCTTAGGCTCCCTTGAAATTCCTTACTTAAATTGTAGTTTTTTAAAGAACTCAATCTATTAGTCTTAAAGTGCCACACAACTGCTTGTTGTTTTTTTACTGGACTAGACTAACATGGCTATGCCTTTGGAAACTGAAGTTCTTCTCTCAGTAAAACAGAAGTAGCTCCATTCTTACAATTGCTTTGGAATAACTAAAAGCAGAATTAGTCCCAGTATCTAAATTTACCATTACAAAGGCCTCTTATCGCATTCTGATATACAGCCCTGGAATGCCTACTTGCAAGCATCTTTCCCTTTAATGCTGTCACAAGAGCAGTTTTAAAGAAACTAAAATTAATGCGATTTAAAACAGTGCAAGAGCCAAATTTTCCAAACAATCAGATACTGTAGGGATACAAATTCTAACATATGTAACTGCATTTTTATAAAATTGTACGATCAGTAACCTGTGCAAGTGTAGAAATCATTATGAAAATGTGGCCTTAAGATACATAGAATGTGATAATGTATTAATTGAGTATCCACTGGTGCTTACATTTTTCATATAAAGAATAAACAACCTTCAAAATACTTAAAGGAGCTTCTCTTTGAAGCAGTAACTGGGATAATCCTTTGTTACTTTCAGACAAATCTGTGTGCATTTCATTTCTATTTTAAAAAGGAGGCAAAGAGCTGTTTAGTGAATTAAATGCGTTTTGAATTGATTAAAATTTACAGGCACATCTTCACAGATTCTAAAGTACATTTAATAATCTCCTACAATGCTGTCTTACCACATGCTAAAACCTGAACACACAGAGCCACAAGGCATTTCCTCAAAGCATTTCAACATGGTGGCTATAGATTTGCTCCCCCCCGCGGCCTTTTTTTTAAAGCACTTGTTTGAACGTATGGTAAATGCCTACAACTGTCTATGTTGCACGAGTCTGTTGCTTCATGCTTTAGAAGTGACATTTACCCTCCACGCAAAAACATGCTCAAGCATGTTTGTTTAAAACAAACAAGGAATCTTTTGGCACTTAAATACTAACAAATTTATTTATGTGCCACAGGATTCCTTGTTTGTTTTACTGAACTAGACTTAAACAGCTGACCCTTGGAAATTGGCAACATGCTTGCTTAAATTCACACTTTTGTTAGACGTCTCCATTTTAAGCTATGTTTTAATTGCATTTTTACATCTTGATTGCAGATGCTTATGGCTAAGCTCACATCTGTATTCCGACGAGCTGCTATTTCAGTGACTGATAAGCGTGTACGAACAATGAATGAAATTTTAACATGCATTAAATTGATTAAAATGTATGCCTGGGAAAAATCTTTTGCAAAGGCAATCAAAGGTATATACAGTAGTATACAAAATGGTAATTGTCTTTCTGTACTGCATCTGTGACTTAACATGCTTTCAGTTTTTAAAACCATTTATCTCATAGAAGGATATTCATAAATCCCTGTTCTTATTCGAGTGTTTGCTCACGTCAATTCCAACTCAAGTGTGCATGTGTCACACGCACGGATCGCTGGAAATTTTTCCCCCAGACTACCAGCAGGTTTGGGTGCAGCCACTATGGGCACCCCGCAACCCTCTTTATATATCCCAGCAGACCCTCTCCCTTCCCAGTTCCTTCTTACCATCCTCATGGTGGCTGAAACAGTGCTTGCTTGCTTTGCAGCTAGCAATCCCCCATCTTATCATAGAATCATAGGGTTGGAAGGGACCCCTCTAGGTCATCTAGTTCAACCCCCTGCCAAAAAAACCAGGACCACTCCCATTAGATCATCCCAGTCAGGGTTTTGTCCAGCTGGGCCTTGAACACCTCCAGAGATGGAGATTCCACCACCTCCCTAGGCAGCTTATTCCAATGCTTCACCACTCGCCTAGTAAGGAAGTTTCTCCTAATATCCAGCCTGGACCGCCCCAGCTGTAACTTGGAACCATTGCTCCTCGTTCTGCCCTCTGTTACTACCCAGAACAGTCGAGCTCCATCCTCCTTGGAGCAACCCTTCAAGTAGTTGAAGGTTGTTATCTTGTGCTTTATTGTAGTGGTAATTAGTGTTTATAGTATTTAAGTCTTTTGTTAGTTTTGATGGTGATAGTTAAATAGATGGTTAAGAGTCTTTTGTTCCTGGAGTCCCACTTTGCCTGAGGGTGAACTCCAGGACATGCCAGGCTTCAAAGCCTGTGAATCCTACAAGAAGTTTATGCCAGTGGATGACTCACATGGTTCCTGCTTAAAGTGCCTGGGTGAGTCGCACTGGAAAGATAAGTGTGAAACTTGTAAAGGTTTTACTCTGGGAACCCAGAAGAAGGAGGAGCAGAATAATAAACTCCTTATGATGGAGGAAGTGAAAGGGGGTCTGTGCCCCATTCTAGATCTGCGATGCCTAAACAGGCTTCTATGCAGAGTAAAATTGTGCATGATCTCCCTGGCCGCTCTAATCCTGTCCCTGGATCCAGGAAATCGGTAAGCTGCCCTTGACCTGAGGAATCCTTATATTTATATAACCATCCTTCCACAGCACAGGCACTTCCTACAGTTTGTGGTAGGCCAGAGACACTTTCAGTTTGCAGTCTTCCCCTTCGGTCTGTCTGCAGCCTCTCGGTTCTTCACAAAATGTCTAGCAGTGGTGGTGGCCTACTTCAGGAGGCAAAGGAGACAAGTGTTTCCCTATCTGGATAACTGGTTAGTAAAAGGTTGCTCCCAACAGGAAGTTTGTGTGCATCTGCAAGTAATTCGGCCCACCTTCAACAGGCTTGGACTAATGATAAATGAGAAGAAATCTACGTTGACTCCCATGCAATGCATAGTGTTTGTCAGGGCTGTTCTGGAGTCAAAGGAAGTACATGCCTCCCTTCCTTGAGCCCAGTTCTCAACAATGTCAGAATTGATCAGAGAACTTTCTGGTCACCTCCTTACCTCTGTCTGTACATGCCCAAGACTGCTGGGCCACATGGCTTCTTGTACACACATTGCGGAGTTTGCTTGGCTGAGATTGCACACCCTACAGGTGTGGCTAGTGTTGGTTTACTGACCAACTCAAGACACCCTCAACACCCTGGTGTGCCTGCCCCCTCACATCTTACATCCCTACAGTGGTGGTGCTTCTATCAGAATGCATGGGTGAAAATGCCTTTCCAAGCCTTGCAGCCCTGAAGGTGCCTGGTCACAGACACATAGGACACATGGTGGGGGCCGCACATGGGCAGGCTCTGGAGTCAAGGTCTGTGGTCCTGGGAGAAGCCTCAACTGCCCGTAAATGTAAAAGAAGTCAGGGCAGTCTGCCTGGCTTGAAGGACCTTTTGGGATGAGTTACTGGGCAGGTCAGTGCTAGTTCAGACAGACAATACCATGGTCATTCACTATATCAACAAACAGGGGTGCTTGCTCCTCTCCCCTGCAGCATGTGGGAGTTTTGCATCCAGCATTCGATTCACCTGACAGCATTATACTTACCTGGCTCCCAGAATCTCTTAGGAGACAGCATCAGCAGGCTATTTGTGGCCCATGAATAGTTCATCCAAGCAGATGTGATACAGATCTTCCAACAGGTGGACGTCTCCCCAAGCAGACCTGTTGATGCCCTACTCCAACCAGAAGTGGGCTGCATTTGCTCCTTCCAGAACTGCTGCCCAAGGTATCAGGCAGATGTGTTCCTGATCCCTTGTTTGAATTAGCTGTGCTACGCCTTCCCTCCGATGCTGCTGATTCACAAAGTGCTTCTAAAAATAAAGGACAAAGAGTCATTCTAATTGTTCTGGAATGGCCACATCAGCACTGGTTTGTGACTCAGCTAGAGCTGTCAGTCAGGGACCCACTCCTAACTCCTGCCCTTCCTGGATCTCCTCAACCAGTACCAAGGGACAGTGAGACACCCCAACCTAGAAGCTCTTCACTTCAAGGCGTAGCACCTCCATGGCTAAGCGGAGAGGAGCTTGGAGGCTTCTCTCAGGTGCAGGAGATTCTGCTCAACAGCCATAGGCTGTCAACAAGAACTACTTATCAAGCAAACTGGAGGAGGTTCACTTCCTGGGCAGAGGATAAGGGGATTAAACCTACCTCGGCATCTGTTCCATCAGTCTTGTACTACCTTCTTAGCCTCAAACAGTGAGGTCTGGTGAGTGTGTCACTCAAAGTCTGTCTGGCAGTCATCTCAGCCTTCCATGCTGGGGGGCTGCAAGGTTCCTTATTCTCTGACCATATGATGAAACAATTCATAGAAGGTCTGGACAGGCTTTTCCCATCCATTCAAACTCTGATGGCCCAGTGGGACTTGAACTTGGTCCTTTCTAGATTTACTGGTCCCCCATTTGAACCACTGGTTTCTTACTCACTGTTGTATCTGTTGTGGAAGGTCTCCTCCCTAGTGGCCATAACATCAGCATGGTGAGTGTCAGAGCTAAGGGCACTTACAGTGGAACACCCTTATACTCTCTTTTTTAAGGACAAAGTTCAGCTCTGCCCTCACCCCACCTTCCTGCCCAAAGTGGTTTTTATTTTCACACCTCCCAGGACATATTCTTTTCGGTTTTCTACCCAAAACCTCATGCCTCGGATGAGGAGTGGAGGCTTCACTCTTCGGATGTCCAGATGGCCTTAGCCTTTTATCTAGAACACATCAGACCCTTTCATAAATTGCCTCAATTGTTTGTGGCAATCGCAGACCGAATGAAAGGTGAACCAGTATCCTCCCAGTGTCTGTTGTCCTGGATCTTGGCCTGCATTAGGCAATGCCACCTGCTAGCTAAAGCTCTGTCCCCGTGAGTGATGGCCCACTCTACTTGGGCTCAAGGCTCTTCAGTAGCATTCCTTGCTCATGTGCTTATAGTAGATATTTCCAAGGCAGCAGCATGGTCATCGGTGCATACCTTTGCGATGCACTGTGCGCTGACACAGCAGGTGAGGGACGATGAAGCTGTTGGCAGAGCAATGCTGCAGGCAGCCAGAGTCTAGAATTCTGTCCTTCTACCACAGTAAGGCTTGGGTATCACCTGAGCTGGAACGCACATGAGCAATCACTTGAAGAAGAAGAAACAGTTACTTACCTTTACTCTTGATGTGGAAGAGAAGGTAAATAATGCATTGATCAAGCTGGCCTGTACGAAACCAGGAGGTGGTCAGAACACAGTAATAATACAGAGTTTGTCCAGAAAAGTTAGCAATATGGCAGAAAATAACAAGAGATTCAGCTAATACATATCAATAAATATGATCCAAAATTCATCCACTTAATGGGAAACCAAAAAACTGGGAAGTACCATATCTAATCATGTATAAGCTGATCCGGGCACAAGCCAAACCCCCAATTCTGAGCCCCAAAAAGAAGCTAAAATTGGTGACCCAGGTATAAGCTGAGGTCCCCTTTTGGCCTTGGCCCCTAACCCCCCACCCACTGCTGCTGGCTTCCTCTGGAGTTTCTGACAGCTTCCCTACCCCAAAATCTCTGCTGCTGCTTTTCCCTTGCCCCCTCACTGTCCATTCCTCATTCCTGCTCTCCTGCTCTGCCCTTTCCTCACTTTCCTCACCCATGCTGCACCTTTCTCTGCCCTTTCCTCACTGCTACACCCCTGCTCATTTCTCAGTTTCCTGCTGCTGCCCCCTGCACTGCCCTTTCCTCACTGTTGCCCCCCTGCTCCCACCTGCTCTGCCCTTTCCTCACTGCTGTCACCCCTGCTGCCCCCCCACTGCTGCCCCCTGCTCACTTCTCATTTACCTCACTGTTGCCCCTTATTGTGCCCTTTCCTCACTGTTGCCCCCTTGCTCCCACCTGCTCTGCCCTTTCCTCACTGCTACCCCCCTGCCCACTTCTCAGTTTCCCGCTGTTGCCCCCTGCTCCTCCTGCTGCCCCCTCCTCTGACCTTCCCTCACTGCTGCCCCCTGCTCTGCCCCTTTCTCACTGCTGCTCTCTGCTCCTCCTACTGCCCCCTCCTCACTGCTCCCCCCTACTTTGTCCTTCCCTCACTGCTACCTGCTGCTGCCCCCTGCTCTGCCACTTCCCTCACTGCTGCCCCCCTGCTCCTCCTGCTGCCCCCCTGCTCTGCCCATTCTTCACTGCTGCCCCCCTCCTCTGCCCCTTCCCCACTGCTACCCCCCTGCTCCTCCTGCTGCCCCCCTGCTCTGCCCTTTCCTCACTGCTGCCCCCTGGCTCTTCACTGCTGCCCCCTTCTCTGCTCCTTCCCCACTGGTGCCCCGCTGCTCTTCACTGCCGTCCCCCTACTCCCTTCTCAGTTCAGTGCTGTTGCTCCCCTGTTCCCCAACACCCTTTCCCTGTCACCCCCCAACCCCTGCTGCTGCTCTTCCCAGCCTGCCAGGTACCCCCCCCAATCGACGGTCCCTGTCGCTGCTTCCCTGGGCTCCCCAAAAACCCTGAGGCCTCCTGCCACTTTCCCAGACTCCCCAACCCCCCCCCCAATGCCCGAGCCCTGCCACCTCTTCCCTGGCCTCCCTGAACCCCCAAACCCTCCCGGCCGTCCTATCACTTTCCCCAACTCCCCGACCCCTCCCCAACCTCCAGTCCCTGCCTCTGCTTCCCTGGCCTCCCTGAATCCCCCCCTCAATGTCCAGGCTGACCCCCCCTGGCCTCCTTACATGACCACTCCAGACGCCAGGGTCCCCTCCTCACTCCAGCCCCAGCCCCGGCCAACTGCCCAAGATGGCCGCCCAGCAACACTGGGGCTCCAGCCTGCCGCATGGTCTGGGAAACTCCTGGTCTGGGGCTGTCTACCCTATCTCTTGAGTATAAGCCAAGAGCCTGTTTTGAAGCCAATTTTCAGGCCAAAAACATTCGGCTTATACACAATGATATACGGTAGTAATATTGGAAGATATATAGGGATAAAGGACAGCAAATAAGAAACATTCTGATTTGAGAACAAAAAGGGTAACATCATTCAAGCGTGCACATGGGTTGGCATCTCTTCACAGGAGATGGTTCCTCTTTCCTTGCTCTGGTGGGAATGCTCCTGGAATGCTCCATCCTGTACTGCAATATTCCCCTTTCTCCAGGCAGCCTTACCTCAGAAATCCCTTACTATAGCATGACCCTGAATTTTCCATGATCCTGGCCAAAGAATTAGAAAGGAAATCAACCTCCAGAAGCCAGAGGAGCTGTGTGTATGGTTAGAGCAGGATTAAGGAAAAATAACTGATGAGTCCACTGTCTCCCTATGTGGGTAAGACCAAATGGAAGCTGGGGTCAGAAGCAGCCAGGTTAGACTGCACAAGGAGAAATGGTAGACCAAGAGGGACAGCTGCAGGATATATCAGCAAGGAGTGGGTAGAGGTGGCCAAGACAGGACCTTTAAGTCAGAAAGGGACAAAGGAAACCAGCTTCTCACTGCCCAGCAGGCCCTTTCTTTGGATGGGAGAGAAGCAGTTCCCTAAAGACATACTATAAGAGAGATCAGATGAGCAGGCTGCTTCCTCAAGTCTGTAAAAGATAAGTGATAGGATACCTTCGGTAGGGAGTAGACAGATTCCAGACCAAAGAGAGGGTCAGGTCAGGCTTCATTGGGTGAAAGGCTCACTGAAGTGGAGGTACTTTGGTCAATCTCAGTTCAACTCACTGAGAACCATAGTTTTGTTTGTTTGCTTTTCCCCTCTGTTTTCTGCTTTGAGTTTGCATTTTCACACAAAACCAAAACTCAAAGGAAAACTGGGATTCTGAACGGTACAAAGCGAGCCCATCATCCTGTTCTTCACAACTCATACTATCTTATGTACGACCCTCATAAAGACTTTTCTTCAGAATTTAAGAGTAAATATGGAAATAAAATATTTATACAAAAATACAGGCTTAGTAAGGTAAGCATTGTAATTAAAAGAGAGCTATCTAAAATCAGTATGTTTAACTGAACCTAAGCGCAAACATATGAGTCTGTTTATTAATTATCCATCATATAACTCATTTAAAGGCCAAAAATATATAGTCTTGGAAGGATTGGGTTAATATTGGGAAATGTTGGTTTCACCGTACATCCACAAACCAACAAAAATATTTCCATCAATAGTAAATGAAATTTATAGATTGGCAAAGTAAGAAAAATGCTGCTTCTTTTAGGAATATTTAGTTTTAGTATTTTGATGTATGATATTGACAGTTTGTGTTTTAATGGTTACAGAGCTTCAATTTTTTGCACCTCAGTTCTGTCATTAATTCTTGTTTGACAGCCCCCAATTTTCTGCAGCAATGAAAATTTAAAATAGATGAAAAATAAAAAAACTTAAATCCATAATTTTATCACAACTATAAAACTGATGTATTGAAATTAATAAAAATAGAAAAAAATCTAATAGCTATTGAAGCTATAAAACAAACAAAATCAATTTCTGCCAAGCCTAAAAGTATATAGTTAAGGAAATCATTCAGGCTTTCATATAATCACAAAGTTTGTTTGTTTGTTTGTTTGTTTGTTTGTTTGTTTGTTTAAAGGGAAAAATAGATGCAGTAACAATGTTGAAATACCATGCAGATGGTAACACAAAAGCTATCAAATTTATGGCAGTAAACTGCCCATGGTGCACACAATTCAATTGACATCAGTATCTCCCAAATACAGGCTCAGGACAAGAAATACCTTTGCTGTTTAGAATGATCTTCTCTTGAAACTGTTAGTTCGGTTTTATCACATTTTTTATGTTACATTATTTTAAAATCTCTTCTATTTCACAGGCATAAGAAATCTGGAAAGGAAAATATTGGAAAAAGCAGGATATGTACAAAGTGTAAACTCTGCTCTGACACCAATTGTATCAATGCTGGCTATTGTCATGACATTTGTTCTACACACCCTTTTAAAGCAAGAACTAACTGCATCTGTTGTATGAATTTTTTTTCTTTTTAAATATGTGTTTTCCCAAAAGTCCCTGTTTTCTTATGGTATTGTATGTCTTTGTAAAATAGATCTGGCTTCTCTTAAATTTACTTAATTTTCTCTAAGATTTCTAATGACTGGCAGCTCCAAAATTAACGTTGCTTTCCTGTACAGATTGTATAAAGCTAGTAAACAAGGGTAGCTTCTATAAAACACTGAATGGTAAAGATGCAGTTAATAAATTAAAGCGAGTACTAAGTAGGGAAGCCTCTAAAAGAAGCAGCATAGTTGTTTAAAAGCTTAAAAGTATATTTTTAGACAGAAACAAACTAGACTTTTGGGATCATTCATCACCCATCTTTCCACACAGGATTTGATGCAGATTAATGCAAAATTCTGTCTGCTGCACAGCATGATGTATTCCGCTCTAGAAAGCTGTAGCCAGGGAAAAGACCGAGGCCAGGAAGAATAAACATACAAGCAAAGGAGGAACTTCCATTAGAAAAAAACTGATGGACAGGGGGTTATATTGGTAAAAAACACAACTACAGAATGAGTGATGATGTACAATAGGAACCAGGAGAAAAAATTCCTTGTAACACTAATAGAAGTGAATATGACTTCTGATATATCATCAGAGTTTTGCCATTGACTTAAATGGCATACTAATACCTGAACACCTCCCAAATACACAAAAATAGAAATAATAGAGTGGTCTCTCTCTTCCTCCCTGGCATGTAGGTGATAAAACTCGAACAGTTGATAAGGTTTGTTTATGTACTGAGCAAACTGGGGTGCAGCTAAGTACTGGGGGATGAAGATTGGATTTCATTCTAAGCATAGTGAAATTAGTTATCATCCGACTTCTGGCAGTGAGGTCTATTGTGTTGGTCTAGTGCAGGGGTGGCCAAACTTATGGAACTCAAGAGCCACACAAGTTGATTATTAAACCTTCCAGAGCTACACTGAGGCATATAGCCGTATACTTTTACCTACTAAACAGATTTGCTGGCTTTCTTCTGTGAGCCACACTTTTTCATTCAAGAGCCACATGCGGCTCCCGAGCTACAGTTTGGCCACACCTGGTCTAGTGCCTGTCAAAGTCTGGCCTCTCATGTTTACATGCCTTCCCATGCTGTTTGATAGTTTCAAGGCTCCAGTGAAACAGATATAGCTGTCATAAGAAGTCATGGCCATGGAGGTGATCTCTAAATTAGACTGGGCAAGTTCCATGGAAGGCTTTGAATTTCAGGTTAGGAGCCTTGACTTGGATTTGTAATCAGCAGGGAGCTGGGGCAGCATATTACACAAAGGTGATGTATTTTCACAGCATCCTATTTTGCTAAGCAGATTTGCTGATGCATTTTGTAACAACTGTTGTTTATTCCAGTTATGGGGTATTTTATATTTATATGGAATATTTTATATTCCAGTTATGGGGTATTATATATTTTCATATTTTATGCTTTTCTGTATGGGAGTCCAAAGATTCCATATGTGAAAACAAAGATGAGCTTGGTTACGAGGTTTTGTGCCATTATGTTAGAGGGTTATGTCTTACCCTTGTGGATGTTCAAATCTCCTGAGATTAATCTTGTGAACCTTACTTAGTACCATGTGAGAGAGCATATGTGTCAGTATCTTTGGAAAGCCTTGGGTGTCAGGAAATTTGTTCAGGGACTGCAATGGTGCCCAGTTCCTTGTACTCTCCACTATAGGTGGTTGAAAATTTTCCAGGAGAATATTATTCACTTGGAAAATGCTGATGCAACAGAATTGAAACATCATATAACAACATATTAATTCTGTCAAAGTCCACCTGAATAGTTTCCTGGCAGTGCAGATTCTCCCAGTTCTCTGAATCCCCATGCAGTTTTTTCTTGGGGTTGCCCAGCTCTTGGAGTTATATTTGCATCTTTTCATTTTGCATGTAGCTACATACACAGAAAATGCACAAAGACTGAAAGAAAGTGGATGTGCTACCAATTTTGAAAAGGCATAGTAGCTTAGAGGTCCTTAATTACAAATCAGTAGACTCATGTATCTTATGAAAATACTGGGGTCATTTATTTGGGATTAAATGAAATGTTTTACTCATATGTAAATAGGAAGTAGGCACTCGGCAACATAGGTTCACTAAGAATAAGCCTGACCAATTACTTTAAAGTAGTGGCAAAGGATCCTGAGGAAGGCAAGGCATGGCATGTGAGCTACTTGTATCTCAATGAAACTTGTAGACAAGAGGGAAAAAAATGAAGTTCCATTGCTAAGATGATAAGATGGATTCAAAGTTCGTTGGCAGGATGGGTTCAGAGACTTTTATAGCTCAAAGGCGAAATTCTTCAGCCACCTAACGTCACTGAAATCAGTGGCATGAGATCAAGGAAGATTTTGCCCTTGTAGCCGCAAATCTTCATAAACTGATGTTCCAGAAAACTCAGTGACAAGACCAATGCTATTTTATATATTCATAAGGACATGAAAAATTCAATGAGTTGTACTGACTTTTACCCACCCATATTGCAATTATGAAAATAAAAACCACACAAATTAAAAGCAGATAGATATCTTTTCTACCCTTTAAAATATAATACAAAAATGCTTTAGAATTTTTATGAAAAATAATGGTTAGCTCTAAACAGTAAAAAAAAGCCTTTTTCCTTTTTCTTTTGCAGGCATTTAGTGTTATTGCAATTTTTCATGTAATGAGGTTTCCAATTGCTATCTTGCCATTCTCAGTGAAAGCAGCAGCAGAAGCTAAAGTTTCTCTAAGAAGACTAAAGGTGAAACATGGTCTTAAAATTGGGGATTTTTCTGAATAAGTTTAACAAGAGCCTGTCTACATAGAGAATTATTATGGAATAATTGTTCCTAATTAACTATTCCTGATTAACTCCCTGGATTAATGGCTTTACTCCAAATTAATTTAATCCACTACTACAGTGTTTCAAACTGAATTGGAATAAGAATCTTCTTAAATAGGAAGTTAATCAGAAAAAGCCCTTTTGCTTTGAATCAACATGCTACCTTAATCCAAATTAATTTCTCAGTATAGACTTCCTCCTAATGTAGATTATAGTTTTACTTCTTTCAGAGCATTAAAAAGACTCCCACTGACTTCAACAGTCAGACATTATAACAAGCTTTAGTAAATAATTAAAATAAACTACACTCACCTAACTACTTAATTCTAAAGATAATAATAAAAAAGAATAATTATCCATCAGAAGCAAGTCACCACTGCCCTTCTCTTCAGTTATTATTTTTTATATTTTGGCAGCAGCTAAGAGCCAGAACCAAGACTAGGGAACTACTTGCCAGGTGATGAACAAACAAAAAATTAATGAAGCAAGAGAAAAGAAGAAAGATGACAAAAATCAGTTTCCTGTTAGAATGCACTGGAAATAGTGAGTTTTAAAATTATTTTAAAAAATAGGAGTTAACCTAAAAGCAATTATTAAAGCAATTCTTAAGTGAAGCAATATTTGTGTTATATATAAAAATCACTTTACAGAGACTTTGACATTTTCTGATTTCCAGTGGTTCCTTACAGGAGAATTGATTGAATTCGTTCTATTTTCTTTCTCTTAATGTGGCTATCATCAAAATGCCCAGCCTGACTGACACAGCAATCAGTGCCATTCACTGAGTAGAGACACTGAAACAGTAGATGTCTAAAAAAATTATATTTTTCATATATACCAATATCAAATAGTCTTGTACAGCAAATAGGTCTCTAAAGCCCTGATCTGGAAAACACCTGGACCTTCTCACATGCCTAAGGGTATACACGATGGTTCTGTTTGTATTCAAACTAGTCACTGGACTTTTACTGTAACTGAAAAAAATACTTTTTCAAGATGAACCACAAAGGATTCAGATGATAAGTGCACAAAGCTCAAATGTTCACCCAAATTCTTGAATCCATAAAAGTGAAAATCTCCTGAGAACATTTTTGGCAGTATTTCTAAAGCAATATCTGCACTGATTCTGCTTCTGTGCTAAATAGTTTGCCCAGAATCTCATCACACTTCACCAGCATGTTATTTATTAAGACTCAGCTGTATGCTATTAATCAAAAGAATTTTTTTCTTATCATACATTATGAAACAAATAGCAGTCTTAATTTTATCTCTCTTTTTTTAGAGAATTCTCTTAACTGAAATTCCTCCTATTTATGTAAAGCAACTGAAAGATTCAGAAAACGCTGTGGTAATGGAAAATGCTACACTGTCTTGGGAACGTCTGAATGAACACAGCAAAAAGAATAACGAAAACATTCTGAAAGGGGAAAGTGCTCAAAAATACCAGCCAACACCAGATCCTGCATGCTCTCACATTCAAACATCAATCAGAGAAGCAGTAAAAGAGGGTAATGCAGTCATTACTTTATACAGTCTAAGCTTTACTGTGAAGAAGGTAAGTGTGTCTTACATATTTTTTCTGAAAAAGAACATTTAACCACCTGCATCCAAGGATTTGGGTGTCCTGGGTCCGTTGCTCCCTCTGCCTTGTGCTGCCCTACCAAGTTAAGGAATAAAGGTTTTACTTCTCCTCCTTCCCCCAGATATACACCTCTCCTTGCCCAGCATAAGCTTTCCAAAGCACCAGTTAGACCATTAATAAATTACAATTATTTGTACTCAGGTAGTGCCTTGGAGCTACAGTTATGGGTCAAAACATTTTTGTGCTAGGTACAAACACAGAATGTGGGTCTGTAAAACGCACATCTCAATACCAAAAAAATGACTGATTTTTACAAATAAATTGTGTATCCAAACTGTCATTTATCCAGCAGTCACCAGAATAGAGCAATCTTCTGTAAATTCCTTACATTAATGAAAAGGCTACAGCACTCTACCTGGTAAAAACAGATTTTTAAAAAGAAATCACTGCATTATTTAAAATACCACTAGTCTGGTCTATCTTATGTCAGTTTCTATCAAATCAAACACAACACCTTTAACTTGTCTTCTTGGGAGCATAATATATATTATGGTCATAATGCAGGAGAGCACTTATCTACTAGGTGCTTAAAATTAAGTGCTTAGAAGCACTTCCTGAATAAGGCTGCTTTCCTGAATTGGTAGGTGTGACAGGATATGAAATATTGGTTGCATGATTGCAGAACCATAGGCAATGTGACATGAGAAGTTTCTTACATTATGATTATAGATCAATTGTCTTCAAAATATGTCTTTTTGTAGGGAAAGGTTTTGGGAATTTGTGGAAATGTTGGAAGTGGAAAGAGCTCAGTTATTTCAGCTATTCTAGGACAGGTATGCTAATCATTATAGAATAATTTTTTTTATATTTCCCTTGCATGAGAAATACATATCTCAATGAATGTTTTGATATTATTTGATGCAGTACAATTGATTTTTGATAGCCATTTTGAGAAAAGCTGGCACTGACTCTTAGGTTCTGTTGGTGCTCTTGGATGAAATGTTCAGTTATATATATGGATCTAACTTCTGCCTATCCTTTAGGTATGTGACATTGAGGAATATGGCCTGGGAACATAGTTTTCTTTTGACTTAGGGCCAACTAAGAGGAATTAAGAAAATTAACAAGGAGTCCTGTGGCACTTTTAAAGACTAACAAATTTATTTATCACATGAGTTTTTGTGGGAGAAAAATCTCCCTTTGTCAGACTCTTTGAAATTAGTAAGAAAATTAGTAACCACTCCCAAAAATGAAAAACTGATGCAGGTGGTCCTCAAAATGAGTTTAAGAAGTGAATGTTATGGCTAAGATTGGTAAATGTAAGAGGCCAAGGTTAGGCACCCAAATGAATGGCCTGAGTTTTAAAGGTGATGAGCACCTTTAGCTTTCACTGATATAACTGGCCAGGAAATGGATTTTCAGTTCCACAAATAATTTCAAGATTCTGGAAAAAAATTTTATCCTAGATTGGGATGAAAATTCAAACCTTGCTGATTTTCAGATCTGTAAAAATCTTTCAAGATTTAATTTCAGATGCACCAAAACAGTTCCAAAATAAGGTGAGATCCCTGGGCTTCCAGCTCACTTGGCTGTCTTCCATGGAGCTGGGAGGCCTGGCTGGCTGCTAAGGAACCTCAGTTCCTCAGAGGAATTTCTCTAAATTCAGGAAACACTTCAAGCAATGGTAACTATGACCACTCATAGAGTCATGGATCCTTAAGTTCTTTTATCACTCACTCAACCCTCCATGCCTCAGCTATTCCTGAAAAGGACTAGAGAGGTAAAAAGGACACCACAGAGGAATGGTTACAAGAACTTTTGGTTGACTAGCCGGAAGAACTATAGAGCCTTCTTAAATCATATTCTAAATACCTGTTATTTGTACAGAAGAATTACACATGTAACACATCACCAAACTAAGCATCTTTGCTGATTGTCCAGTATTTTGAGTCAGGCTATAATGATCATTAGAAGACCTCTATAAAATATTTTTTTTAAAAATTGTCTGATTTACTTATTTCAGATGTACTTGTATGATGGAACAGTGGGTGTTGATGGAACGCTAGCTTATGTGTCACAGCAAGCATGGATATTTCATGGAAATGTAAGGCAGAATATATTATTTGGAGAAGAATACAATGCCAAAAGGTAATTATTGGAACACTGAAATCTTACCAATACTTTTTTACTCTAATGATAAGCTTCCGTATTTGACAGATGAACTTACATATGTACACAAACACACATGCACTGTCCACCCACCCTTCTACTTTACATTCCCTTTTGTGGCTAGGGCCCCAACCCTCTGAACTTGTGGTTTCCCTCACTCTACCTGGTCCCACAAATCATAGAGAGGAAAGCATATTATTGACTTCCACCATCCCCTTTACTTGGTTCATCTCAGAACAGGTTCATGTCCACTAGAACCCTTGTAATTAATCACACATATAGGTTATGTCTACATTTACATGTGAATTCGAATTGATTGTCATCAATTCAAATTCAAATAAGTGCATGGACATGCCCGCTTTCTTCAATTCGAACGGAGGCACTCCTCAGTTCTGAACTGGTCAAACTTGCTTTTCCATCGAAGTCAGGGTCAATTTGAAGTGAGTAATTCAAATTGACATAGTGTGGCCATGTCAATTCGAATTCACTGTTAGTTTGAATGCTCCACAGCTTGATTTTTCCCTATACAATAGCATCCCCTACTGAATTCAAACTAGCAAGTCCTGTTCATGGACATGCCAATTCAAATTGGATTTCCTAGTGTGGCCATGTCAATTCGAATTGACTGAATTCAAATTAGATTTGAATTGGTCAATTCAAATTCAATAATTCGAACTGAAATGCTCAGTGTAGACATAGCCATATGTACACCGTGTGGGAATCACAAGTAGGAGTTTTAATGCTCCTGTGCACACCCAATGAAACTATGTACTCGTGCTGCACCCATCAATGCAAAATATTATCTTCCAAAACATTAACTCCACAACCAATCATCAGCAGTTGCTAAAAGCAGATGCAGGTAACACTGTCAGTTACAAGATAAATAGTATCACTTCTTTGATGCTTTCAGTCCCAATTAGTTTTAGAACTAAAACTTCCAAGTCTCTCTCATACATGGGGACTTCAAATATCACCAATTGAAGGACTAGGCTTCTCAGTTATTTAAATTAATGTTATATCTCAAAAGGCAAATGGACTATTTAAAAAGTTATGTTAAATTAATGTTAGCCTACAAATCAATGGTTCCCAACCTTTATGGCTCGAGGGCCACAGATATCATTTTTACAACCCTGAAGGGCTACCAACTTCTGCCCACAGCTTCCTTCCCCCTATTACAGCCAGATGGAAGGAATTCACTGAGGAAGCTGGCTCAATCCTCACTGATCACTCATGCTCCTAGCTGCAGCAAGGAAACCACATGCTCCTGTGTAGCTCTGTGCACTCACCTGGGTTCCTAGGCAGTTGCTCCCTTCTGCAGCCAATGGTATAGGATGGGGTTGGCCAAACTTACTGAACTCAAGAGCCACACAAGTTGATTATTAAACCTTAGAGAGCTGCACTGAGGCATATAGTCATATTTTACCTATTCCAAAATTACTAAGTTTAAAATTCATTGCATGCTTTAATTTTATCATGAAAAGAGGGCAATTATTGATCCTACTAATGTCAGGTTCTAATAATTACTTAAGGTTACCATGAAAACTAGGGCTACCTATACAGTAAAAATTTAACTTCTCCCTGCCTTCCCGACCATGCCACGCTTCTCTGCACCATCCCCGAGGCCCCGAACATGCTGCCACTTCTTCACCGTCTCTAACCGTTCCACCACTTCCTCACCGTCCCTGACCATGCCATGCTTCGCACCATCCCTGACCATGCTGCACTTCTCCCCGCTGTGCTCTTCTGTGAGCCACACTTTTCCTTTAAAGAGCTGCATATGGCTCACGAGCCACAGTTTGGCCACGCCTGGTATAGGAAATCAGTTTTCTTCTCACGCTGGCTCCAGCAAGGACCTAGCACCTAATGGCTTAGGCAGAGTGCTTTGCTCTCTGCAGGAGCCAGGAGGTGGAGAGCTCTGTGGCAACACCCTCCCCTTGGATCCTTAGGCACTGGCTCCCTTCTGCAGCTAGTAGAAGGGAAGCAGCAGGCTACTTTGAAAGCCTCTGAGGGTCACTTTTGGCCTGGAAGCCACACGGTTGAGAACCAATGCAAATGGTCATTACTTTCTCTGTGCTTGACAGATGGCTGGATATTATCACCTTACTCCTGTTATGTACCATGTATTCAAATTTCAGGTGCAGTAGCAGGGTCAAAAAAAAAAATATAAACATGTTAAATGTATTTTTCCCAGAAATACCCCTAGAAATCAAAAGCCATATGTCACTAACTCCAGCTAACGAGTTCTGATATTACTATTTGATGCAATGCAGCCAATGTATATTGCATTTAGTTTGTGAAAATATTTAATTTTTAAAAAAATAGCTATAAACAATTAGTAGATGTATGGAATTTGCTTCCTCCATTAGTGTTGTGTGTTTACTGAACACTAGGATTAAGAGGAAAACACAGAGTGAGATTCTAAATAGCCGTAGTTACTAACTATAATCAAACATACAAGACTTAGTACATAATAGATGCTGCTGCTGTGTAAAATGTTTCCTGGAACTTAAGACAGATAGGCCCATTAGTGCCCCACTCCAACTATGTAAGGGGATACCAACCAATTTTTATATGCTATAATTAGTCTGTCAAAATTATTTGTTTATTTGACTTTATTGATGGCATTTTAATTGTGGAAGCATCTAGAGGTTCAACCTAAGTGTGCTCGTCTATGTAAAAACATCACAGACATGTTCCCTGCCCTGAAGGAGTTTACAATCTAAAAGGGCATAAATTTTCTTTGGTACCAACCCACTTCAGGGTATCTTTACATTGCCAGAACAGTATAAAGGGGCCTTAGTGTAAACTGATGTCAGGTTCTGTATATTTAAAACTTTGCACTGAAAAATAAGGACAAAGTGCAATCTTACATACAACATATAAAGAGGCCTTAATATAAATGAGAATCAGATTCTGCATCAGATTCTGTATCTGGCTGGTCAAAAGACTCAAGCACGCTGTAATTCAGGCCTAACCTAAATTAAAGTCTGATCTCAGCTTCCTACCTTTTTGTATTTGTGAGTGAAGCTGGAATTGCATATTTGCTGCTGTTTATCTTGACCCGATGTTGCAGAGTGCCATATCATATGTCTGTTCTTGTGATCGCATTGTATAACAATTTCAAAAGGCAAGTCTGTCACAGTATGTTATAACTGCAACTTTTACACACAGAAAACATAGGGAAACAGGCTAGATCTGAAGGAATGAATCATAGCCAGGGTCAGAGAATTCATATGGTTCAAATCAGTTTATTTGAACCAAAGATGTTAACATAATTTTAAATGCATGAGATTTTGTGCGAAAAAAATGTATTTTGAGGGACTAAACAATGCTGAACATTCTTTCTTTAGGTACAATTATGCAATCAATGTGTGCAGTCTGAGATCAGATATAGAATCTCTTCCTTATGGAGATATGACTGAAGTAAGTCTGATTATGCAATCGAGTACTGTATTGTGGAGAGTTGCTAAATTCTCTACGGATAAATGTTGACAACACCTTCCCATTATGTACAATTTTCAACCCACTTTCACTCCAACTTCCCCCTCCTTCCAAGTTTCACATTCCACATCAAATCCAAAACTAGATTCCCCCCTCAATATTTGAATTAAAGCTTTACATAAAGAATTCAAAATCTTTTTTAAATCATATTTCTTGTTCTATGGTTACACAAAAAAAGTCTTGCAAATCTGAGCTGTGTAAATCATGCAGCATTCTCTCTCTAAGATTGCATACAGCCTCAATACACCCTGATAGCATGATTATCTCACAATCCAAAGCTTACTGCCCCATTTTCCTTAGAGTAAAAAAAGAATTCTGAACTGCCAAGCCCTAACACCTTTCCTTGCCAGCTTCTGCAAAGCAGTTCTATGTTGTCACTTAAAACATGTGCCGTATAGTGAAAATTGAAAATATGCAGTTAGCATATAATAATATTTCATTTATTTGGTAAATGTTTTCCTTATAACAAACCAAAGAGATTCTAGTTGCCAACATATAAGCATAGTACTATACATCACAAAAGAAAAAATACTATGATATTTATATAGTACTCATATTCCTACATATTAACTACGCCATACCTAGCACACAGATTTTATGGCTCATGTGAAAGATGAAAAGAGACAAAGCAAAGGAGACAGAAAGAGATTTATCTCCTCTCTCCTTTCATCTGTGCCAGCATAAAATAAATGAATTCAATATGAAAATAAAATATGGGGGCTACTGTATTCTTTGTATTATTCATGTTCATACTTGCTTAAATAAAATCCTGCATTTTTAATGTTTAAATGAAGCTGCAATAGAATTTCCAGTCTGTGACACTGAAATGGTCCAGCATAATCCAGGGATCCAATTTGCCACAGAGTATATAGGGTGATGGGCAGCAATAGTAATCTAGTCCAGTGGGTATCAATATTTCCAGGCTGCTGTATCCCTTTCAGGCATCTGATTTCTCTTGTGTACTCCCAGTTTCACCTTACTTAAAAATAACTTGCTTACAAAACCAGACACAAAACCACGAAAGTGTCACAGTATACTATTAGGAAAAAAATGCTTACTTTCTCATTTTGTTTGTATGAGATTTTAGTTTGCACCGATTTTGCTAGAGCTTTTTATGTAGCTTTTTTAAAAACTAGGCATATATCTAGATGAGTTGATGACAGAGCTGCAACGCTCAGTTTTGCCTCCTGGTGCGCATTCCAATCTGAATGCCCCCCTTCTCATTAACGGCACTTAGAGCCAGTGCTGCAAAGCTGCCCCTTTAATAGTGCAGCTCCATTGAGCCGCTCGGGGCGACCCGGGGCTTTGCCCCGTCAGCCCCGCTGTAGTTACAGCTCTGGTTGATGAATCTTTGCAAGAGCTCTGCATACCTCCAGAGATATGCATATCTCTGGCTGAGAACCACTGGTCTATTCTATCTTCTACTATTATGGGCAGGAATAATCCTAGGATGCAGGTGAGGAGAGCTCTGATCTGTCAACCATACTATCTAGGGTTATGTCTACACTAGAGGGATCAGGTAAGTTCATTTAATAAGGTTGACCTAAAGTTGACTTTATTAAGGTGGCTTAGAGACTCCCCATTTGTTTAAGTCAACTTTATAAAGTTGACTTAAGCCAGGAGACCCATTTAAAGTCACCTTTATTAGTCCCGTGGCTTAAGTTGACTTTATTAAGTTGACTTTTAATGGTCACATTTTGTTAAGTCAACTGAATAAAGTCGACTGAACCCTTAAAGTTGACTTTAAGGGTGAGAATTATTAAGTCTACTTAAGCAAGTGCTTAAGTTGACTTAATGAACTCCAAATGTGCCCCTGGAGTTGCTTAAGTTGTCTCAAGCCTAGTTAAGTCTACTTAAGCCTCGTGTGTAGACATACCCTAGGTGTTGTTCTTTGGACCTAAATTTAAGTCTACTGAAGTCACCTGAAAAACTCACATTGACCTCACCAGGATTTAAATCAGACCCTTATCCTCTAGAAGGTCTTAATGGACATAAAATGTTGTGCTGCTGCTTAAAGAAAATAGAATAAAACCCCTCAAAAGAAGGCTATTTTTTTAAATGAAAAAAACAAATCAAAGTCATATTATTGGTGTACATTATATCTATTGTATATAACAATTCTTAACATAACTGACATAACCCTGAAAACATCCTTCAGTAGAAAAAAGGATGACATGATTATTTATTCTCTGTGTTTATTTTACAAATTACTATTTTGGTAGTTCTATAATTCAGTGCCACAGCACCCATCTCTTCAATTACATTCAAGTGTTTGTCTCAGACAGAAGTCTATGCAATTTCTAAACCTCCTCTACTGGAGCTGTTACAAGGCTAAAAGATATTGCCTTTATCCTCTTTAAAGCCTAGTTGTTCTTTTTACAGCATATTGATATTATGTTGCAGTTCTGCTGTAACAATAACTAGCACAGTTATATGAATGATTTGTACAGTGATCTTTTCCCATTTAAAGATAGGTGAAAGAGGCCTTAACCTCTCTGGAGGCCAGAAGCAAAGAATCAATTTAGCTCGTGCAGTTTATTCCAACAGAGATATTTACCTGTTGGATGACCCCCTATCAGCAGTCGATGCACATGTTGGAAAAAGCATTTTTGAGGAATGCATAAAAGAAGCTCTTAAAGGAAAAACAGTAGTTCTTATAACTCATCAACTACAGGTAATTAAAACAAACAGTTTGATTACTTAATAATTATAAATGTGAAATGTATTTGAAGCATATATATAGAGTATAATCTGAAATAACATTAATTCTACAAACAAAAGTATGTACACAAAACTTAATAGACTAGACTTTTTCCTTTTCTTTTCAGTATATTGATATTGTTTTGCAAGTGTTGTACTGGAGGAACAGAACATGAAAGAAGGTGGAAGAGCTTGATAATGAACGTTTAAGCCTGAGTTCTAAGTTCAGGCTCTGATACAGATTCCTCGAACAATCTTAGGCAGATCAGCTACAATGTTAATCACTGAAATAGTTATTTTTAAATATCATTTTTATATTTTACAGTTAATATCTTACTAAGATGAATAGGGCTTAGACCTTTTTGCAGTCATAGGCTATGTCTACACTGGTGGGGGGGAGGCCTGGAAGTTGATTAATTGCTTACATTGACTTAATAATTTCTAAATATAGACTAGGTTTAATTTAGGTCAACTTTTTAAAAATTAAAGCTTATTTTCTGAAGCATGGAGTCCATTCCATGCAAAATTTGTAGCCATGGAATGCATGGGACACTGATTGTAGGAACCAATTAGCTAGTGTTTAAATATTTCTAAAATCTGGGGATACAAAGGTGAATTTAGTGCTCTTCCACAGTTAGTTCCTCTTTCTAAAGGTTGAAGAAAGCAACTATTGCCATTAATACGTCAGAATTGCTCTTTACTCATAGTTTTGGCCTACCCTCTTTAGATTAAAATTATTGCTTTAATGTTTAAATACTTGCAATAGCACTCAAGTACTGTGATAATGGAGAATACAAACAGATAGAGAAAGGCTTCTTCTTCAGACTTCATCTCAGTTTTCATTTTTGAAGCACATTCTAGGAATAAGGACAATTTAATCAACTGCTTCCGCCTCTTCATTTCACACCACTGGGAGCCATCTTTATCACTTTAACGTTTATACTATTTGAACCATCTTATGGGGTAAAATAATAATAGTAAAATACAGAATATTGGTAGTTAGTTTATTAGCAGCTCTAGATTCTCACTGGAGATTAATATGAGTAACTTATAAATAACAATTGAAAAAGCAATAAAAATGAAATTCAGAGAATGTATTTGCTGCATTAAGTTAAAATAGCCATTGAAAACTACCTTCACTAGACTATATTTGAAACTTACTCTTTGGTGGTATATAAATGGCCATATACAAGAACTTTAGAGGAAAATTGAGCTGTTAGTCAACATGAATGAACCAAGAACTTAACGTTAAAATAACTGAGCAGCAGTCTCCATAGACCTGATCTAAAGTGAATGGAAGCCAGTGGGAGTCTCTCCACTGACTTTTGATCAGGTCCTGTGTTTGTGATCTTGATCTTTTCCCCTAGTGTCAGAATACTAATCCGACTGCATACAACAGTAGGTTCCCAGACACTAACCTATTGATTTTCAGATGCAATGTATGTACAGGTCCCATTGACTTCAAATGGAGCACTTGGTGCTCAGAAAAAAGATGTCCTAAAAATTCAGAAAGTGAATCCTCATCAGTTACTTTCCTTCCATTGCTCACACAGGGTAAAACAGATTTCTTTGGTGATATTCTATTCCTTTTAGTGATTAAACTACTTCAGCCAACTCAAGCTGACTATTTCCTTTGTTCTCTAACTTAACCTCAGTCTCGAGGTACAGCTGTTTAGGAATTTGACTAATTTTGACAGGATGTGCTGACATATCAAAACCAATACTTTCAATGTGAAGGTTTCTCAGGTCCAGGATTGAATTTCTGGTCAAAACAATAGAGACACACTGTAATAGGATGTAGCCACCACAGAGCACCCACTGTTGGCCAACTATGGTACTGCTGTAGACACTATCTACCTCAGTTTCCTTCACCAAGGTAGGATCCTCAGCCACCCACACACCAGTCAAAGAAGGAGAAGTAGCTTAGGCCTACAAACAAGTTGCAAATCAGCTTAGCTTCTGGGGTAATTAAAAAAGACAAACCAAGCAAAATGTTCTTTTCCTTCCTACTTGGGCTCCTTCCCTTTAAGGGTATGTCTATATAACCTATGACACAAACCTCCCCTCCCAAACTGACAAATTTGATATTGCAGGGCTTAGGCTAGCCTTCTAAAAACAGTTATGTAGACAGCACTTTGAAATTTGCAGATCAGGCTCTGATGTTTACTCCCCTACTTTGGTTTTCAGAGACCAAACAACTATTTTTAGCACAGAACCATGAGCCCGAATCTGCCCAGGCATTCTGGGAGGCCAGTTTCTGCAGGTTGCATAGACATAGCCGAAGTCTTTGCTCCCTAGGGCAGAGTGCTGACTGGAAGGTTAATTGTCACCAGTCTCTGTCAGCTTCCCTGAGTCTAACTCTGACTCTCAGACTACACTTGGAGTCCTCCCAGACTCTTCAGTAAGGCCTTCTACAACCCAACCTGCTCTCTGTGATTCTTTTTAGCCCTTATGGGAGGCCCACCTGTTTCACACTATCACTAGACCCCAATATGCTCTCGCAGGTTGGGAAGTTTGTCAGGTGTGCCTGATTGAACAGCGCTGCCTTCCCATATGCCTTTTGGCCCTGAAAGGGCAGACCACCCTGCTAAAAGTGTGTATGCCAGCATACCCAATAACTTGGTGGCCAGGGCCTTCATCGAGGCTGTGGGAGACACAAGTTCAAGTCCCTGCTTTCCCCGATGCAGGCCAGAGCCCAGAATCAGGGTCTCCTATATCCACACAGAGTACCTTATTATGGGTGCTCTCAGAACAGCCACAAAACTTCAGAAATGGTCAGATTTGTCCCAGTGCAAGAAAGGGCAAGCATTTGAAATCTCAGAATTTATTTGGAGGGCTGGAATCTTTTTTTCTCCCAGCTCTAATTCTAGACTTACACGTCTTGCAGAACAAAGGCTTATGTATGAGCAGATACCACTCTGCAGTCTCAAGTACAGTGCTTCAAGCACCCCCTATTTGCCCTAAGAAAGGAGGTAAATGTCTCCCTTTTGAAAGTCATAATTTTCTATAAATCTTAATTAAAGCAGAGATGTCTTTTTTCAACATTAGAGCCTTTAAATTGAAATGCATTTCTCATAGCTTCCTCACACGAAATACATCCCAGCAGTTGTTTTTTGTTTTACTTTTTGTTTGATCTAGCACGCCCATTTCTTTCACATTTTTTACTTAGTAGTAGTATAAAAGCAGTTTGCCAGCAGGTGGCACAGAAGCAGCATTTTACACTACCTCAAAATACATACTGAAGGAAAATCTCCAGCACTAATGGAAGACATTAGCCTGGCACGTAGTAAATGCTAAAATCTAAATTAATGTAACATTAAGGTCGCTCAGATAAAAGAAAAGAAGTCAGGAAATGCAAAACTAAGAGTGTCTAGTAAGGTTAAGTTGGCCACTCTACCTATGCTGTATATTTGTGGCTAACGTTTAACAACATAACCAGAAAAGTAGAAAAATTAGAAGAGAAAAATCAATATTACATATACTTAGCTGATTTAACATTGCTGTAGGAGCCTTTGCTTTCCTTGTGGGTTATGGGTTTTTTTTCCTGTTTGTTTGTTTGTTTTTAATTTTAGCAGGCAACCTCAATAATACATTAATGTACCTGGTTGCATTTAACTTCCTAAATTATTTCTTAAAGAAAAAAATCTTTGTGGTGATGGTGAAAATGCACAAGTGTATACTTTCAGGAGACACTGAAATGAGTATGCTTCAAGAACTGTACTCCGAAGAGGTACTTGCTTGGAGCTGAGAAAAACTGCATTTTTGCCTCCTTGAAATCAGTAGGGGATGGCTAGACTGAGAGCTTGTTGATACAATCTGGAATGCCCTTGGGAGTCCGTCCACAATGAAGCAAAGGCTCCATAGCCACATACCTCGAAGTCCTAAGGTTCTCTAGGGCCCAGTACATTTTGGGGCATGATACGTAAGAGCCAGATCTGAACTGAATGTGTAATGTAATCATCACATATTGACATGTATTTTGGGAAAAAATAAGGGGCCTACCAAGTGGGAAGAACCTTGAGTTAATGGGAAAGGCTGCGTAAAGGTGATTGATGAAGCTATACTAGGCTTAATAAAGATGTGAAGTTATTTAAAGATTTTCTAATGGACTCTTTGGGGCAAAACCAATCCCCAACACACAAGTGAAGTATCCTGGCTGGTCCACAGGGTGATCCAGGAGGGGAAAAAAATAGTCTCATCAATGCAATGAAATTACGGTGGAGCCAGAGCCATTTCATGAAGGCAGTAGGGTGAAGAGAACTTGCAGGGGTGTGATGCATCCTTATGCAATTGGAATATCCCTCTACATCTCTTGTGAAGCAGCCATACAAGTTTTGCTGGCAGGAAACCCCTCAGTATGTGTACCACTCAGGTCAGGTTTGCCCTTTATGCTTGGAACTGTGGGACTAATATCATGGAAATTTGTTTTAGATGTGCAAAGAATAAATAGCAATCCAGTTAGTGGATGAAGTGCATTAGAACTGCTCTGGCCCGTCAGTGCCATTTGGTTAGTGTAAAGGAGTTGGAAAAAAGGCGTAAGCAGCCAGCTTGGCAACCTTCTGCCAATGAAAAGTTTTTGGGTGATGTAGTCTCACCATAGCCAGCTGTTTTATGCTACCCCTCTACAGGGACTGGCAGAGGGGACATGCTGAAGTCATGCTATAAGGGTGTGTGATGAACACTGTGCTTTGACAATATCCAATTGCTATATCAGACCCTTGGAATCATGGCTAGCCCGGTAGCCCTTAGGCTCCATTAACTATGCAGGGTGCAGCACAAAATCAGCTCCAGGATCATAGAGTGACAGCTAGCCTATTCACAGTTCTTCCCCTCAGTGGCCTTCACCATTTATCAGCACAGCTAAGGAGTGAATCCATTATGTTGGCTAAATTAAAGGGAAGAACATCTATTTCAGTGGAACCCAGACAAAGTTTTTTGGTAATTTAAGCTCTGTCCTTGCAACAAGATTGACTGTATTGGAAAGCCATTTTAAAATAATTCATTTGTGCATTTGATTGTGAAGTATAGACAGAGGCATAGACACCTGCATGAACGTAGCAAATGAACACAGAATTGCTGGTTTTCCCAACTGTGAAATGAAACCTGTTAATTACCATCATTCAATTCAAAAACACTAGGCACATGCATTTATTTCCAATGCAGTTACAGTATTTATGGAATTAATGGTCCATTCTCTAAATCTGCAGTATTTAGAATTCTGTGATGAAGTCATTTTGTTAGAAGATGGAGAAATATGTGAAAGGGGAACGCACAAAGATTTAATAAAAGAAAAAGGACGCTATGCTCAGCTAATTCAAAACCTCCATATGGAACAAGAAAAGGTAACATTTAGTCCTTAGTATTAAACATAGTCTGCTTTTACATGTCTTAGAATATTGAAAAGAGGGTGTCAGATTTCATAAGTAAGATTTCAGGTTTCTTATTTTATAGGACACAGAAAATATTTTGATTGGATCAATGACAGAGACAAGGGAAATGCAGGATAACAATTATTCCTCAGGAAGCTCTTATGAAGGAGTTGAAAATCCTGGTAATATAATAATTTATGATAAACAGAATTGCCTACACTCTGTTGTTTAAAAAAAGAGTAATTGTTCTTCTATATGCCTAGCTTTCGTTATGTCTGATGAGGAAAATATCATAAAGGAACCTGAGACTGACCTGCAAAGGGGGAATAAAGGTATGTTACAAAGACTGATTTGTACTTCTTTTTGAATTGTTGCTTTTTAGAAATCCATTTGAATTCTCATGATGATTTTCTAATAATTCAAAAACCAACCGGAGAGAACATTCACCATACGGCAACACCCAGAGGAGGTGGGGATTCTTTGACTAAGTTTCTTACGAAACAACAAAGATATATTTTACTTTACAGAGTCTTCTGAGTTGCTATTTTGGTTTAATATGCCCAAGATTCCTTGACATTGAGTGAAAATTTTATTATATGAATGTATGTTTTTTGTTTGTGTGGTAGCTCCTGCAAACCAACTTGTTCAAAAGGAGGCAAAACAAGAAGGTTCAGTGACATGGAAAACCTATTGCACTTACATTAAGGCATCTGGAGGTACATTCCACAAAAATGTATTCTGAATTTGAATTTTTTCTTTGATATTTCCATTTTAAAAAGCTTTAATTTACTAACAGATTCTGAAACCCTCACAATCATTAACATTTTGTACAGTGGGACTGTTGACTTGAAGAAAGAGCTATTTAACATGAGCTCCCATTCTGGTTAATACCAAAAATGGTTAATATCAGTTCATCCTCTATGAGCTAAATTCTGAATCCATTACTCAGTTTTTACATGGACAAAACTCACCTTGACTTCAGTGAACAAAAACTGACTTCAGTCTTGTAAACAAGAGTTCTGCACCTATAAGAAGAGAAGAATAAATATGGGTTAAACAATAAAAGTCTTTATGGAGAAGATATACAGCAGAGTACACAAATATAATATGTTTAATCATTCTTACACCATCAGCTATTAGTCTGGTCTTTTGTTTCATTTGCAGGTTTCATACAGTCTTTGTTTGTTGTACTTCTCTTTATTTTGATGATTGGAAGCTCAACCTTCAGCAATTGTTGGTTAAGTTTTTGGCTAGAACAGGGCTCAGGGGTAAGTGTAAAAACTTAATTGTAAATTTCTGCTTCTTAAACCAGAGTTGCACATGTATTTAAAGTTCTTATGAGTACTAAAGCTCAACTCCAGCATCTTCACAGCAAACTATTATTAATGGCCTATAGCACTAAGGTAGTTGCAGTACGGCTTCCTTCAAACCCTGCCTCAGATGAAATACTTACTTATCTTAATATTTTCTCATCTCAGTTGCACTTCCTTTTTATATGGTTTTCATATATCCTTTCCCTCTAAATTCCAGAAGGCCCCTCTCTCTTCCTCTGGACTTTAACTTGCTTTTAAAAGTGTTCAGGTGTCATCATTAACAGTACTTATTCAGATTCCAGTTTCTGAGACTCTCTCTCTGTCTCTCTCTCCCTGAGCAAATAAGGATGTGATTGCAGCTTTAGCTAGCATGAGTAACAACAGTAGTGAAACAAACAAGGACTCCTGTGGCACTCTTGAGGACTAACAAATTTATTTATTGCATGAGCTTTCATAGGCTTTTGAAGTGTCTGACAAAGTGGGATTTTCTCCCATGAAAGCTTATGCGATAAATTAATTTGTTAGTCTTTAAAAGTGCTACAGGACTCCTTGGCTATGTCTGCACTTAGAAGGTTAGTTGGAATTAACAGAATTCAAACTAATTAATTCAAACTAATAATTATTAGTTTGAATTAAGTTAATTTGCATTAACACAGCCACACTAGAAACCCTAATTCAAACTAGCATGTACATGCACAGGACTTGCTAGTTCGAATCAGGTAGGGGCCTCTACTGCATAGGGAAAAATCAAGCTGTGGTTAATTCAAACTAGTTCGAATTAACACGGCCACATTGGGTTAATTCAAACTAATGAGTTCGAATTAACCATCACTTCGAACCAAAGAGAGGTTTTATAGATTCGAACTAGGCTTTCCTTAGCTCGAACTAAGGGAACTCCTTAGTTTGAACTAATAAAAGCTAGTGTGGACATGCACTAATTTAGTTGAAATTAGGCCTCCTTAATTCAAACTAAATTGTAAGTGTAGACATACTCCTTGTTTTGTTTTGCTGAACTAGACTGACACAGCTGCCCCTTTGGAACTTGTCAACAGTGGTGAATATGTGAAAGCACACTTTCGGCATGGGCTAGGAAATCAAGTATGTAGTCAGGGTTCCTGGTGGGCTTCTAATGGGATGGCTTGCCCACACATAAGCTTCTCCCACCACATCTTTGCTACTGTTCCCCATGCTAGTTAAACTAAAGCCAGCACTGGTATGCCTATTGGCACTATAATCACCCCTTCATTTGCTGTGTGCATGGACCATAACCTTCCTGCCACTTTCAGCAGCCTCCTGCCCATTTCAGAGAAACCCTCTTTTCAACTCAGTCCACACCCTTTCTTTAGTCTCACATTTATCTAATTTCTTTCCCTCCCATTTGTTCCACCCCTACAATTGTGGCCTCTCTGCCCGAACTTGATCTTTCACATATGCTGCTGTATGCCTCTGTATGGATTCTCTGCCATCTCTTGCCAGCCCCTGTAACTCACATACTCATCTTAAATTTCACTTCAAAAACTTTTCCTTCCTCTTTGGTATGGGATGAACTCTTTGTAAAGGACTCTGAGATAATTCTTATTAGGGATGCCATATAAAAAATCAAATTGATTGCACTGTATTGTAAATGCATTGAAGATATACTAGCTGGGCTGTGTACACAACTGACTTACTGTTTCACTTTTTTTTTTAATAACATTTATAAATAAATGGACAGGAACTATGTACTGACTTGTATTAATCTGGGTGCTCTATTGTTGTACATGTTTTTCCTGAAACAAAAGTAAGACCTAAATTTCCCATTGTCATTAGATAAAAATAATTTAGAGCTAAGCTATGTCTTCTCACCAACCAAGGAGTACCAGGGGCCCTGTGTCTCAGAAGTACTATGCCTCTCTGGCAAATCAGTTGCATAGGATTAGGGAGAAGTAATTTACAACATCCCTTTCTGGGATCCAGCATTTTGCCCCTTTGTCAAGTAGCTGACTAGCAGAGCTGGCCAATTCATGGACTCTCTTCTTTACAAGCCTACTTGTTGTTGGAGGGAAAGATTTCTTCCTTCTGCTGGTCTCTGCAGCTATGTAAGGCTTAGACAAGTGTAAAAACTTGCCCCTATGAAGCACTGCAGAAGTTTTTCACAGGTAAGAATGTTCCATATCACTAAATAAAAGGTGATTAAACTAGCTGACTGTGACAGAATTGAGGTGTTTTGATATTTTAGTGACACAAAACCTAATATTAATGTAAACAAAAGCAGCTTTCATATAAGGTTTCAATATGCAGTACTTATAACCACAAAACCATAATACAAATTAATAATAATAAAATACCTCTCTCTTATATAGCACATTTCATCATTAGATCAAATTGCTCTGCAGAGGAAGTAAGCATCATTAGTAATTTTGTTAGTGTATCAGCAAAAAGGATCAATTTGTTTTTATTCTTAAAACTAAAGAAAATGTAAAATATAAACAAATATCATTAATGGAGAAAAGTAAAATTGGTTCTTAATCAATTAAGGTGGTATCATTAACACAGGTTAAAAATGTGTGTTTTTTTTAATAGGGATGCCTCTGACAATGCCCTTGAAAACATAAAGAGAAATTAATTTTTCCCCTCCTAAATGGACAATATTTAAAATACTTTGAAGGCAAGGAGCTAAAAGGCTCCTGATATCTGCAGTTGTCTTTTTTAGAACAGGGATTAGGAAGGGAAAGGTATGTTTTTGAAACTACAGAAATATTTTAAAACCTTGACTTTACTTTTCCTTGTCTGATATGTATTTCTATGGAAAAGGAAACATCTTTGTCTTTCTCCTAACTGCTTTGTCAAGACAACTTCTATTTCCATAGATGTACACATTGGACTGGCAATAATAAAGTCATGGTTATAAACTACTGCACTTAAAAACATGCCATTACCTTATTTTGAAGAGTGAGGATAAGAACTCTGATTTCTAGATTGCAGTGACTCACTAGCTGTTGAAATATACAAGTACAGGTTTTAAAACCCAACCACACATTTCAGCATGCAAAACCGTTACATTTTATATAGCACCACAGATACACAATGGTACTTATCAATGCCATGGGACCTAGAGACATCACAGATGAAGCTCTATGCCACTATAATTTAAAACTTCATGGTAACAGCAGAGAATGCAAATACTTTTCCAAAACCACAGAAGCCCACCACATGCACAAATTCCTTTAACAGTTAGGTATACAGGTCTTATGAAATACAACAGAGCAGTTCTGATTTCATTTACTGGCAAGGAAGTTGAAACACACATGCTAACTAGAAGAGTCCTAAAGAATTTACAAGGGAAGATAATAAGTTGCTGTTCAAATTAGAATGGGTATAAGATGTTAAAAGAAATGAAAGCTGAGATGTAGTCAAAACTGGAGCTGTCCAATAAAAACAAATATTTATAAATCTTAAAACAGAGGTAGCTATTGAAGGGATTTATGTAATATGGTCATAGAACTGTTACAAAAATTTGTAGGTTTTCAAACTGAAAATACTTTCCTTTGTAAAAAGCAGTAATGGGTCAGATTCAGAATCATTATGGATTCATGAAATCAGCAGAGACAGCTTTGTGATGATTTCCCTGGGTAACAAGACAGGAAAGATTCCAGTGTAGCATGGAGTTGACCTGACAGCTCTCTGCCACCAAACCTCTGACTCAGATACAGGGAAAGTTCTTAGGGAAAAGTGGTATAGGTGGGGTATCCCACCCCCCTTCCTTTATCCCTATTCATTTATCACATTATTAGTAAAAGTTGTCAAATTTAAACTACTGTATTTTTCACATGTTTGCTTTAAAGACAACCTGCAGCATCTTGAATAACGAAACAGAATATCCCCTTTGTGACATGGGAAACATCTCAGATAACCCCAGGCTACACTTTTACCAGTTAGTCTATGGAATGAGCATGGTGACCATGATTGCCCTGAGTATCATCAAAGGGTTTATTTTCACAAAGACAACGTTAAAGGCTTCTTCGGTGTTACATGATAATTTCTTTTATAAGGTATGGAAAATACACGGCTATTTATCATTATTTGGAGATATTTACTATAATAAATCTATAAAGGGATAGAGTACAGTTTAGTAGTTACTGTTATGCCTAGGGTTATTGGCTGTGTTCTTGTTTCAGCTACTGCCTTGTTGTCTGACCTTAAATAGAGCATGTGAACATTTTATGCCTATTTTTCTATTAAATTATTTATGTCTGCTTCCTGACAAAGTTGGTGTAGACTTCAAAATTAATGTTCACAAAGTACTTAGAGCGTCTCAGATAAAAGACTCTATGTAAATACAAACAAACAAACAGTCTAAAATGACCGCTGGCGAGGGAAAATGACTGCTCACTATGTCACTGCACTATGCAATTGGACAGAAACACTACATGATTTTTACCTTCCTCTGAAGCATCAGATATTAGTGTCTGTTGGAGGCATTTTACTGGACAAAAAAAGCAATGGGCAAAATATTCAAAATTGTGTAAATGACATAGCAGGTCAAATCCAACTGAAAATCATTCCACATACTGGAGTCTAAAAGCTACAGGATAAAATTTTTAAAAGCACGTAATCCAATCTTCAGAAGTGACTTAGTCACTTGGATCAGATTTACAAGGGTATTTAGGTGCCTAAAGATGCATATAGTTGCCTCATTGTCTTTACAAAAGTGCCTCAGCATTTGGGCACGTAACTTGCTTAGACACTTTTGTAAAGTCTAGTGGCTCCTAAGTCATTCAGGTGCTTTTGAAAATATTGCCTCATTATTTAGTCTTGTGTTCTATCTCCTATGTTTTTATATTCATGGCTATGTTTACACTGGAAAGCATTTTCAAAAAACTTTTTTTGAAAAAATTATTTCAAAATATATTTGAAATAATTATCTCAAAATAACTTTTTTCAAAAATGCTGTTTGGGAGAACAGTCCAGGGACCGCTCATTGTCCCAAAATACTGTGACTTTTTTTCTTCCAAAAGTGAAAGTCTACACCGCACTTTCTTTTTTGAAAAAAAATAAAGTCAAAGGAAAAGATAGGCAGGCTTTTTCAAAAAAAACCTTTGCCGTGTCCAGCGATGGCTTTTTTCAAAAAACCTCTCTCAAAAAAGGTTTTTTATTTTGAAAAAGCTGTTGGGTTTAGCTTCTTTGAAAAAGTGCGCCAGTATCTTGAAATACGAGTGCACTTTTTTGGCAACACTAAACCTGGTTACATTCTGAAAAAAAGGGTTTTTTTGAGATAGCTTTTCTGAAAAAAGCCATTGCCAGACGCAGCAAAGGGGTTTTTTTCGAAAAAGCCTACCTATCTTTTCCATTGCCTTTCTTTTTTCAAAAAAGAAAGTCTGGAGTAGACTTTCACTTTCCAAAAAAATAAAAAAAGCCATGGCATTTCAGGACAAGGAGCGGTCCCCGGACTGTTCCCCTGAAATAGCATTTTTGAAAAAAGTTGTCTTGAGATAATCATTTCGAATATATTTCAAAATAATTTTTCCAAAAAAAGTTTTTTTAGAAAATGCTCTCCAAAGTAGACACAGCCTATGAGACTGATTCAGCGAAGTACTTAAGCTGATACCCAACTCTAAGTATGAGAGCAGGCCTACTAAATTAAATAGAACTACACACCTGCATTGAAAGGCAAGGTGGGTAAGGTAATATCTTTTATTAGACCAACTTCTATTGGTGAAAGATAAGTTTTCAAGCTTACACAGGGCTCTTACCTCTTACGTGATTAGCAGCAGCTTCCTGGGGTGCCCCCTAAACAGCTGATCAGCAGCACCTGCCTGGGGGGCCTCTTGAATAGCTGATCAGCGGCCAGCTGCAGTAGCTGTCCAAGCAGCAGGCCCAGCCTACCAGAGTAGCTTCCTGGGGACTGGAGCAGCACCATCAGCCCTGGCTGCGCCTGCAGGATCTGTGGTGGGACTAGAGTAGCTGCAAGCTGCAGCAGTACTCTGTTTGTCCTCCCTCCCTGCCCTACCTAGGGTATTTTTAGTAACAGTCAGGGAAGGTCATGGCTTCCATAAATTTTTGTTTATTGCACAACCGGTCCCAGAATCTTAACCTTAATCACAATAACTTGAGATAAGATCTTAAGAAACACTTATTCTACTTTCAAAGGCTGCTTCTCAACCATTATCTGATGTATAAACTATACAAGATTTGTTGGCTGTTCCTGTTGTTTAAATTTTAGCTATGATTATATGAATATCTACTTTACCATACAAACTCTGAATACTGTAAAAGACAGACTGTCATCTGATTCTGCTGTTTCCCTTTATCCACAGATCTTCCTGAGTCCAATGAGTTTCTTTGATACAACTCCCACTGGCAGGCTAATGAACTGTTTTTCTAAGGATATGGATGAATTGGATGTGAGACTTCCATTTCATGCAGAGATTTTTTTGCAGCTGTTTTTTATGGTGTTCTTTATTCTAATCATAATAGCCATTGTTTTTCCTTTCCTCCTAATTGCAGTTGTTCTCATAACTACAATTTTTGTTTTCCTCTTTCAGTAAGTTGATGTGCTAGTTCTTTAAGAAAATATTTTAAGAATTATTACTTTTGTGATCTAGCAAGTAGAAATTTTATTTCTTATGTGCCTCTCCTGTTATTGAATTTCAGTTGCAAAATATTATACATTCTTTTGTAAAAGTTTACCAGACAGTGAGAACTACAGGAATAAATGCCTCATAGAGTACGTACAACCAGTGGAAACTGGGAAGCTATCAAATATTTACAGCCTTCCAGATGAAGGGCTAAATTCAGTCTTTGTTTACACTGTCTTCTGGCAATATAATCGAGTGCCCTTGTTCTGTCCAAAATGATGGTACAGAGGCACAGGTCATCCATAACCTTGCTTCCACCTGCAGTTCTACAAGTCAAGACCAAAGCCACAGAAGTAGATCAGGCTGGCAGAGGAGGGTATAGGCTAGGTATCCCAGAATGTATTGATTCCTCCATGCTGGCCAGCCTCCAGCAGTGGGGAAACCATGGAGCTCTGATCGCAGCTTAATGCCATAGCCTCACAGTGGAAGCACGAAGCCACTGCTGGTCTATGGAGGATAAGCAGTGTTTTCCCCAGGAATTGAAGGGGTGTGTGTGTGTGTGTGTGTGTGTGTGTGTGTGTGTGTGTGTGTGTGTGT
>ML682028.1:403458-788470 GCA_007922195.1 Podocnemis expansa
TGTGTGTGTGTGTGTGTGTGTGTGTGTGTGTGTGTGTGTGTGTGTGTTTGTTTCATGATCATTTTATTAGATTATGTCACGACACTGGCTACTCAAGCCTTCTATGAAAGCACTGTATCTACACCCTTTTGCGGTTTTTGTTTTACAAAGGGATCCTACAAACTAGGTGACTGGGCAACAAAATGGCAGATAAAATTCAATGTTGAGAAATACAAAATAATGGACATTGGAAAACAGAATCCCAACCATACACAGAAAATGATGGGTTTAATGTATCTGTTACAACTCAAGAAAGAGATGCTGGAGTCCACTGTGTATAGTTCTCTGAAAAATTCTAGGTTATGCCTTCACTACTTCACTCTACCACCCTTGTGGCAAGCCTCCTGTTGCTGCCACCTCCACACTGTGACCTGACCTCTGGGATTTCAGGTCTCAGTGGGGGAACTTATGCTGACAGAGGCTGGCAGGGTCTCCAGAGGAACTCTAGTACCTTCTCACTATAGGTCTAAACATTAGCACATAGCCTGATTATCAGTGATTTCCTCTATAATAGTCACTTAAAATAACAAAAGACTATATGAGCCTAACAAACAAGCACTATTCGACCAGCCCAATCTTTGGTAAAAGATAGAGCTGGTTACTAATCAGATAGCAGTTGTAACTCAAGCAGAGACCCACAACACCAAACAAAACATCCATCCTCTCCCCACCCCCTCCTCTCTCAACTGAGAATCAATCTGACGTCTGCACCTCCTTACTCATTAGTGCCTTCAGTTCAATCATTTCCAACCAATGACTACATTGGTATAACACTGTTGATAGCTGACAACTGGGGGGTATTGGGAAACTCACAGCGGGTGTAGGGGAAGTGGGGGTAACCCCTGAGATTGAGTGTTCAATGGGCTGCTGCCACTCAGGCCTCTGTGTGCATATATGCTTTCATAAATCACTAACCTCCAGTCCCTTAAAAGTGCATCAAATTGGGCACCGAAAATGGAGGCGGAAGGCACCACAATTTATACTTTCTTTTGAAAATTTAGGCAAAGAAATCTTTCTCCCTGTGCATTTTTGTGCAAGGGCCAGACCCAGCTACTGTTCCTGGGCTTGGAGAATGCTCCTCCCTAGCCTTAGGAGACACAAGATACTCCAAAGGAAGCAAGAAGGATCTAAGGCCATGGTTTTGACTTCTTCTGCTCTGACCAGCTAAGCTAAGCTGACTGGGCACAGAGTGGAGCATGGTACAGTATATGAACTCCTTCTGCATATTTAGAAGTGCCAGGTAAAACTATGAAGTGAAATTCCTCCTTGCAAGGTGGCACTTTTCCCAGTTTCCCCAGTGCAAGCCATTTGACATTCCAGTTCAGACTACTGGCTATAGCTATGAGACTGTGATGTACAGTATACCATTGAGATACTCAGAGATTAAACATGTACACTGTCATTTTGCTTTCATTTTATTGCAGAATTTTTCAGAGAGCCATCAGAGAACTGAAAAGAACAGAAAACATCAGCAGATCTCCATGGCTCTCGCACATTACTTCTACAGTGCAAGGCCTCAGTGTAATTCATGCCTATGATAAAAAAGACAACTATATCAACCAGTAAGCTGGATACATTACATCCTCTTTGTTTTGTTCATCATTCTGATATGGACAGATGATCCTGCATTGTTATTCTTTAGCTGATGGTTGATACTGTGACCTTTATATGCACTAACACTGATGAAACCTTTCTGTTATCACAATACAGAAAAGTTTACATTTTCATAATATGAGAACCCGTGGCTATGTCCCTAGTGTGTATCATGAGCTTTCAGAAGAGTTTCACAAAAGCAATATATGTCCTATTTCTCTGTGTTCACTTTTAAACATCATATTTTTTCTTTACTTGGAGTTTTAAACAATTTCTAGGATTTGAATTAAAAGCCAAGAGGCAATGAGCACTCACTGATGGGTTCTCAGAGTGATACAGATACATACATACAGATCGTTAGGGTTTGATCTGTAATGTCTCATGAAGTGGATCCTGTCAGATCTATTCTTCAGAGCTGACAATGAACCATGCTAGTTTGGTTGAAGGTTCAGATCCCATAGTCCCCGTAATTCCAAAGGGAAACCTCCATTTTTCCTACGTATCTCCTCATGTATCTTATTCATAAGTATCTTCCCGTGTGTCATGTTTTCTCAGTTATTGGTGATCTGTTGTCTCTAGAGGTATGTCTACACTGGAGGCTCGGTTAAGTCAACTTAACAAGCTCAACTTAAGTTGACTTAGAGCATCGACATTGGAAACTCCTGTAGACTACCCATGTCCACACTGGCAGCTGCTAAGTCAATTTACGCTGGCTTAAGTCAAATTAATAAGGTTGACTTAAGCATTAAGTCGACCTTAGAAGGTGGTATTATTGAGAACTTAAGGAAGTTCTTAAGTCGACTTAATAAATTGGATGGAGACTTCCTTAGGTTAATGTAAGGAAGGTTAAATTGAACTAAGGCTCCAATGTAGACATACCCCAGGAGTCTAGTGGCTCCATTGCTGAGGTCCTTAGGAAGCACTACGTACCTTCTTCCCTTTAGGTTCTTTGGGTACATCTACACTGTGTGTTTAAGTCGACTTAAGTCGAGCTACACTACATTAAGTCGACTTAGTAACTCCACATGTAATAAAGTCGACTTTATTGCCCTGCAATGTAGACAGAGCTTTGTTTAAGTCGACTTAATAAAGTTGACTTAGTGCAGGTGGGGCCTTTAAGTCAACTTTATAAACTCAAATTAAGCTAGGGCACCCATTTAAAGTAGACTTTATAAAGTCGACTTAATGTAGTGTAGCCTTACTAAGTCGACTTAATAAGGTCTACTTAAAGTCGACTTTAAGTATACTTTATTAAGTCAACTTAATAAAGTCGACTTTGCTTTTATAGTGTAGACATACCCTATAAGAATAAAACTGTAGGCTCCTTCAGCTCTCAACTGTCTTTCAAAATAGACTATCATTTCCCCTGTCTCCTCTCCATCTGTCCAGCTTGTTAATGGCTTGACTGTTCTTGGTCTTTAAGGCAAGGACAATCAGTTCCTGCACTTGGGGGAAACACAGGGGCAGCCTGAACATTCCTCCTGTGTTTGGGATTTGGAAAACTGATTATGTCTTCATGGGTCTGACTACAGTGGAAAACTGCATCTTGTTACAACACAGATTTACTAACACAATGTTAAATACAATGTAGCACTCATCATATACAAGGACCATTGTGTTTAATTAACATCATGTCATGTGGTCTTCCAGGTTAACCATGACTGTTCTTGTCTGTATCAAACTTCTGATTCTTGTTTATATTGATGGCTCATTACACTGCATAAATCACAGTTACACGTATTTTAAGGCCCCTTTATACTTGCAGAGCTCCTAGATCTGTGCACAGTCTGGCCTCAGCAGTATGCCCTGGTCTACATTGAGCGTGAAGTTTGACATAATGCTGCTTACCTCGACCTTTTCTAGTCTGTCTCCACAGTCAGAGCAGTAAATTAAGGGGGTGGGGGGAGAAATGGAGCTGTAATTCAATCTGCTAACAGCCTCCTTGCAAGTGGTATAGCACTATGGTCAAAATCTACAATTTGAATTTAGCTATGTAGCCAGAAAACAGTTTTTCTGGTTTTCCCTGCTACTACACCATTGCAACATAGCTCCACCCCTGCTTGCTGTCCTGACAAGTTTTCAGTTAATTCAGCTCTCTGCATGCAGCACTATCCCTGTCTCTAGTGCCTGTGGCAGAGAAACAACAAGGAAAGCTTTTCCCGCCTTTTTTTACTTTACAGAAGAGGGGTGAAGCAGTGAGTGGAGGACAACTGCCTCCTCACAAGCTCCTGCATCTATTACCCACAGTGCAATGCATTTCAGGAAGTAATGTGAGCAGTGGGGATGTGAAACTTTGAGCAAGAAATTTGCTGTGATCACTTGCCTTTGCCTTCTGTAATTCAACAGCATAAAATCAAATTACAATCCCACTCCCAATGTGGACAAGCCCTATTTGTGGGTCTTGTCCAGATACAGGAGAGATACCATGATTATTTCTGTTCCTGAGGGTGGGATTTATAGAAGCCTTTCTTTAGAATAATGTTCAATTTAAATCAATTCCTGAAAAATTCATACTAACTTTTGGTAATAAAAAATACAGGAAGGCTATAATAAAAGTATCTACATCACAACTCTCTACAAGGAATAGATCTTGTTTTCACATGTTAAAATGTCTTTTAGATTATCAACAGTGCTAATTATATTTTTATTTCAGGTTTAAAATGCTAAATGATGAAAACTGCAACCATTTTCTGTTGTTTAATTGTGCACTACGCTGGTTTGCACTTAGAACGGATACCCTCATGATTTTGTTAACCTTCATAGTGGCATTATTTGTTGCTTTAAGCCCTTCTTTTATTAGTACTGCAGCAAAAGGCTTGGCTTTGTCCTATATCATCCAGGTAAATATAAATGTTTGATTTGTTACGTTAGTGCATATATATTTCTTATTCTACCCCTTCTTCCTAAAATGCAGTTTAACTATTATGTTTACTTAGAGCCAGATTCTACCACCTTTATTCAGGTTGGGCAGTACTTATTCTGCAAGCAGCTGTACTGGATTTTGAAATCAATGGATTAAGGTATTGCCCGACATGGAAAAAAATGGCAGAACTGAGAACACAGGGAGAGAAAAGATAGCTGACATTTTTGAAAGGGCTGAGATTCAAGTTGTACACATAGTTAACTTACATAATTTTGTTACCTCATGTTCATTTCACTGCAACTTACCCTCTATTGTTTAACAGCTCATTTATAATATAGAATCATAGGGTTAGAAGGGACCTCACATTATCTAAGATTTCAAGGCAGGGCTGGGTCTTCCTATGTCTTTGTACAACTCTAGCACAGTGTACACCTGATCCTTCATGCCTTTCTGCAACATACATAGAAAATTGTTCCAAAGCAGAGCATTTAGTATATGAATGTTAAATATGCATTGGTTTTATATAGAATTTAGAACAGAAAGTGATAGTTAGCCTTTTGCAAAGCACAAAAATGAATGGGAGCTGTTAATTCTTTAACAGTAAATGAAAATAAATGCTATTTTCTTTTTTAAGAAAAAAATCACAAAAAACACCCCCATTCATATGCAGTCAGCCCAATGTTGTTGTTCTTTAATATCCTTTCTACTTTTAATAACATAATAGAAATATTTTCAGACACAATGAACCAAGTAGTTTCTGCATTTTTATCTTAAACTTTCGATCCCCCATCCCCAGTATTCTTGTTCATGACATTTAAAGCTCATATGTCTATTTAAAGTTAATGTGCAATGAAGACACATGCCCAATGGCTTTTACTGCTGGATTAATGACGTGTGCTAAAATAAATGTAAAATGTTCAAAATATGAAAAGTGTAGATTTTAAAAAATATATATATTATATATTCTTAAAAGTAAGGTAGTTAAGATGTCATGGACAACATATTTATAATACATTTCATTGACTATGGAATGTCTCCTAACAGAAAGCAGAAAGGACAGAAAAACACAGGATCCTCACGTCAAACTGTGGAAGTTATTTTTCCAGTTGCTGCAGCATAGCAGGCAGTCTCCACAGGCAGTTGTAATAGTTCTGAAATCACTGTGGTGTCTATCATTGAGCTGTGCTGGTGATTAGCTTGTGCACTGTTTCATTCTCCAAAGCATTCTTTTACATTAATCACAGACTTTTCTTTCCTCACCAGAACTACTGTAGATACACATAAATAGAAAGTTACTTCCCATAATACACAGGGCTAAATTCCAAAGCTGGATCTTGTCACATGGTTGGCACTTTTTCAAACTCCCACACAACAAGGACTTAGACACACAAAGCCTATTTGAGAGGGAGAAACTTTTACCTAGCATGCAGCTTTGTGTGAAGATTTTACACTTCTCAGAAGAAATGGAGAGCTGGCACAGCTGGAGATTATCATGTACCTAAGAGCCTTGCATGGGAGTGGGGATGGAAAGACTACACCTCAGCACTACCCCCTATCCCCACAGAATACTGGCTGAATAAACAAACATATTAAATATATGTTTGCATCCCTATCTTTTGAAGGTCAGGCTATAAGGGATTGATTTTCAAAGCCACAAAGAACAATTAGGCACTCAAATCAAACTGAAAATCAGCAGGAGTTGGATGGCTAACTCTCCTTTGTGCCTTTGAAAGTCACACCCGAAACAATCACTAAAAGAAACAAGGAGTCCTGTGGCACTTAAAGACTAGCGAATTTATTTATTGCATGAGCTTTCAGTTGCTATGTCTACACTATGAGCTTAAGTCGACTTAAGCAAAGCCTGGCCACATTTGTACTTAATTAAGTTGATTTAAGAGCTTCCTAAATTGACTTTAAGGATTAAGTCAACTTTATAAAGTCAATTTAACACAATGAGGCCATTAAAGTTGACTTTATAAAGCCACCTTAATGCAATGTGGCCTCACTAAGTTGACTTAATAAGGCCTATTTAAAGTCGGCTTTAAGTAGACTTTATTAAGTCAACTTAGCAAAGTCAACAACTTTTGTAGTGTAGACATAGCAGTGTGATCTGATCCCATGACTTAAACTTCCCTGCATTTATTTTCCTCCCATTCTGTAAATTCCCCCATCTTCAAAGCATCTGAGGAAGTGGGATTTTTTCCCATGAAAGCTCATGCAATAAATAAATTTGTTAGTCTTTAAAAGTACCACAGGACTCCTTGTTTGTTTTGCTAAACTAGACTAACATAGCTACTCCTTTGGTAAATGACCACTGTTATACTTAATAGACAGAAAGAAGCTTCTTATGAAACTCTTAAAAATGTTCAGAAGAGTTCAGTACACTGATTTAAATATTAATGAAGCAGTTATTGAGACATTTTCTTTCAGAGACTTATGACAAATGTTTAACTTTACACATTATTATTATTATTTTAAATAGCTGAGTGGACTTCTCCAAGTATGTGTAAGAGCAGGGACTGAGACGGAAGCAAAATTTACTTCTGTTGAACAGATACAAGAATATATTCTGGTAAGAAATACATGTTAATGGGGCATTAAGAAAATTATTTGGGTAAATATTGTTGAAATCTTTAACCGTCACTTAATGACTTTGGAGATCAGTTAATGCTTTTCTTCACCCCCCCCCCAGACATGTGTTCCTGAATCCTCTCAGCATGCAGCTATAATGAACTCTCCCAAAGGCTGGCCTAATCGAGGTGATATCATATTTAAAGATTACCGGATGAAATACAGAGAAAACAGTCCTGTGGTTCTCGATGACTTAAATGTGCACATTCATGGTGGAGAAACAATTGGTATTGTTGGAAGAACAGGCTCTGGTGAGATATACAATTTTGGTTTTCCCCCTGATTTCTCTCTGTCATCCTCAATCCATGCTAATTAATTACACATTTTTCATAGTTCATCATTATCCTAAAGTCAATTTTTTTGGTAAATTGTGACATTTTATTAAAAGGACTCTATTCTATCATTAAGAAATGCCACTACATTAAGGGCAATGCAGTCACACTGTCCCAGAAGGAACTGGGGGAGAGTGTGTACAAAAGCTCCAGGAAGAACAAAAGGACCATGGTTACCCTATTTATGATGCATATATCAATTCTGGAACTTTCCAGCTAGACTAAAATGTACTTTACATAATTATTTACAAAAGTCAAAGTTTATCTGGATGATTCATTTTTATTCCCTACAGGAAAATCATCATTAGGAGTTGCATTGTTTCGACTAGTAGAACCAACTACTGGTACTATTCTAATTGACCATGTTGATATCTGTACTATTAATTTGGAAGATCTAAGAACAAAGCTTTCTGTTATTCCTCAAGACCCTGTCCTGTTTGTAGGTACAGTAAGGTAGTTGCTCTTAAAATTGTAAATTAATATTTGTTGCGAAGTGATCTTATTAAATAATAATCAAGGGGTTTTGGTTTATGTTACAACTGATTACTTATAATTATATTAATTTGCACTACAGTAGCACTGGGATCTGAGAGATGAACCCCATTAAGATATATATCTATCAATGAAGGGTGGGATATAGATGAAGTAGTATTATCCCAGTGCAGAGTTGTGATTCCCTGGACAAGTAGCTATGGAAGCTGTAACTTTGCTCTAGCTAGCACATAAAAATAGGTGAAGCTAGGGGCAGAGGAACTGTAATCTGGCAAGCTGCTGCGGTCACACTTAGATGTCAGTTGAAGCAGAACTAGTGCATGTATATCTATCTATTCAGGAAACCCCTACTCTCAGTCACTAGGACACATCCTAAGTGACTTGTCCACAGATACACAGGAAGTCTGTGTGACAGACCTGGAACTGAGCTCAAATCACCTGTGTTCAAATCCAGAAATATTGAAAATTATTTGTGAATGGGAGGGCACTAACCTCTAAAAATCAAATATATTAATGGGAGCGGAATTCACTATGTCTCAGATATGGCAGCTTGAACAGCCATGATCCCAAGTTTAGTGTGGCCAAAACTGAACTCATTCTTCTCCTTTCCAGACCATCTCCACTACTTCCATTCCTCACTGAACGTGACGCTACCACTCACTTTCCCTAGCCCCTCTTCTATTTTTCCAAAATGTTGCTGCCAAAAGTCATCTTACTTGGCTGTCACTTCAACCATGTTATCCTCTTCTTTGAATTACTTTCCTGCTTTCCTTTGTGCTGTTCTTCATGCTCACCTTCTTGTACTTGCCTTTATACCCCCTGTATACATAGTTCTTGCCTACATCTTCAACCTGGTCTCCATTTATACTACTTATGCTAACATCTTCATTTAGACTTCATAACACCTTCATCTTCTTTCATAAGACTCTCCATTCAATTTTTCCCTTTAACACTGGAATGTGCTGCCCAGCCTTGTTCACCAATGTACCTAAAATACTTTCATAAAATCCTTACATGGGTGAGACGAGGAGGAGATATTAACAGTATCAATGAAAGACTGAATGTAGCTACCATATTTTATAGCTCTCTCTCTCTCTCTCTATGTATATAGCTACTATATTTTATAGCTACTTTTATAATAAAGTAGAACAATCATGAATCCAGAAGCATCAATATTCAGAAATGGAACAGGCCCATTTTTTCCTGAAACTAGCTCAGGATACAGGAAAACAATGTATGAAAACATGAATTATAGAAATGGAAGTATGGAGAAAAGTCCTTTGGCCAATCAGTCAAAATATTTTATGTTTAAAATAACTTGTGATAGCAATTTACAAAATGTTGTTGTACTACATTGTGTTTTATTTAGAAATTTACTTTAATTTTTGTCTGTCAGGTACAACCTTGATCCTTTTGATAACTATATGGATGATCAGATCTGGCAAGCTCTGGAAAGAACATTTATGAAAGAAACTGTGCGTTTTGGGGTTTTGTGTCAATTAATTTTCTCATAAAGACAATAAAAGAAAAGTCATTATTTACTGCTTGTTAATGCATATAATTTATCATGATACATTTTTATGGCACTAATATTAGTGAGGCATTAATATATAATCTCATTAATTGTGAGTAATGTCTACTTTCTGCATTGCTTCTCTATGCTTTTATAATAGCAGAATGTTTGCTGTGTGAAATATACAACACTCTAAAGGTCATTAAAATATAAAATCCTGATAAATGTATGACTGTGTGTATATATATATCATTGCCTAATATGTACCATTGTGGCTTTTTCTCTGTATTCTAGATATTGAAACTCCCAGGAAAATTACAGGCTGAAGTTGCTGAAAATGGAGAAAACTTCTCAGTAGGAGAACGACAGCTGCTTTGTATGGGAAGGGCACTCCTTCGAAATTCAAAAGTAAATTAGAATAGAATAGAATAGAATAGAATAGAATAGAATAGAATCATAGGGTTGGAAGGGACCTCATGAGATAAATAATGGGAGAGATTCTGATACTTCCAGAAGTTGTCCTTAATAGAGAAATATATGGAGCTTAAAAATAGGTCAACCTATCTTGTCAGTTTTATCACTAGTGTTTGACCAAAGTCAACTTAACTGGTATATATTTTTACTATATTTGGTCCAGGTCTCTTCCACCTTTCAGATTCCTCAGAAATGACATATCTTGTCATATTAAACAGTAAACATCTATTGTAGTTAATGGTTGACCACTCATATTCTTTCATTTTCCAATAATGTATCTCACATGACCAACATTTCCTCCTTGCTTTAATCACTGCTTTTGGAAATTCAGAGTTACAAAATCCTGTTTTCACACTAGTTAACAGTACTATGAGGACTGGAAGTTTGTGGCCACTTTTGAATCATAAAATCATGAGGGCTGATCATCAGCAGGTATAAATCCACCGATCTCAGTGAAGCTATGCTAATTTACACCAGCTTTGGTCTTTTGCTTGAAAAAGCATATTTGAGCTTTGCCTATTACTCAGCCATGCCTTTTCAAATGAAAATGAAATTTTTAAATGTCAAAGAGAGCTTTGTCTACATTGATTTTCTCTCCTCAGAGGATCACATCCCTACAAATAGTTTTATGCTCAAATATGCATTTCCAGACTTATTTGAAATGAAGGTTTAAAACCTTTAAGGCAGACCATGAACACTGGTTCCTCAGAGGAACTAATCCATAATGGGAGTTTAGATTTCCCAGTGATGTCAGAAAGCTAAATAACCTTGTAGCTCCTCCATCAGACTACCCTTCAGATACTGACACTGTCTAATCTAAAAAACAATAAAGCAATAAGAAACAAGTCCCTTCTCCTATCTGTAACAGCACAAAAGCTTTGGCTTGGCTTTAACATACATATTTGAGCATAAACATGCCACCGGGACTTGCTTCCTGCCAACTTTTTAAGCAAGGGCCCAATCCAGTTTCTGTTCAATGGAAAAACTCCCATGAATGTGGGTTGGATCAGAAAAGCCTTTTAATGTATAGGCCTTCTCAAATCTTGAGCACGTTCCGCTTTAATAATCCTATGCAGATATTGTCATTGGGTGCCACTTTATACCAATATCTGGATCCACTTGAATGCTTCAAGATGTGATGTTAATTTATAATAGAACAAATGAGGAGTTCTATGGCACTTACAAATGTATTTATTGTATGAGCTTTTGTGGGCATAATCCCACTTCATCAGATGCACGAAATGGACACAGTTTTTAAAAGTTCCACAGGACTCATTCGTTTTGCTGAAATATACCAACACAGCTATCCCTCTAGAGTTTATAATAGGTTTCTCATTGCTTCACAAATCACACAACTGTCAGAAAAAAGTTTTAAGTTCCACTGTCTCTCTCACATTTTCTACCACAATGCTTTTAAAATTATAAATTTCCAATGATGGCAAAGCCTCTTAATGCTGCAGCTGAATCAGCATGGTACCATACATGGCTTCTGTGTTTTAATGTACTGAGCCCTATTTCTGAAAGGGCTTCAAATGACTCTTTTAAACCCACGTTTGCAGTTCAGAAGGCACACACTATGCAATTCAAGCAACTGGTTAGGAGCTAGAGTCTACCTTAATCTACAAGCAGCTCCTCTGAAATAAAAATCAGACTATTCAAGGAGGAAGGTACCACACAAGTGAGTAAGGATCATGGATAGTAAGTGGTTTGTGGATGTAATGATGCAAAGTAGATTCAATTCAATACAGGTAAAAGAAATCTGAAGTCTTAGAATTAGTCTGGTTTGAAAATGTGGAGTAGAAAGTGACAGGACTCACACACACCATGATCATATTGTTTGCACACACAGACGTTTAAGAAATTACATCCATATACATTTGCTCTTAAAATTGAGTCAGAAACCCCTTAAAAGATAGGTACATACTAGATGATACCAATAAACTGCTGTTGTGTTCCATTTATTAAACTGCCCCTTTTCTACCTCCTAGATTCCTCTTTGCATTCTATCTTTTCCTTTCTGTAACTTGAGTTATTACAATAACATGTAGCGTGTGAACATGGGTTCTACTCTGTCACATCCCCATACTTATTTTTGTTCCTGGGTACAGCCTTACTAGTGTTAGAGGATGAGCCACCTAAATAACAGTGAAATAGAAGAATAAGGTCCCTAACTTTAGGTGTTCTGCATTTTTGACTGCCTATATATCGACTCAGTTATTTGCATATGAAGAAGAGGAAAGTGCTATTACTTAGATGACCAATATGCTTAATATTTTCCCATCTAATGGAAAATTCAATTTGTAACTGTAGTATTCAATGGTTAAAGTGAATATTTATTCATTTACAATTAAAAAAATAAAAGAATTCCTATCCTATGCCCTAATTGGCCTGGTCATTCATTAAAAATAATTCCCAAGTCATTACAAAATCCAGACAAATCAGAACGCTTCTCCTCCACCTTCCTGCATGCACAACCATCAAGTAGCAGAAACATATTACAAATCAAGACCCTAATCCTATAAAGACTTACACATGCTTAACTTTATGTACACAAGTAGTTTGACTGAAGTCAGGATAGGAGAAATCTTTAAAATGATAATTTTTAACTATACAAAAAAAAATCAGAAAAAACATGAGAATCAAATTCACATCACTGGGATTTGTTCTGAGGATCTGAAGGATAAGGATTTGATTTGCACTCCAACCCTACAAACACACATGCTTAACTTTCCTCACATGAGTAGCTGATGGTTTGAACAGTCCCAAACATTAAGCATATTTATAAGTACAGTATTAGTAGGCTCAAGGCCCAAATCAAAATCTCCCCAGCTCACCAAATTCTCAAACCCCAACTATGAGTTTAATAATTTGATTTTAATTATTTTTAGTCTGAGCATTAAGAATAATAAATATAGAAATTGATAAACTCCATCTTTAATACATGTTCTCATTTATTCATGTATAAAGGCATTATAAAGCTTTAAGATTTTTTAAAAAAATATATCATATGTTTGAAAGCTGCTTTTTTCTCAACAGATCATGCTTCTTGATGAAGCCACAGCCTCAGTTGATTCTGAAACTGATGCACTAATTCAGTGCACAATCAGAGAAGCATTCAAGGACTGCACAGTGTTAACCATTGCACATCGCATAAACACTGTTCTAGAGTGTGACCGTATTTTGGTTATGGACAATGGAAAGGTACAGAATCAAAGAAATTAGAAATGGAAATGACCTAGAGATCACCTAATCCATCACTCTGCCACCGTGTATTTATTTCATATTGTACATTTACTAGTGCTATGTTTGTTATACTTTAAAATGTATAACACAGCCAGGGCTTCTAAGCTTGCCTAACAGATCTTATTTCATGGAACACCTTCCTTAAGTTTCTTCTTAATTTCTTCTCATTGTTCCTTTTCAGACACCAAACCACTCAAAATATTCTCTTTATCCTTGGTGTTTGCACTCTTCAAATATTTAGGCCTACCCTATTGCCTTCATTATTGTTCACCCATACCATACTTATTGAACCTCTGGGGGTTTGAAAGGGGTCAATTCTTTGATGTGCTGAAGATTCTAGCCCCAATCCAGCAAATACATTAAATTTAACTTTAAGTATGTGTAGTTCCATTGGCACATACTTAAATACTTTGTTGATTCAGAGCACGAGTAACTCAGCACCTTGCAGGATTGAGCCTTTGGTCTTCTTTATGAATCAGGGCTTTTCTGCATTGGTATGAACTGACATGAATTTAAACTAAAACTAAAACAAAGAGGAAGATCTGAGACATTTTTAAAGACTAAAGAATTTATTTATTGCAAAAGCTTTCTTGGGTGTAATCCCACTTCATCAGATGAATGAAATGGAAAATGAAACATTTTCTAGGATTACACCCATGATAGTTTATGCAATAAATACATTTGTTAGTCTTTAAAAGTGCCACAGAATTCTTTGTTTTTGCTCGCTGGAATAGACTAACAGGGCTACTCCTCCTGAACTTGTCACCATGCAAGGTAATGAATTTTAACTGATATTCTTATGCTGGTATAAAAGGATTTTTTTCCCCTTTATTTCCTATATTGCTTAGGAAGGGGCTTAAACTAAACTGAAAAACACCATTTTTATTCTGAAAAGAGTGTGCCCAGATGTATCAGTTTAATTTTAATGGTGTAACTGGAAAAACTTTCCTGTGTGGATAAGCTCTCAGTCCCTTCAGCCTGTTAAACGTTTTTGTTGTTGTTCTTTGAATTCCCTCCTTTTTGTTGACAGTATTTTGGCAATTAGGTGCCTAGAACTGAATTTAATATCCTGAGTATAGTCACAGCAGAATTATATAGACCTTTACTAAATGTTCCATAAAGTGATGGCTTTGGCTCTGAATCCTTGTGTTTGGCTGAGCTGAGTCTGGCACAAACCTCAATAGGGAGGAAAAGATAGAATTTGTGACTTCGGACCATCTTGATCACAGAACTGGAGCCTCTTAAAGGAGTCTCAGGACAGTGACAGCTGATAAGGGTCTCTAAAAAGACATTACATCAGCCAGCAATCAATGGGAGCATAGCAGCCATGCCCTCTACCCTCTCCCTCATCAGCTAAGAAGTCGTCTTTTAAGTAGTACAGAAATGTCTCTGCTGATGGATTTTTGGTTCCATTTATTACCCTATAGAATTCTGGATAGTCATAATTCACTGTGTGTAAGAGGCACTGAGGTTCAGAGTATCATGAGCTGATTCACAAATGTTTCCCTCTCATCCAACAATAAAATCCTACTGCCATTGTTACTTATATGTTATATACTTTAAGGTCAGAAGGGACCATTATTATAATCTAGTCTGACTTCTACACACAACAACCCATAGACTGCCCCCTGCCCCCTTTTAATTGGCCAATAAGCTATGATTTTAGTTTCACCCAAAGAAGTTTTATACAGTGTAAAACTCAAAAATATTTGTGTTTTGCTTCTTATTTGACATGTGTTCAATCTATTACCTTCTGACTTTCAGGTAATTGAGTTTGACAAGCCTGAAGATCTGATACAAAAGCCAGATTCTGCATTTGGATCACTCTTGGCTGCAGCAAATAAAATGAAATCATAGAAGACATATTTGGGCATATGATCATTGGAAATGGATGTGTGATGAAGACCAGAAATAAAGACATAACTAGATTGCCTTGTTAATGTCCAACTAAAAATCCTGTTAGAAAATAATACTGTGAGCTTTAGCTGAAAGTCATGTCACTACCAAACATGTCGCCTAAAAAGATGAAGGATTAAGTTAGTATAATTACCTAATGAAACAATTGCTTGCTTCACATCAGGTTTGAAGTCTGGAAACACACAGAAGCATGTGTGTCATGAAGCACAGCCAGCCAGTGGAAACTAAAGATATGTACCATTTTTATACTACTACCTTCTGTTGTTTAAAAATAGTTAAATATTGTATCTGCCTGTAAAAATATAGATAAATGATGAAACCCTGGAAAATGCAAGACAATATTTTACAAGCTTTATTATAAAATCAGAAGTGATTAAGACTGGAAATTTGTGGGATAAGCAGTGATGAACATGGTACACCTTAATATGCAACATATGAATTGATCCAAAGCATGAAATATGGTTGTTTGCATGTTTTGTGTAAAGATGATTAGTGTGTATACTCCATGTGATCTATTACTGGAAAAAAATTATTTATCCATTGAAGCTTGTATGTTTCAATACTTTTATCTCTTGCTCATTAGCAGACAGGTTTTGCAGCCAGAGGTGGTGACAGATAATTAATGGCGCCACTTTCAATTATACCTTTTAGCTTGCTAATTTTATATATTATTATGCCTGTATATTTCACGTTACCAAGCCATCTCTGCGCCCTTCACTGTGGCACCACAACCCTAATTCTGACCTGATGCAGAAGGAAGGCTGCAAGCAGCATGGGCATTACAGAGGGAGTCCATTCTGCATTTACCCAACAGCAGCAGCTCCTGCTCTGTAGGAAAGGACTCAGCTTCCTGGTCCAAGCATTGTGACCTACTGCTTGGAGTCACAGACCCATTTGGGTTTGACCCATCTGCCCCTTCTTATGCCATTCTAGTGAACAGCATTCTAATGTACTGTGAGAAAAGGGGCACTGTGATCCTATGCACTCTTGGCTCTGCCACTGATCTTGCTACTCATCATTGAAATGTGTTACTAAAAACATCTGCCAACACAGCTTCACAGAACTTGTCTTTCTGTAACATTATGCATTTTTATAAGAGTTCCTTGTAAGGCCCTAATTTTCAGCAGATTGTCATATGAGGGCAATTCCATTTTTTAAATACAAAGATCAGGATTTTCCTGGGCATAACAAATAATTGTGCATGCAGATACGCTGGTATGTAGATGTGTATGCTTATGTCAAAGTGTTCCTTTCTCTAAAAAAATTAAAATATCTTGCAAATCTTCCATATAAATTTTTGTTCTGTGATTTAATTAGTGCTTGCTCATAGCTAAAGTAGTTTAGTGGTTTCTTTATACTGTTGTCATGAACATTTTCTAAAGGGCTTAGACAATGGCCAGTGATAAAAGGCTGTGTTCTTTTGAAAGGGTTCTGTCGAAACATTGGCCTTTGGTTAGCCTTTATAAGAACAACTGAATTTCTGAATTAATTACTGATGCAAAGGGTTAAAAAATCAACATCTATACTTTGTAAGATAGATTCAAAGAAAGTATTGTTGATATCAAGTTGCATAGAGCTCACTGCTAGTGTTGTGTAGATTTGCTGTGTCATTTGTGTGTGGCTTCCCTTCTTGCTACTTCAGAAGTGCCTTATATGACTGATGTTTCACAGTAGACAGTATGCACCAAACAAAACAGAACCCTATGCCATGAAGCCACTCCCAAGCTAAGGATTTGTCTAGAGGGGTAAAAAAGTCTGCAGCTGACCCAGGTCACCTGTTTCAGGCTCACAGGCTCAAAAATTGCTATGTTGTTGTTTGCACTTGGCTAGAGCCCCAAGATCTGTGACCCTGCAAGTGAAAGGTCCCACAGTCAGTACAAGTGTAACACAGCAATTTTTAGCCCCATGAGCCCAAGTCAGCGGAGCTGTGCTGCAGATCTGTGATCCCCATATAGATGTACCCTTATGGAAAACAATGGAATTAGATTGTGATGAGGACAGGGAAGCTGCCTTATTGGCTAGCACTGAAATGTAGGAATATGATGATTTCAAGGGTATAGGGAGACAAGCAAAAATGAGGACAGCAGCAGAACAAATATTAAAATGAAAAAAGAACTCAATATAAACAGGATGTGTATACTGCTTTTTAAACTGTGTGGGCACTGGTTAGTGATTATTTCTAGAGCAAATGCTTAGTAGTCCCACCTCCAAGTCCTTGATCAGAATGAGAAATAGGGCAGTCTACACACAGAAACATATTAAGCATTTAGTATGGAAGTGGAAAAATACAAGTATACATTAGCAACAATAATTGTGATGTAGATAAGAGCAAATTCACAGCAAGTCCTGTCCTGGCAAGGGCTTACCATTTTCAGGAACAATGAATTTAGTGTTCATACATATGGAGATACACCATCTCATCAGTAACATCTTTGCAACACAGCAGAATTAAGGGGTTCTCAGAAAAGAGTATTCCACAACAGGTTATATAAAGGAAAATATTTCCCTCCAAAAGTCATACCACAATGTCAGATGACTCTTTTCCACCCATTGCAGTAGTGCGCAAGTACAAGCAAGGCCTACATTCCCTTGTACCAGGTCCTCTATTCATTCATTTTTAGGTTCCAAAAGAATTTTAGAGTTGCAGCTCACAATGGGAAGATAAAGCTTAGCATGTGGGCCATGTAGTTCGCTACATTGACATCATTTGTGAAACTCTTCTGGAACATGTTGGCCATAGAAACACGGTCAGGGTCCAAATAGCAAAGGGTTCCTCTTAAAACTAACACATCAACAGTTCAAGTCCCCTATCCCTAAATTTCTGGTACTGCTAAATATTTTTCCTGGGTGCCCTTAACAGGCAATACTTCTGCCATTCATAAGCATAGAGCCTATATATGAAACAATGAAAAGAGTTTGTTAGGGACAGTCAGGGCTTTGTCTTATGGAGACACCTATTGCCACTCCATCCATCCCACTTTTTCACAATTGCAACCTGGCCACTGTAGAAATGGAACAAAACATCAGCTCCAGAAACACAGCAACATCAAGTCAATTTGAATAAATAAAACATTGCCTTACAATAATGTTGACAGTAGTCAGCTAACTCAGCTCCTCACTGGTGTTCACAAGTCTCCTTTTCTAAGTCACTACTCTCTCTCTCTCTCCTAGCTGCTGAAGCCCACTCACTATCTGGTGACTGGGAAGCACAGGTCCAGGGTCTTGTGGTGCACTTAAGCAAGGCGTGGCTCCAATCCCTCATGACGTTCTGTCTGCTCCTATCCTGAGGCACCATTATTTAACTCATGCATAAGAATTTAAATTTTATTTAGTTGCTGTGAGACAGGCCTCACTGGAATTCATTCAGCTCTATGCCTCTGTGTTACCTCTCACTGAAATTCCTCTCAGTGTCTTCAGTGGACTGGAACTAGTAGCATACAGGACCCTCAGGAGAGTCCATTCCACAGACGATTTGCTAGCAGATAAGAGCTGGTTTTCTCATCTTAGTTCTGTTCCACTATCCAAACCAATTCTGAGCCTCTGTACACATACAGAGGCACCCAAAGGAATACCAGGTAGAAAGCTTTCTGCAGATACTATCTCTGTAGCCATACTTCCACCTGTTCACCAGCAGACTGGAGCAGAAGCTCCTTCCCTAAGGAGCTTCAGTCTACAGCTATATCTAAAGTTTGTATATATGGTGCCTACTGGCATGTACCAGATGGGGCCCCATTCAACCAGGGCACTGGACATATACACTAAAAACAAAAAAATGACAAGTGCCCCAAAGAGTGACATGCATGCCACCTGCCACAAAAATCTGCCAATCCCCGCACTCTTTAAGTAAGTCCTTTTAACTGTCCTGTAACTCATTATCCATTGTGTTGTAAAAAACTTACAAAACTGTTTCCATTTGGTCATCCCAAATGTCTGAAACTTCATAGATGCCAAATTAAAGTTTACGTATAATGTATTTCTCAGTTAATTTACACTGATATCTACTGCTGAACTCTTGATGCTTCCCAGTGCTAATCAAACATATGCATAGTGTTTCCCTTTAAACAGCATGAATCCTACAGAATTAGAATTTTATGTAAGAAGCTGTTTAAATACAACATTTGTTCTTCAAATCATAATTCACACTGATTGTTTCAAATCAGCTTAATGTTTTTTAATGTAACATTTGTATTGTTTCCTCTACAACAGCAGATACATACAGAAACATACAATACCAGCTAGTTCTGTAACAGACTATAACAAACAGGGGTCAAAGCAGATAGCAAGAAAGATCACAGGAAATCCAGGTTTAACTAAAACTGTCTTTGGGGTGTCTGATTTATTTACCAGGGTTTTGTTTACTCAAATTTGTAGAACGAGCAAAGCTTGGGCGCAGTTTAATAGCCTGTAATCTCCACATAAACAGACCAATTATTATATCTCTTGTTCTGATCACTTTTTACCCTTGTTTCACCCTCTCACAGCATTAGCCTAGCCCCATTTTAAGGTTCTGTCCCAGATTCACAAAGGGACTTAGACATCCAAAGGGCAGTAGGTGTTTAAGTCCAACATTCAGGTACCACATGCCAGGGGCATCGCTAGCGCCTGGCACCCAGGGCACGTGCCCCGAGTCTCAATGCCAGTGCCCCAAATGCTGGGGTGCCCCCTGCCTCTCGTAGCCCTGGATCCCCAGCAGGGACTGGGCTGGGCTGGCTGTGGCGGCACCTGCTTCTCTTGGCCAAGTAGCCAGGGCCAGGCCGGCCACAGCAGCGCCTGCTTTTCCCGGGGTGGGCCACCCACAGCAGCCACTGTTTCACCCAGCCCATTCCTGGCTGGGGATTTGGAGCCAGGCTGGCAGAAGCAGGAGCCCAGGTCCCCGACTCCAGATCGGGTCAGGGGGTGGGGCCTGGGTCCAAGGGGTTGAGCCTGGGCCTAGGGCCTGCGTCTTTCCCTGGGGTAGCGATGCTCCTGCCACTGGCATACACATGAACCGTGTTCAACTGCTGCCTAAATTTTCACTCATAAAGCCTTCAAAGTGTCTACATTTTGCTGGCTGGGCATGCACACAGATACCTCATTCCTGACACACAGCAGCAAATTCACCCTTAAAATGTGGATGGAGTCTTGAAACAGGCATTTCCCTACCTATCTTTCCTTTGGGGCATGTTCAGAACACACCTAAAACCACACAACAAATGCCAGAGAAGGTAGCGTTGCATCTCTTACACCTTTTAGCACAGTGGTTGGAGCACTCACCTCAGATATTGGACACCCCTCTCACTGGCTCCTCCCACTGGCTCTTTTAGGCACCTGCTCACTCAGCTTGCTGGCTTTCGTTAAACCCATCCGTAGACATTTAACCCTTGCAAACCATGTATTATTTTGTGCTGTGAATTCCACTAAGCATCAGGGAACCTGCAGCTGCGTAGTATAGCTCAGAGAATTTAAAAGCCCCTGCTGGCATTTAATAGTGCAGTTCTGTTGTTGCTGCCCCTGTGCTGCCTGACTTAATATGGCTTCCTCCTCCGGGTAAGACTGGCGCAAGGGACAGTAGGATGCTACTGCATATAACAATAAGTAAGCTACACATTCTTTTACGCACCCCATGTAAGATCTGATATCATTTGGGTGTGTGAAACAGACTCCAGTGAAGCACTTCTCAAATGTTAGAAGCTGAATGGAAGGGATATTTTGCAAAGCATCCTTTTTTGGATAAACTCCACACCCCTTTCCAAGTTTGCTATCAGGAATACTATGAAGATGACGACAATGCAGAGGAACACATTTAAAGGTCTGAAAAATCCAAAAGTTCACCTTTTATAACCTCCTTACTTTGGCAACTTTGCATCCCTCTGACTGCCAATCATTTTTACAAAATGTGTTATGCACTTGTAGTAATTAAAAAATTCTCTGTTTGGAGCCAGAAATAATTCACTTTGCTGACTCATTAATGGCAATGGGTTCTAGGCCAGGAAACTAACTTCATGCAAAAAAAAAAAAAAAAATCTTAGTACACACATTTAAGGCCAAATTCTGTCATTATACCAGTTAACTCAATAATGAATTCATATTAATAGTGCAAATTTGTTACTGTGTGCACATAATACGGTTGGTCCACACCTATTTACACAGATCAGGAAGTTTTGTTTTTATTTGGAATAATCAAGAGTGCAAATATTTGCCATTTTATGGCTGGATGTAAGTACACATGGAGCCATTTACTGACTTGTAAAACAGGGATGGTTAGACTAATTATTTTTGCACTGGACAGCTGGTAATTATACTTGTTACTGCTCTGCATCAGGCATCTACAGTTTGACCAGCAATACAGTTCTGATCAATTATACTTTTCATCCCTCAAAAAATACAATGAAAGACAAGCAGTGCAGTAGACTGGACTTCAGATCAATATTTGGTCCCTCAGTCTCCTGACCCCCCAGTGTCTGCAAGGATTGTGAAAGAGCAGGCTGAAGTTTAGAGGCAAAGAGTTTGTTTTGCTCTCACACAGTTCCCAACAGCCTGACTTAGAAGAGGCACATTAAAACCTGAAGGCAGTTCCATCCGACAACATTCCACAGCTGGAGGGAGAGTTAACTGGGCCCTGGCTTTTGAAGGAAGATAAATTAAAAAAATAAGAGTGGATTTTATCCCAGAAGACCATCCTTAACTCTAACATCCCTAAAAGAGAAATTGAGAATTACTAATGTCTTATCTCCATTCCCTCCAGCCTTTGAACATTTACTTATGTTATTCATGTTTTCCCCAAGCTTTTATGGTTGTGGCACTTTGCTGCTCTGTAGCATCTTCTCAATTTTTGTAATAAATATCTAGGGAATTATTCTGTATGTTCTACAATGATTTAATGGGCTGCAAGATGTGGAGCTTTTTCTTTTTCTTTTTTTTTTTCCCCTCACATCAAATTCTTTCATCAGCTAAATACAGTCTTTCATTAACTAACCTCACTTGAGTAGACTAATTGGCATCAAAATTATACATCTCAGTGTTTAGCTCTATTTGAATAAACTTGAACATTTTTAGTGTCAATTAAGTGTGGATCAAGAGTTACGGTTCCATTACTCAACATGTAAATTTCCCTCAAAAGGAATTCTAAATAACTGGTTACCACTTTACATGGTGCAGAAAGGTAATTTGGTAAACCTCTGGAATCAAAAGGCCAAGGTCACAGAGTCTTTAACTAATCAAATCAAAATTAGGCTGAAGAAAGAAATTCACATGGGCACACTCAATCATCCCTCATTAAATCAGTTTGTTAAACTATGTCTGATTAGTAAATTCATTTGAAAAAGGAACCCAGTGTATTGTTTGAGAGCTAGAAAAGAAAAGAACCACCATGTCTGATTCTAATAATTCACTCCGAAGAGTTCAGGACCAGATTTTCAAGTGCTCAGCACAGAAAATCTGAGCTAGATTTTCAAAGTGTTCAGTACTCAGCAGCTTCTCTCATAATACTCTCAGCCAGATTTTCAAAAGAATTCAGGCACTGATGTGCTGAACTCTTTTGAAAATTTCTCCCTAGATCTCCATCCTGATGATATGCTTGAATTTTCAAAGATAAAAGCAAATAGAAAATGTTACCTTCAGCAATCCTGATCCTGCAGAGGCCTTACTCATGTGAGCAGACTCACTGAAGTCAGTGTGTTTATCTGCATTTAGTGGCAATTCAAGGAAACGATGTTTTGACAAGATCAGGCCCTGTTAATTCTGGAAGGTGCTGGTAAGGATGACACACTCCGGTTCCTATTCTGAGCTCGGATTCAAGGGCCCCAAGCCCCAATGAGTTTGTAGAAGGTGCACACTTCTACCTGAGTGCAGAACTACTACCAAATCATTGGCTAAAGATTTCTTTTTTTATGTAAAAAAAAAAAAAATCCCCATTTTAAACAGAAAAGGAATAAAATATTAATGTGCTTCACTTATCAAGAAAATTGAATTGAAAAAGGAATGAATTCTAGCATTAGACCTTAATGTTGCACTGACAAAATGTGCATGCAACTGCCTTCATCAATCCATGAGCACCATGTGGCCTTTAAAAATAGTACTGAAACCAAGATCCAAAAGAGTAGCCATGTTTGTTTGTTTTACTGAACTAGACTAACAAACAAACAAACAAGTTCCCCGATCTGCAAAGCTTCTGACCAAGTGGGATTTTCTTCCATAAAAGCTCATGCAAAAAATAAATTTGTTAGTCTTTAAGGATCACAGGAATCCTTGTTTTTTAGTGCTGAAACCTCAGTCTTCAACTTTTATGGGCGTAAACTTTTACACAGAATGGACTAACTGGTATGGGACACAGAGTGCCTACAACTTCTACTGAAGTTAATAGAGTTGAAAGTCTTCAGTACACGTTCAGCATCTCTCCACATTTGTCCCAATATAAGCTTTGATTTGAGCTATCTAAATGGATGATTTAGTTTTTAGAATTAAAAACATTTAAATACTTTAAAAGAAAACAGAGTACATAAATGATCTTGGCATATAATCATAGGGTTGGAAGGGACCTCATGAGGTCATCTAGTCCAACCCCCTGCCAAAAAAGCAGGACCACTCCCACTAAATTATCCCAGCCAGAGTTTTGTCCAGCCGGGCCTTAAACATCTCTAAAGACAGAGATTCCACCACCTCCCTAGGAAGCCCATTCCAATGCTTTACCACTTGCCTAGTAAGAAAGTTGTTCCTAATATCCAGCCTCAACCCCCCCAGCTGCAACTTGAAACTATTGCTCCTTGTTCTGTCCTCTGTCACTACTGAAAACAGCTGAGCTCCATCCTCCTTGGAGCATCTCTTCAAGACGTTGAAGGTTGCTATCAAATCCCCCCTCAGTCTTCTCTTCTGCAGGCTAAATAAGCCTAGTTCCTTCAGTCTTTCTTCATAGGGCTTGTGCTCCAGCCCCTTGATCATTTTTGTTGCCCTCCACTGGACTCTTTCTAATTTGTCCAAGTCCTTTTTGTAGTGGGGAGCCCAAAACTGGACACAGTATTCCAGATGCGGCCTCACCAGTGCCAAATAGAGGGGAATGATCACATCCCTCAGTCTGCTGGCAACACTTCTTCTGATGCAGCCCAGTATGCCATTGGCCTTTCTGGCAGCAAGAGCACACTGCTGACTCATATCCAGCTTCCCATCCACCATGAACCCCAGGTCCTTTTCTACAGTGCTGCTACTTAGCTGATTGCTCCCCAGCCTGTAGCAGTGCATGGGGTTTTTCTGTCCCAAGTGCAGGACTTTGCACTTGTCCTTGTTGAACCTCATGAGATTTCTATTGGCCCATTGTTCCAATTTGTCAGGTCTCCCTGAATACTGTCCCTGCCCTCCAGCGTGTCTACCGTTCCCCCCAGCTTGGTGTCATACGCAAACTTACTAAGTGTGCAATCTATCCCATCATCCACATCATTAATGAAAATGCTGAACAGAACTGGCCCCAGGACCGACCCCTGGGGCACACCACTTGTTACTGGTTGCCAGTTAGACATGGAGCCATTGATTCCTACAAGCTGAAACTGTTGATCTAGCCAGTTCTCTATCCACCTTACAGTCCACACATCCAACCCATACTTCCTTAACTTGCCGACGAGAATGCTGGGGGAAACCATATCAAAAGTCTTCCTAAAATCGAGTTATATCACATCAACAGCTTTTCCCGCATCCATAAATCCAGTCATCTCATCATAGAAGGTGATGAGGTTGGTCAGGCATGATTTACCCTTGGTAAATCCATGCTGACTGTTCCTGATCACTCTGTTTTTCTCCAAGTGTTTCAGGATGGATTCTTTGAGAACCTGCTCCATGATTTTTCCAGGGATTGAGGTGAGGCTGACAGGTCTGTAATATCCCGGATCCTCCTTTTTGCCTTTCTTGACGATAGGCACTACATTTGCCTTTTTCTAGTCCTCTGGCACCTCCCCTGTTCACCACAAGTTTTCAAAGATGATGGCCAGCGGTACTGCTTTTTCATCGGCCAACTCCCTCAGCACCCTTGGATGCAGGCTGTCTGGCCCCATGGACTTGTGCACATCCAGCTTCTTTAGGTAGTCCCTAGCCTGACCTTCGGTCACCAAGGGCCTCTCTTCTTCTCTCCAATCTGCCATATCCAGTGTAGTAGGCTGGGAGCTGGCCCTGCCTATGAAAACTAAAGTAAAGAAAGCATGGAGCACTTCAGCTTTTTCCTCATCCTCCATCACAAGGATACCTGCCCCACTCAGTAAGGGACCTATACCATCCTTAATCCTCTTCTTGTTATTAACATATTTGTAGAACCCCTTACTATTATCCTTCACATTCCTTGCTAGCTGCAAGTCCAATTGTACTTTGGCATTTCTGATTTTATCCCTGCAGTCCCGAGCAATATCCTTAGCTGCCTCCTTAGTCATCTGTCCAAGCTTCCACTTCCTGTAAGCTTCCTTTTTATGCTTTAGCTCAGTGCAGAGTTTTCTGTTAAGCCATACTGGGTGCCTTCCACATTTGCTGTTCTTTCTTCTTATAGGAATGGTATCTTCCTGTCACTTATTCATTGTAATCTTCCTGTTAGTGTTATTGAATTGTTACGTGCATGATCAAAAATTAACACAACACACCAAAGATTAGGGGCTCTACTTTCAGGGAGTTTTTAAATTTTTCAGCCACTGAGTGTTGCTGTGGTTAGAAGAAAACAAACAGAAAATCCAGCTCTACAGAGAAATAAATAAATAAATAAATAAATAAATAAATAAATAAATAAACAAACAAAGTGATTATTTCATGGCATGAATAATTGCATAGTTCACTGTTTTCCCCCTACGTCTTCCTTCCACCCTTTCAACTATATAGTCTCTTTACAGTTTATCCAGCTCTGCAATGGCAAGTGGTTTCCATCAGGCTCTCTTTCGTGAGCAATGTGACAGATGTTGTTCGACAGGCTAAGGCTGATGTCACTGAAGCTCATTCAGCACTTAATCTCTAAGGCTATGTCTACACTGAGCATTTCAATTCGAATTCAGTCCATTTGAATTATCATGGCATCACTAGAAAATCCAATTCGAATTGGCATGTCCATGAACAGGACTAGCTAGTTCGAGTTCATTAGGGGGTGCTATTGTATAGGGAAAAATCAAGCTGTGGCTAATTCAGACCAACAGTGAATTCGAATTGACATAGCCACACTATGTCAATTTGAATTATTGACCCTCACTTCAATGGAAAAGCAGGTTTGACCAATTCGAACTCTGCTTTCCTCAGTTAGAACTGAGAAGTGCCTCAGTTCAAACTGAGGAAAGTGGACATGTCCATGCACTTATCTGAATTCAAATTCACATGTAAGTGTAGACATAGCCTAATACTTGCTTGTTTATTGAGCTTCTATCACACAGTAAAATATGTTGAGTATCTTCACCTTTAAACTTATTTTCAGTTTATAAGAGAATATAAATTAGCATGCAGTTTAAGTTAATTGAAACTGAAAAACAAACAGCATTTTCAGAGATACCTTAATTCTTTGTCCCACTAAGAAAATAGTAAATGATCTATTGTTATCACTCATCTCCTGCTGCTTCCAATTTTCATGTATATTAAATGAAAGGTCTGTAATTTAGCTCCAGCCCTTTCTTTATGCAGTCAAAGAATTCTGAATCCCCTATTTTAAAATGTGGCACTTATCTGGGGAGCGATGCTCTTATTCAAACAAAGAGGTAAGGGCATTTAAGTAAAAAGGGGATATCTAAACATTGGAGATACAAATAGAACCTATTATCCATATGTTGTCTCCAAGGTTTACAGGAACTGGGAAGTATTAACGTACAATTCAAAAGAGTCAGAACAAATTCCTCTCTGTTTCCCATATATTGACAAGTCAGAAGAAATTCATTCATTTGAAGAAGCTTCTCACATGCTTACCTCTTGCACAAATCTACACAGCCAAACTGCGCATCACACAATTAGATACACATTTTGTTCATTTGTGCGCATAAGTTTGAAAACCAAGCCCCTGAAGCCATCACTTGTAAGCAAAAGTATCTACAATTTCTATAAACACAGTTGCAACAGCAGTTACATCTCTATAAATGTAAATAAATGTATTTAATAAAATAAATGTATATTAGGAGAATTTACAGTGGGAACTCAGCTGAGAAGAGCCAAAAAGCCCCAGACCTGTTGTATATACAGAAAATTGTTCATGTAATAGATCACTGGCCTTTCTCCCCTTGCATTTCAGAGAGTCAGATGATTTTAGAGCAGTGTGTTCAACTATTTTCCTTGTAATTAGAGACTGTTCAGAAGTTAAGCCCCAGGTCCAAAATTTGGGGTAGTTGGTATGAAATCTCGACTTGAGTATAAACAAGAATTTCACAGCATGTTGCTAATTCTCTATCATGGACTGCAAAGAAAAAAAAAATTAAAACACACACAAGATCTGGGGAGTGTGAAATCTGTATTCAGATCTGAATTTGGCATCTCTAGATCATTTTAATCTGAAACAGTTTTTGAAAATCTTTCTACTTATAACTATTTTGTACAATACTGTGTAATGTAGAGCTGTTGAGGTACCATTGTGGTAGGAACCAGACATATACATGTTTCCTGAGAGGAAAGTAGGTTCATGTGGGGTAGTGAAAGAAGTGGACTGCCAGGGAAATGAGCCAAAGCAGTTTATTTCAAACACAATTTTATACCTACTTATGTTAATACAATTGCATTGGATACTTTAATTACAAAAAGCAGAAGTTAAAGAGTTATGTATTAAGGAGGGGGAGACAGGGGGTTTTAAAGGGAAACCAAAGCTCATATCACTTAACTACTAAATTTACAGAAATTTTACAGATACCTAAATGCTTCAAAACAGAAAAAAAGTAAACAGAGAAACACACCGAATGCCAAAGCTGCTGAGGAGAACACTACAGAAAGAAATTTAAGATTTCCTGTTTGCTGACAATTACAAGTACCATTAAATCCATTCACTGAAAGGGAAACAGTGGGTAAGGAGACGGGGGAGGAGGAGACAAAGAACAGAACCCTTAACACAGTCAAAGGATCAAATCAGGGCAGGATTCTTCTGCAGAAATAATTCATGAGGGGTCAGCTAAGCTCGATGCTTACCACCCAGCAACAATGGGGCCAATCATGGCAAATAGGATCAAGATCCACATCAAACCAAGGAGTCCGGAAATCCTGGGGGGAGGGCCAAGCCCAGTCCGGCCAGTTCACTGCTTCCACGTGCAGAATCTCCTCCAGAGGATTGTTGCAAGGGGCTTTTAAAGACTTGTTTAGGGGTTCGGCCACAGAAGCACCTGAATCAGCCAATTAAAACCTTGATTTAATTTTGTGCCCATTTTTGGAACAGGTACCTAGGTGCAGAGGCACCTTAGTCAGTGGAGGGGAACTGACAGCTTAGCTAGAGGAAATGTTGCAGACAGGCTGGCTATTTTAATTAAGATTGGGCTGTTCAAACTCAGACAGGATATTGCCTATCACTCCATGGCTTCCTCTTTCTGTGGTTAGCTTCTGAGCTTAGATGCACATAGAGAACAGCTTAACATTTTAATAGCTGCGGCATAGCTATTTCTTAACAATATGTAATAGGAAACAGTCCCTGCTTCAAAGAGCTCACTTTCTAACCAGGAAAATCAGATAAAGCAGGGGAGAGGAAAGAAACATGGGAGGTGTAAGGTGACTAGTCCAAAGTCACACTGCAACAGAACGAGAGCTAGGAATAAACAGACCCAGGTCATCTGAGTCCAAGATCAGTGCCCTATTCAATGGATCACACTGCCTCAACTTGTGTTCCATGCTGTCATCTTTCTTAAAAGACAGAAAAGAGAGTAGAATGAAAGGTAAGCTTCAGGTCCTCCATGAATCTTCTTTGCACAATTCTCTTTGCTGCTCTAGATACCTTCTACACCAAGAGTTCTGACTCTTGACACATGAAATTGTGTTTTATTCACTTGACTACCAAAGTGCTCGTGCATGCCACTACTTAATTTTAGGATTGTGTGATGGGATCGTCATCAGCAGATATCCAAGTGGCTGTAACCAGAAAACCACGAGAAGGGAGATGCAGAAGCAGCAGCAGCAGCAGGAATATTAAATGAGACATAGCTTAATTTTTCTCTGTAGGAACAGTAACCAGTAGCAGCCAATTGGCTTTTGTTATTATGATTAATCATTTTCATTACAGTAGTAACTACATCACATTCATTCCAAGACTTTTGTGGGGTGGAAGGGAGGGTTACTTAGGATAAATCAGATAAATGGAAATAAAAGTGAAGGAAGATGGAACACTGAAAAGAAAAGGATAAGGGAGACAGGGCAGTGGTGAAAAAGGTAGGGTGGAGACGGAAGCTGAGGTTTACAGACTCAGGAAGGTGGAAAGATAGGGAAAAGAGTCAGCATAATCAACCAGTTAGCACAGGGGTGAGCAAATCTGGACAAAACTGGGAAATTCTATCAATGTCCAAAGGACTGTTGCTCTGGCTACTTCTGCTCCGGCTACTTCTGCTCCTACCATCTGGTGTCTCTGGCTTGCTTCTACAAGCAGTTTTTCCCCAAGTTCCCATGATGTGGGGTGGCGGTAATACCTGGGTTACAGTTTCCCCAGAGTCAGGCAGGTCCCCTGCACATTCTGGGTCCAGGGGTTGCTGGGAAGAGCGGTAGGACCTGCCGGACTCCTTTTTACCCCTTCTCCCCTACCCCCTCACCTTAGCAGAAGCAGTCCCTGCTTCAGGAGCTTTTGCAGATACTACTAACTGGACGGTGTCACACATTACTTCATCTGGGGTATAATGAAGAACATCCTCAAAAAAAAAAAGTATGCATCTGTTGAAAATACAGCTAAAACAATGACCTACTAATATGTCCTATATCAATGTTGCATACGCAGCTAGGAACAACACAAACAGGGAATTTCCTCCCACTGTAGTATGTGATCAGATAGTGAGATGAGATATTGTCAAATGCGCGATATAAGATTAGGAAGTGATGCACCCAGAATATTTGCCTGCAGCCACAAAGCAAAAACAAAATATATGCTTCGGGACAAAAAAACCCACAATAGAGTCTCTGGATAAGATGTTTTGTATTGCACAAGAGTAGTTTTCAATGTGGTATTTAATGTTTTTTATGATTTATGTATTTTCAGCTTTTGAAGTGTTTGATACTCAAAAGCTAACCGTGCTCAGAGATCTGTGAAATACAGTCAGTGCTTTTTTCAGTGCATATCTGAAAGAATCCAGAGAAGTTTGATTAAGATAAACACCTGGGAGTGTCGGATTTGGAAGCCACTTCTTGATCCCTTTCTGAATAGAGCATCAGCCCATGTAATTCCATTTAGATAACTGATGTGTGCATGTGAAGTCATTCAAACAGACACAGATCCTGAACTAAACAAAGAGTCCTTGACACTTTTAAAGCCTAACAAAATTTATTTATTGCATGAGATTTCACGGGACAAAATCTCACTCTGTCAGATGCTTGAAGATGGGGAATTTACAGAATGGGAGGAAAATAAATGCAGGGAAGTGTAAATCATAGAATCAAGTCACACTTCCCTGCATTTATTTTCCTCCCATTCTGTAAGATTCCCATCTTTAAGCATCTGACAAATTGGGATTTTCTCCCACAAAAGGTGATGTGATAAATTTATTAGTCTTTAAAAGTGCCAAGGACTCCTTGCTTATTTTTCTGAACTAGACTAACACAGCTACCACTCTGGAACTTTAGATCCTGAAATGAAGCCAAGAAGCACTCAATGCAGGTCCACAGACTCAGTGCGAAGCTGGCTTCAAGCCATCTTTGTGCGTCTCCCTCCTCTGATCATGGACTATCATGGTACTAGCCCCTGGGATAAACTAAACCAAATCTGAAGGCTGTAAATCGTTCTGGCTGCCTATAGCCTCTACTGAGCTATTCTTGCAGCTGAAAGATTACCAAGATGAAGAAAACATGGCCAATGCCATTTTTTGCTAACCACACCACTGTAGCAGCACATGGAAGAAGCAGCAGCATAGGGGGTCACTATGGGGACTCTGCATTTCCCAACTGTGAGGAAATTTCCAAGTGAGCAACTAAATCACTGGTTCCCAAACTGGGTCTGGGGACCACCAGAGGTCTGCGGACATATTGCTGGGGGGACTGCTGAGCCTCCCCCTAACTAGGCCAGAATCCAGCTGCAGCCCCAGTGCTCCCCGCCAGGGGTACCTCTCCCAGCCCATGGCCGGATCCTGGTAAGAGGATGGGGCAGCAGAGGCTCCCTGGGAGGGCAAGGGCAGGAGGCCATAGCCACCATGGCTTGGCTTCCCAGCAATGTGGGCCATGGTGGTGGCAGTGCTGCTCGCTGGCTATCTCAGTAGCACTGCCAGAGTGGCACAGCCTAGCATGTGTAATCTGGCCCACGCAGGCACAATCAGCTGTGCGGTCGCCAAGCTTTTTTTTGTTAAAAAGGGGTCCCCAGCCTGAAAAAGGTTGCGAGCCACTGAACTAAACCATTGTTAAAACAACTTTGTACCGTCAGAACCCAACGTGGCCTAACACAGGGCAGGATCCAGATTACACATACCATGTTCTCTGCCACCACACCTCCCCCCCAGTAATTTGTCATTCTGTTTTTGTCTTTCATTCATTCCTTAAGCTTTCTTTCTCCTGAATTCCCAAGTGGACTCTCCCATAAATGAGGCAGCAGGACATCATCTAATACACATAATATTTGGTCTGGGACCTGATGCAACTGAGATAGCAAATTACTTTTCAGATGCAATGTTTCTAGGCTGTTCTTTGCTTCAGCTTTCTATAATTACTTTGTATAAGGTAGCACCTGAACAGCAGGCTGACGGGCAGCAGAGTTGTAACGTGTCCCTCTAACTCAGGTCTGACCGATGTTTCAGAGCTGGTGGGAGCCCAGGCCATATGGCTGTACCTGTGGACAGCTCTATTACTTTATTTTGCTCATTCATTATATTGAAGTGGCAAGGCCCTCAGCTGTGCTGCATACTATTTAGAAAGGAAAGCTCTTGGAGAGATGCTGTTTTGGAGCTCCCTTCACTCTTCTTCAAGTTTCTGTACTTCACTGTGCAAGAGTGCTCAGATGGGATATGTTTTGTTTTCATCCCCATTCAGTCTTAAATGTATTCAACAGCAAATATTTTGAAAAGCATGTAAAAGTTCTACTGAGAAACACACTAACTGCCCTGGATTTTTTATTGGCAAGCAAAAGAACTTGAATTTTGAGAGTCAGCCCTTATTCTCTCTTTCTGTCTCCTGCAGAGGTTCTCAAACTTATTTTTGATGGGACCCCCCTTTTAAAATATCTCAGGCTGTGAAAAACCCCAGTCCTTACAAAAGTCATGACCCCCCCCATGCCATGTCACACTCACTGGCATGACATGGGACTGATGGCTCATGAACTCCCACCCCATAACAACTTCACAACCCCCTCTGTGGTCATGACCCCCAGTTTGAGAACCCTGACCCCCATATGCCAAAACCAAAGCTCTTGAAAGAATGTGCTTTCTCCAGCCCTAGTCCCAGCCATTTGTCTAAAGCACAGTTTTGTGACATAATCCACATTTCTCCCCTTTTGTTCCTTTGTCATTTTTCTCAATCTCTGACAGAACCATTCACCTGATCCCAGGCTTACCTTGCACAAACCAACCAACAAACAAAAACAACAACAATCACATTCACACAACAAAAAGATTTCATCCTGAATGGAATCACCCATTTCAGCAGCCTTACCTCCCCTCTTTGCCCCCTCCAAACTGCTGAAAAATGAGCCTCATGGGTAATTTCAGGGAGTTTTCAAAGGCAGAGTCAACAAAATGTCTATGCCTACACATACATTGTTATTTCAAAATAAGGATTTCAAAATGAGTTATTTCAAAATAAAATCCTTATTTCGAAATAAGTTAATTTGAATTAAGGGAAAGCCTGCAATCCAAACGGCTGTTATTTTGGAAGGGATGTTTCGAAATAAAGCTGTTTGGACCTGTTGTTTCGAAACAGCTCTTTTGAAACAACAGGTCTACACAGTGTTGTTTCGAAAGAACAGGTCTAAACGGCTTTATTTTGAAATATCCCTTCTGAAATAATGGCCATTGGGGGGGGGGGGGGAGCAGGTTTTACTTTTTCGAAATGACGATTCTTATTTCAAAAGGACGGGATCTGTCCTTTCGAAATAAGAAAACGTTGTGTAGACCTAATTTCTTTTATTTCGAAATAATGAGTGTTATTTTGAAATAAAAGTACCACGTAGACATAGCCAATAAGAAAACCACCCTATGATCCTCATTTCAAATTACCAGTCATTGTTGGTTACAGTGAAAAATTCTCATTTTCCCTCTTAATTTTTCCCCAATTTTTGCTTCATTGTATATAACAGATACATGATTGCATAAAATAGAGATATCAGGGGGGCATAGAAACAGGCTTTACTCACACATGGTTCTATTCATGACTGTGCCATAATTGTCCTTAGCCAAGTCACTTATCTACTGGTAAAATGGTAGCAATCCTAATCACATAACTGTGTAAAATGCTTTGAGTTCTTCATATAAATAGTGCTATAGATATGCAAATTCACACTGTCTGTTAAGATTTAAAAATCCTTAAAATTCATTAATTCCACAATTTTTAATTATCTCTCTCACTCTCCCACAATCTCAGCTCTTTTACTCCTTTGGTAGTTGTACAGATTAGACTGGAAAATCCCTGGGATGGTGGCATTAATTTTAAATCCACAAAATGTGATACCCCTTCTCCACTTGTTTTCGACCCATGCTATCTAAACAATAATATAATTCCTGGAAGAATGGAAAAAAAAAAAAAAGAAGGTTTTCACTTTAGCTGCTTGCAAGAGAAAAGGTACTAAAAATTAGACAAATGTGCTTTAGGAGGAGTAGAGTTGTTCTATATGTTTACCTTGCAAAGTATACAAGAAGTATATGAAAAGGACATGAACCCTCTCTTTTATGTTCAGGGCTCATAAGGTGAAAGCATATTTATATATATTCAGATTGTCAGCCACAGTTGTCTTTTGTTGAGGAGATACAAACTCTACAAATACTTAATCCCTATTGTAGGAGGAAGCCATGAGCCCTTCACATTAATAACAAATGAATTTATTATGAACAGCATGATTGCAGCAAAGCAAAGTGAATTCCAAATGAATTAATGATGTGATGGGACAACAAATAAAATGTTCCTGCCAAGACCCTGATGCTGTTCATTTCTGATATGAAGAGCCAGTTCTTATGCATCAAGCATTTCAGATTTTGGTTTAAATTTAATCAGATGCTGCAAAACAGCACTCTTGTTTAAATTATTTTTTCCCTTCTAAATTATGCTGACTTTCATAAAGTCAATGCACATCTCAGGGAGATGCCTAGCTGGAGGCAATAGCCAGGGTACCCTTTGGAGGAGCTACATAAAAAGGAATGCAATTTAAAGAAAGCTGTTCCTCCTAATCTCCCTTTCTCTTTTGAAAATGAAAGAAGTAAGAGCCTGAGGATAGTTCTAAATGATGTGTCCCACATTGCTGCTGCCAAAAGAATTGGTTAGTTAGTATTTTTAATAACATCAAGCAAATTCAAATTCCTCTAGACTTTCTACATCAGTCAGTACTAGTAACAGAAATTTCATATTGCTCACTCATATTATGTGAAATTCACAAATCTATCATCAGAAATATAATTATGTACTTTTTATTTAAAATTTAAAGGTCCTAATGATATTTTGATGCTTTCATCTAACCTCAGAACATTTTCTATTATGTATAGACAAGCTAGCCATGGCCCTCTTCATTCTAAGCCTGATTCTAACACCCTTCTTCAGTTTAGTAAAACCTTTCTATGCATGTGGTTTCATTCTGTCAATGAGATCACCACCACAGAAAGAGCATTGGTGGCAGAATCTAACCCTTAATAATTAGATGTTCTTTATCTTTTAATCTTTATAGACAATAACACTCACCACATTCTTTTGAGTTAGGTAATTATTATTACAGATTTTACAAAGAAGCGGAACTGTTCTTCAAGGCCACATATGGAACAAACTTCCAGAAATTGAAATGCGTGGGAACTGCTTCTGACCTTAGACCCAGAAGAAAAGATTTTTTTCCCCCAGATTAGCTATTTAGCAATGGGAAACTGATGAGTATAGAGATACACAAAGACCATTCCAAACAGCAGAAGCTGTAATGACAACTCTTGTTATAAAGGTGGAGAGACAGTAAGAACGGAACAAGAAGACATAGGCACTAGAGAGAATATAGAAATGGATATAAAAGAAGATAGGACAGAATCTGTCAGTTAAGTAGAATAAGTCGATAGAGAATTCCAGATACAAAAGAGTTGTTTTGAACTGCATCCTCAAAGCCAATGAATGAGGAATCAGTGACAGTGTTCAAGGATGAGAGTGACATGGTGCAGATAAGAAGTAGTCAGAGTACCATGCTACTAGCATAGAGTTCAAGGAACTGCAATTTGGGGAAACCATAATGGACAGCACTGCAATAATCAAGGCTATAAGAATAAAAGGCCATGATGATTTTTAGCAGAAGTGTCTGTTTTCAAGACTATGGTTTACATGTGCAATGGGTGGTGGTCATAGAAAGATTTACAGATATAGAGAATGTGAGGGACAAGAGAGTTCCAGGTGAAAGACGACTCTAAGATTGTGTACAAAGGAAGCTGGCTAAGTGGAAGACAAACATCTGAAAATAGATTCAAACAAGGCACCTTCCTTCTCAGGTTTGGAATATTTGATACACTATCTCTTGTGATTTGGAAAAGTGATGTGGCAACAGGATCTTGCTAGTGGAATGGACATGAGAGAGGACAGGGAAATGTGAAGTTAATATCTGGGATCCTATGCCCCAATTTCTCTTTACATTATCTTTTCATTCACTTTTATGAATCCTCAAAATATCCTTAAGTTAGATAAACAATTGCATATGATGAAACTAAGACAAGGAGTGGTTAAGCAATTATTCCTAGGCTTCAGTGAGCCCGTGATAGATAAAAGTTGCATTTCAACCTTCAAGAATTTATTTGGTTTTTCTTAAAGTTTGTTCAGATACAAAGAATCCCTTTGATCATATTAAGAGTTCATCATCTCTACAGAGAAATGTTCCTTGCATATCTTTCTGTGCCCCTGCATTTTCAGGGGCTGACATACAGAATACCAAACAACATTCTCAACTGTAAAACTTCGCAGGAAATTTGTAAGAGAAAAAGTTTATGTATGCACAAGTAGTACAAGAAAACAGAACAGAGCAGTTAGGGTTTAACATGCAAAAAGAATGAAGAAATATTCTCCTCTAAAGCAGAAATGATTGACTTTTAAAATGCTGTAAGCTTCTTCAGTTTGAACACATACTGTCAAATTCATTTTTCTATCCTGTGAAAATTCTGTCAAGTATCCTAAAGCTTTCTGCCTATAAAATGCATTTTTCTCAACTGAATTTTCTGCACTGATTATTTTTTCCCTCAAACACATTAGCCTTTTGACCACCAAATATGGACATGCACTGAGAGATTACATAAACATGCTGAATGGGTATTTCTGTTTCCCTTTGAGGGACAAAGAAATCTTTCTTTTGTTAAGAGCTAAAGGAAGAAAAATACTTATATTTAGATTTGCTTTTCTTTGAAACTTTTTTTTTTTTTTTTTTTTAATAGCCAGAATTGTTTTCATGTGCTTCAGGGAAGAAAGCACTCTCTCAAAGCCACAGAGCTGTATGGTGCTAAAACTACTGTGATGCACAGCAGTCTTTAGATATTTATGCAGTTGTGTTCTGGGCTTATGGAAGCATGGAAGCAATGCTGTTGCTAGCATTACAAGGAGAAATAAAGTTTTCCAGGGTAACTTAGGCAGCCACAGAAGAATGCACCTCCACAGCACAGAGGTTTAGCGACTGCTGATTAGCGAAGAGGCATTGTAGCAGCTCCAATGCTCCTTGAGCAGTCAGCATATAGATACAGTTGGTCATCCTTGTGCCTTAGGGATCTCTGGTTCCACAACAGCCAATAGTGGCCATTGTGTCTACACTACAGCTGGAAGCATGTCAACCAGCCTTGTTACATGGGCTAGAGCTGCTTGAGCTAATACATAGCATGTGAACACTGTACACAGGAGTGGCATGGCCTAGCCACTGAGCACAAGCCCATCCAACACCCTGGGTCTGTACTCAGGTGGCTACAGAGGCAGCTTTTGGGGTACGCGAAGCAGGTGGTTGCCTAGGACCCCGAGCAGTAAGGGGGCCCTGTAGCGGTCACCTGCTTCACTTACCCTAGTGTTTGTGGTGGTGGGAGTGAGGGGGCCACACACTGCCAGAGCCAGAAGCCGCACTGCCTACCCGCCCGGCCAGTGTCTCTGCAGCAGGGTCGGAGCAGCGTTCCCTCCGTACACCCAGCCAGCCATACCTCCCCAGGGGGAGGGAGGAGAGTGGCCAGTGCAGCGCTTTGGCTTGCTGAGAGTGGGGCCCCCTGGAGCACTCTGCTCTGAAGAGTTCAAGCCTCTTCGCCCCTGGCCACCCTTGGCCTGAATGGGCCTGACCTAGGGCCTAGGGGCAAGGCAGCCTCTATTAAGGCCTGGGGTGGCCAGGGGTGAAGCGGCCCAAACTCTTCAGAGTGGGAGGCTTCAGTGGACCCCACTCCCAGCAAGCAACAGTGCTGTGGGGGCTGCTCTTCTTCCCCTGGAGAGGCACGGCTGGCTGGATGTACACGGGGAGCGCTGCTGCACCCCCGCTGCAGAGAAACCCAGTGGGCGGGTGGGTGGCGCAGCCTTTGGCCCTGGCAGTTCACGGCCCCCTGCTCTGCCCCTGTGGTAGTTGGGACTGGAGGGGTGGTTAGGGTGCCAGTGGGGCCCTGGGGCCCCAATGAGGGCAGCATTGGGGGCCTATAGGGAACCCAATAAAGGGCCTTTGCCTAGAGCCCCCAATTGCCCAAGGCCACCTCTGAGTGGCTAGCACTTGCTGCGATATCCATGTTTATATTTTTGCCATGCTAGCCAGAGCAGAGCTCATCTGCGGCTGGCTACCCAGGCTAGGAAGCATGTTGCTGGCAGCAACATAGATATATCCAGGCACTCAGTACAAGTCAACATCCCGCAGCAAGTTGGTGAGGAAAGGTGTCCTAGGATCAGTAGAGCACACTTAAAACCACACTTGCATGCCATTTCATTGTTTGAATTGAGCACTTAGTCAGAGCTGAGAATTAAAGGTCTCCATGTTCAATTGCTATTTACCATTGAAAGAGTGCCTTGACTTAGAAACTTGAAAACAAGACTAGCAGACAGGAATCCCTGAATTCTCCAGGATCCAGCACGACCCTGTTTCTGGTTTCAGCTCAGAATAGAACCATTTTGGGAGTTGTATGTAACAAGACTCATAGGAGTTCCAGTCTACACAGCAGGATTGCTGAAAAGGAAAGGTATATATAGTTTGTGGTATAGGTGAAGAGAAAAGAAAAAGACTTAGCAATGTGGAAAACTAAGGCCATGGTCATGTTACTATGGTAAACACAGAAGGTTCCTCCAGACAGGCACTCAGAAATGGCACAAGCCTACAACTTGATGTACATAAAAATTATGTAATCTGGTAGGGACTCTCTTACACAGTAAATATCTCTGTTCCAAATTACTCTTAATAATAATTCACTCTCATATGAAGGTTCAGCAATAGGGCTCTTTTCCTTTGCTAATACAAAACCAGAAGAGGAAGCACAAATCTACTTTCATAGCTATGTCATTATTGGTGATGTTGCTCCATGCTCATCAGGCATACAAACTACATAACTTATCCAGTGATGTTGGCTTTGAATAATCATGGCCTCAGTGCTGGTATAATTTGTTTCAGACAAGTTGCTGATGTTTGTACATTCATACTCCCAGATGAAGAAAGGATTTTGCGAAGGCACCACTAGTGGCACTCTTCCAAGCTCTTGAGATATCTTCTGGATGTGGTCCATGTCTCCAAGCTGTACAGCACAGCTGAGATAAAAGTGCTATGGTGAACCAGGAGCTTTGTTTCACCAAAGATGATATGATTTAAGAAGACACTCAATCAGATGTTCAAAGGCTGTGCTCATACTTTTCAGGAGATGTTGTATTTTTCAAAACAAGCAAGGAGTCCTGTGGCACTTAAAGACTAATAAATTTATTTATCACATGAGCCTTCATGGGAGAAAATCCCACTTCATCAGATGCTTTGAAGATGGGAGAACTTATAGAATGGGAGGAAAATAAATGCAGGGAAGTGTAAGTCATGAGATCAGGTCACATTGTAACAGCAAATCAAAGCACTTGTTAAGATTCAACTGGGAAACAGCACACAGAGGAAGGTGAAGTCAAATCACTTGTTGATTGAGTGACTGGCTTGATTAGGTCTTATGATGGTATCTTTTGTGCAGATATGTGGGCAAAGTTGGCAGCATGGTTTGTTGCAGGGGTGTGTGCCTGCTTTAATGGTTCTGTTGTTAGGTCTGTAGTTGGTGGTGAGTATCTGTTTAAGGTAAGGGAGCTGTCTGTGGACAAGGAGAGGTCTGTATCCCAAGATTTGAAAGAGTGAGGGGTCATCTTTTAGAATAGGCTGTAGGTCCTTAATGACTGTATACAACCTAGCATAGTGGCTAGCACATAAGCTTTGCATGGAGAAGGTCCTATCTTCAAACCCCAGGGGGTTGGACTAGTTGATCTTATGAGGTCCCTTCTAACTCTATGATTCTATTCTATCTGTTGCAGAGGTCTGACTTGGGGGTTGTATGTGGTGACCAGTGGTGTTCTGTTGTTTTCTTTCTTGGGCATCTCCTGCAGTAGCTGACTTTGGGGTACCTGCCTGGCTCTGTCAATCTGTTTTCTTACTTCCCCAAGTGGATGCTGCAGTTTTAAGAATGCTTGATAGAGATACTGAAGATGTCTGTTTCTGTCTGAGGAATCAGTGCAAATGCAGTTATATCTTGGGGCTTGGCTATAGACAATGGATTGTGTGGTGTGTTTTGGAGGAAAGCTCAGGGATGTAGATAACTATACTGATCAGTAGGTTTTTGGTATAGGGATGTGTCCATCCCTAATGTGAACACTAGGATCCAGAAAGTGGATCTCCTTTGCGGAGTGTTCCAATTTAGCCTTTGACAAAGTGAGATTTTCTCCCACGAAAACTCATGTGATAAATAGATTTGTTAGTCTTTAAATGCCACAGGACTCCTTGTTTGTTTTGCTGACTTAGACTAACACAGTTACCCCATTGGAACTTGTATTTTCCAAGTCAGTGTTGCCTTTGATGAAAGATAGCTTCCAAGATAGGTGAAATAATCCACATTCTCCAGCATTTCTTCACTGATTTAAACAGTAGTGGTATATTTTCATTCAGAGCAGGTTGTAAAGACTTTGCTTTTTCCTGATATTTAAAGAATTAGGCCAATTCTCTCAAAAGCTTCTGAAAGTACAACGAGAATGGTTTGGTGATCCATTTCAGACTGAGCAACACTTGTATTGCTATCTGCTTACTGGAGCTCCATTAGGAATGTTGTTGGAGATTTCACTTCAAGCTTGAGTCTGTTGAGGTTAAAGAGTCTTCCATCCATCCTGTACAGAATTTAAATTCCAGGGCCAAGGTCTCTGTCAACAAGGTGCTTTATAGGGGAGATGAAGATGGAAAATGGTGTTGGAGCCATGATGCAGTCTTGTTTCACTTCAGTTTTCTGTTTGATTCCCATTGCTGACAAGTATTGTGGACATGTTGTCATAGAAAAGTCTCAGAACACTTACTAACTTGTTTGGGCAGCCAGTTCTAGACAGGATTTTCCATAGGGCTTCATGGTTTACATAGTCAAAGGCTTTGCAGAAGTCAATAAAGGCCATGTGCAGAGGTCAATTTTACTAATAGTTCTGAATCTGATGTGCTATAAAGATCATTGCCATAGTTCCTTGAGATGGTCTGAAACCACTCTGAGGTTCTGGAAGAATTTCTTCCAAAAGTGGAAGGAGGTGGTTGTTGAGGAAAAGGGTAATAATTTTCTCAACACTGACCAACAAGGAGATCCCTCAGTAGTTTCTCCAGCCAACTCTTTCCCCCTTTTTAAAAATGCCCGAGTGGGAAAAGACCCATCACTCTGGAATGGCACTAGGTACCACACACATACATCCAAGGGAAGAGGTTAGCCTTAAGGGAACTACAGTTGTGGACCAAAAGAAGCACAGGAGTCAAGTAACACTTGTAAAAGGCAAAGATCCTAGCACCTGATGCCATCCAGTCTGCTATTAACAGAATTTGATTTAATAATCACTAGGATGTGTTACTCTGCAATATGAAGCAACATTTAGTTGTTCATTGCTCACTAAAGGGCTGTTAATACAGAAGACAATCTGTTCTATGCAGGGATCCAATTGGTTTCTGTCACCAATCAAGCACAGAAGTAAAATAAGGAATATCAGCAGTAGAGTCCAAAATTATAATTAAGCATCTACATCTCAATCTACACGCTGGAGACTTGGCTCTAAGTAAGGCAGAATCAACCCACGTAAAGGAGAATGTGGACACTGTACTAATTATGCAATGTCCTCTGTGATGTACAGCCAGTGTGGAGCGTATTAAGAAAAATTCTTCACTGGTCCTTGTGCCAGAAACTTATTATGCCTTCCCCCACTTGCAACCCAAATGAGGGTCAAGCACAATATACTCCTCATTGAATTACGTGGCACTGAAAGAAAATGGTCTGTGCTCTGAAGAGGTCATGTTCTAATACAGCCACAGAAGAACAAAAATGAACCATCTATGGAGTGGCTAGAGGAGAGCTGTGTGATACAGGAAGGTTTCTATGAGAAATTGTAGTTGACGGGGGAAATGTCTCTTTTAATTATGTTCTTCACATTTAAATATTCACAGTTAATAGATGGAAAGGCAAAGCTGGCTTTAAAATGAATTTCCTGAAAACCTGTGCAGAGTAAAGTGGAATGCAAGTTTATTTATAAAGCAAATCTGGAATTGGATTTTGTGTCCAAGTGCAATGAATTCTTGCCATGTCCCTGCACACTGCTTGAAATTAAAAGGATTCTTTAGCTCTGCATTCACATTGAAGAAGGGCAGATATCTGCTGGAAATAGATACATTTCCCATGGCAGGAAAAAAAAAGAGGTGGAGGGGGAAAAAAATCACATTCCTGTCAGATCAAGAAACTAGATCTTACACTCCAGCAATCCTAAGTCCAGATGCAATTCATTCCTGTATTCTGAAACAGGAAAGGAAAGAAAACAATAAAATCATTAATAGATGCTTTTAAGTATCCATTGCAAAATCAGAATATGCTGAAGGTTGACAAAAGTAATAAAATACAGTATCCAAAATGGAGATACAGGAAATGCTGCTTTTTAATTTTTTAAAAAAACCTTATCCATGGATAAGGTAATTGTTATAGTATTCTGAGCCACAATTGAGCAGTTTTTGGCCAATTACTGTTTCATTAAGATTATGTATGATTAATAAGAAGTAACGGCACATCAAACAAGTCCAAATATTTTTCCAAAGTAACAAAAAGAGATTCCAACTGTCAGAAGAATGCCACAAGGAAGAGACCAGCTTCCAAAGCTGTTTAGCAGCATAACAGGTGGGTAGCAATATAAATCAAAGATCCACATTATTAGACTAACCATTTTATTTCCCACTAAAATGTTTTAAAAATCAGTGGTAGTTAGACAGGTAGATTTCCCAGTGTAATTTTAAATCTCTGGTTCCAAAAATAGCATGGCTACTGATGACTGACTGTTCATCAAATTTTGATTGTTCAGTGTCCTGAAGTTTGTGAATGGAACTGGTGTGAGCTTCCAGCATCTTCTGGACAATGCAACTCATAAACATCAATATTCTAATAATTACATATAGAAACTAAGGGACTGATTTCATTGATTTTACTACAATGAAGGGGTATTCAAGGAGTACAGGACTAATCCCTGAATTGAATGAACAGAAAGGCCAACCATTTTCTAACCAGGCTGGCCACTGTGGAACTCTGCTGTTCTCACTTGGAAGACATCATCCTCAAAGGCCCTACTGTGCATATTTTGTCAAGTTCCCACTCTGTCATACATGGCAATTTTCAGAAGCCCTGCATTCATTTAAAAATTACATTTAAAACAACAGTTAGGGAGAAGAGCGAGAGGAGGAGACTGTCTTTTGACACATGTACCACCATGATATCCAAGTGCAAACCGACCTAATCTTTTAAAAGCTTTTGTTATGATGATTATCCTGAATTTAATAATTTTCCCTCAGATCTCTCTTTAGCTCCAGTTGCTATGATAAAAAAACAATATACAAAATCTGAATGGAGAAAGGGAACAAAATAACTTTTATTGACACCTGCTCAACAGAAATAAAGCTTGGGTTTATCCTAGAAAATCCAAAGAAAACAGACTCACATTTGGAATGCTTTTTCAGTGAAACTTAACTGCTATCCATTCCCCAACTGTAAATAAGGTAGAATGTATATCTATTATTATTAGAAACTGAAGTCCATAAAAACACTGCAGACTGATTGCTGGTTTTATAACTACTCATTTTTGGATGCAATGAACATTCAAAGCATACAACTGCATCCTAATCAGAGATTCCTTCATGTCAATGTGCCTTTGACCCACCCATGCGAAATACACCCTGAAATTTACAAAATGATTGACCTCCTTACTAAATGAAATCTTGAAGTCTTTTTAAATGAACAAAGTTTTGAATATTTTCCTTTATAAATTAATAGTTTATTGGCTGGATTATAGCACTGGACATTTTGTGGAAGGATGCCATTGTTTTCATTTTACCTACAGGCATGTCAAAAACATTTGAGCAGCAGCAGAATCTGATAGTATACAACTTGATTATCATGTTGATATTAATTTATGGCTATAATAAATTAGATTTGTTTGAAGTATGCGCAACATTGTAGTTTGTCAGATTTGCAGCTAAATTATTGCCTTAACAAATGTAATAATTTAATTATAGATTTCACTAATACAGTACTATCAGATAATGCATATTTCTGCAATCAAATATTAATGGCAAATACAATGAATATGGCTTTTAGCTCAGGGAAAAGTCTAAACTACCTATGCAACTATTCTTCTATTAAATTAAATTAAATTAGTAGCCCTCCTTAAATTAAGACAAATTTATTTTATGATTTCATGCTGTTGCTGAAGCAAATACATATGAAAATCAGGACACAAACATTACTGACTGTGGCTATAAAAGCAGCCATTCTGTAGAACTGATATTTCTAAGTTTCTCCTGGGAATTCCAGTGAGCAAGGTCAGAACTTGGGAACATACATTACTACAGAAATGTTCCATCTTACAGAACAGGCTTGACTGAAAATTTAGTAGCTACTTTTACTGATTTATTTTCTCCTAAATCTTCTAACTGGACAACGATGAAGAATCTGCCTAAGACTGAATATATTTATTCCCATCATGTGTTAGAAATGCCCCTTTGCCTTATATATTGGACAAACAGAACAGTCTCTGAGCAAAAGAATAAATGGGCAGAAATCACAACATTCTAAAACTGGTGGGTGAGCATTTCAATCTTCCTGATCATTCCACTGAATTTACTAATTGCTGCACTCAGACAAATGAACACCAAATCAAGGCTTCAAAGAAGAGCTGCAGCGCTTGAATTTATTTGCAAATTTGACTGTATTGTTCAGGGCTAAACAAGCACTTAGGATACTTTTTTTCATTACAACAGGTTATTTGATCTCTTTTTCCTCTCTATGCTGCTCCCTAGTGTTTGAATCTTAACAACTGCTTTGATTTGGTGTTATAGTGTGGCCTGATCCCAGGACTTACACTTCCCTGCATTTATTTCCTCCCATTCTGTAATTCCCCCATCTTCAAAGCATTTGAGGAAATGGGATTTTCTCCAATGAAAGCTCATCCAATAAATATATTTGTTAGTCTTTAAGTGCCACAGGACTCGTTTGTTTTATATTTCTTGAAATGTTGGACATTTCTTGAATGATTTTTCTGAAATGCTAAACTACATGTAATGAAGCTCTTGTTCTTTCTTCAGCCTACTTTTCCTTTTTTTTTTCTTGGATTTCTTCATGTTCTACAATGTCTATTGTTTTCACTTTCTTTACTCCCCTACATCCTCCCCATTTCTTTTCTTCCTCCTTTGCCTGCTTAATGTTCTTCCTCCTTCCTCCATATTCTTTTTATCTATCTAGCTTCCCCTCTCAATTACTTCTGGCTTATCTCACATTTCTCATCCTTAATCTCCCTTCCTTCCTGTTTTCTTCCCCATCCTTGTTAATCTTTTCCCCTTCCCTCATCCCTCCCGTCAACCCATTTGTCTCAATATTTGTTTCTGTTCCCACAACGCCAGTTCTGCAGCTCCACTCTTCTCTCTCCAAAGTCTCTTTTCTTCTTTCCCTGGTCCAGTTCCACACCTTTAGACCCAAGTCAGTCCTCTCTCTCAGACTCAGGTCTCATCCCATTTCTTCCAGCCACCACTGTCACATATAACACTAATAGTTCCTCAGTTCAGCTACGTGCAGCCCTGAGTGTGTGTAAACAAAGCCACCACCTTCCTGTGAAGTGTGGTATCTTTAGCTCCATCTTTTCCTGTTTCTCACTGGAAAAAGATGAGAAGGGAGAAGTGCGACAGAATAGGTTGCACTGGTATGGCATTGGCACTATCAGTGGAAGAAAGTGTAGAGTCAAATGAAGTTAAAATCTTAAATGAACCTAACTTTATGGATATCTTTATGGATAGTAATTCCATGATTGAAATAAGAGGAATATAGCAGTTGGGATATACTACCAATCACCTGAGCAGGATAGTGTTAGTGACTGTGAAATGTTCAGGGAGATTGGAGTAAAATAAAGAGCTCAGTAATAATCAAGGATTTCATCTACCCCCATATTAACAGAGTACATGCCATCTCAGGATGGAATGCAGAAATAAAGTTTCTTGACTCCTTAAACAACTGCTTCTTGGAGCAGCTAGTCCTGGAACTCACAAGAAGAAAGGACTAAATCAAGAATTGCCTAAGTGAAGCACAAGATCTGACCCAAGAAGTGAATGTAGCTGAACCGACTTGTAATAGTGATGACAACATAATTTAATTTAACATCCCGGCGGGGAAGAAAGGAAAGAAACACAAAAGAAACATGGCAGCATTTAATTTCAGAAAAGGAACTACCCAAAAATGAGGAGTTTGTTAAACAGAAGTTAAAAAAGAACTGTGCCAAAAGTGAAATCACTGAAAACTGCATAGAAACTTTCTAAACATACCAAAACATAGCTCAATTTAAGTGTACACCCAAATTAAAGAAACATAGTAAGCGGACCAAAAAACAAGCCTCTATGGCTAGATAAAGTACAAGAAGCAGACGGAGGCAAAAAGAAATCCTTTTATAAGTGGAAGTCAAATCCTATTGAAGAAACTAGAAAGGAGATTAAATTTTGGCAAGTGAAATGTAAAAAAATAATTAGGAAGGCTAAAAAAGAATTTGAAGAACAACTAGTGAAAGACAAAAAATAACAGAAAAAAATTAAGTACATCTGAAGCAGAAAGCTGGCTAAACAATCAGTGGGGCCACTGGATGATCAAACAACCCTCATGTGACCAATAATAAACAATCAATGGAGACAATCTTCCCAGCGTTAGGGAGATAACCTTTCCATATTCCATCCTCCATTTAATCAGACTTTTCTTCACCTTTTGGCATCCATTGTTCCTTTCTTCATGTTGCAACTCTTTTCTTGAGCCAAATGCTTACGAATGAGGGAAAGGAACAAAAATCCCACCCTCCTTTTCTATCTGAGTTTCACTCTATGATAAAATAAAATATGAATTATATCCAGGAAATGCTTTCTCTCCTCTGTCAGTTCAGTACAATTCACTTTGAAAACTCTATTACCATACAGTAACAGGCTAGTGAATGAAAACACAAATAAATTCATCTTTTATGAAACAACATGGATTTTCCTTACCATAGCATGTGAAAATCCATCATATGTGGCTCTTGAGCTATCATGTAGAAATGTCCAATGACATCAACAGCAGAAGATGTGAAGGCAGAGACTTTTGTGCTAGTAGAATTTTAGCAGCATGAGAATCATAGGAAGTTTAGCATCTTCACTGTAATGCAAAACTGTCTGATTCCCGTGCGCTCCCCAGTACAGAAGATTATGAGATAAATTCTATTTTTATTCCTTCTAATGTAAATCTTAAGTAATTGGAGGTATAGAACCCCTCCCCCTTATTTTTTAATTGCATATGACTTGAAAATGAAGCTTCTGTATGATATAAAATAAGATTCCAAAACCAATATTTGCAATTTGTGGCTATGTACCAAGGACATAATTTTGCTCTTAGTTACATGCATGAAAGTCTGTAAATCAAGGTGTTGCAAAGATGTAACTAAGAACAAATTTTGGTCTTGCAACACAAACCTCAGCCAAACTTTTAAAAAATAAAATTAAAAAAAAAATCAGAACAAAAACTAGCCAAAACCCCAACCACTATCTATTTATCTGAGGCACACGTTAGTCTAGCACTTGATCACCTCACAGATATCAAAAACAAACAAGGAGTCTTGTGGCACTTTCGAAGTGTCTGATGAAGTGGGATTTTCTTTCACGAAAGCTCATGCAATAAATACATTTGTTAGTCTTTAAAAGTACCACAGGATTCCTTGTTTGTTTTACTGAACTAGACTAACAAGGCTACTCCTCTGGAATGCACAGACATCAGAAGATTTATCTTAACAATGCCACAGGAGATAGGGAAGTGTTATCATTCCTAGTGGCTATGTCTACACTTACAAGTTATTTTGAATTCAGGAGGCATTTTATTATATTGAATGAAACGGTTCCTCAATTTGAAATAAGGAATTGCTAATTTGATATAATAAAACCTCCCTTTATTTCAAAGTATTGCTAACTTCAAAGTTATTAGTTCAAATTAAGCCATTTTAAGATGCGGAATAGACTGAATTCAAACTAATTTCCCTATGCTTTTTCTTGCCTTCCCCTACTTCGAATTAGAGAGTCTAGTGAAGACTCTACTTTAAATTAATAAATCCACTTTATTTCAAAATTAGAGAGTCTCTACTGGACTCTTAATTTGAAATAATAACTTCAAAGTATTGCTAATTCAAAATAACTTTGTTTTAAATGTGAAATAGTTATTTCCAATTAACTACTTCAAATTAATTTTTTATGTGTACCATTTTATAGATGGGGGAAATGGAGGCATAAAGTAGTAAAAGCATTTTCCCAAGGTCACACAAGAAGTCTGTGGTAAAGAATAGGAACTAAGCTCATTCTTTATTGCTTTGCAGGTTATGAAATAATTTTCACCATTGAAAAGTAGGTGAGAAACACTAGTATTCTGACTGGTAGGATTTAACATCCATTTTGCACTTCTCTGTTTGATTACACAAAATGCAGGGCAATGGAGAATCTAGCTCCAGATGTCCTGAATCTCAGCTCAGTACCTTAACAACAAGAACTTTCTTTAGGTTTACTGATTTTTGTTGTTTTAGGATGGAAGGCTTAAAAATCTACACATCCTATAGTGGAAAAATCACACTTACATGTAAGTATAGCTAGGCAAAATAGAAATCTCTATGGTTCTTCCTCCTTCAAAATAACAGAAAATACTACATGTTTAGGGATAAATCCTTCCATTTCATGTTCACATAACTCCAATTCAAATAAGCGAAAGTTTCATACGTATCTGAGGACAGACTGTGGCATTTATTGCACAATAAAATCCTTTTGCTTTCGACTATTAAGGGTGTGCAAAATTGCAGTTTTGTGAAGTAGGCCTTTATCTTTGAAAATATTTTCTGACCTCTTGGGGTTTTTTCATTTACAAGCCTCTCTCTCATTATCATTAATGGAAGTGACTCTCAATGATTTCAGTGAAGAAAAGCCCAAGTAAAAGAAAATTTGTTACAAATTCAAAAGCTCTTGGAACAGAAGTCATATTTCAACTATAAATTATTTTTCATTTCCCTATTTCATAATTAATTTTATTTATATAGTGTTCATAATAAACATATGTATTTTTAATTCCCTCAGGTGGATAGTGAAAATGACATTAAATGAACTTTTAACAAAAATTCTTAGTTTACTTTTGTGTGATTCTTCACCCAAAATACAAATTAAGGCATCAGAGGGTGAAATCCTGTTAAAGCTCCATGAAAATGTGCTCAAACTGGACAGAGCATTTACTGTATAACCAATGAGTGCATAAAATTGTGAAGACTCAAAAGCTGCATTTTCAAACATAAGAGTAGATGAGATTAAAGAGAAGTCAGAAGAGCACATAAAATTCTTCTAACATAAAACATACTGTTCAAAGAGGAAAACCTGTACACCCCACTGCAAATAACAAAAAGATGGAACATTTCAGTAAGTGCTTTATCAGCCACCTGTCATATTATGAATGCAGCCAATAATGAAAATTTATGCAACACCAAAAGTATTTGCATTTTACATATTCACTGCAGAATAATATTCTTCAGACTGGATTACTGGTAAATTTCAGGGGTATCATTTTGCACAATACACTGTCAAGTTTAAAAACCACACCATTAAAGCCACCTTTTGAACAAAACACATGCATTTCTACAGATTCACCAATAACTGTTATTTTTAAATGTAATTAATGGTGACCCAAGACCATTTACATTTGGTTTAGAATTTAGAGAGCATGGTGTGTTCTGTGTTAATGAAACTGAAGTTAGTTAAACACTGAACAAACCAAACACGACAACAAAGAAGCAAGCCTCATGTGGTGCTTAAAGATGTGTTCTGATACTGCCTCCTCTATATCAGTTGATTTCAAACATAGGGTCAGGACCCAGGTTGCACAGACCATCAGGTACTGAGTCGAGGTGCCCCTTGCTGCCACTGCCAGAAGATTGGAATGCATTGCTCAAAGATGTAATTATTGGGACATGGGCATGAATGATTTTTTTCAACTGGGTCCTGAGGGGGGAAAAAAAAAACTTTGAAAACCACTGCTCTATACTAGGAAGGAATTTCAGACTCAAGGAACATCAAATAGGAGAAAGATACAGTAAATCCCAAGGGAATGTGAATGGCCACACTATGTAAATTCTGAAAGAAAACAAATAACCAATAGCTTCCTAGACATTTGGACCCAGCTGGAAGAATGTGGAAGGGCCCCATTAGCTCTCTAGTCTCGCTCACAGGTGAGGGTTGAGCAAGGTGGAGTGAATAGGAGGCAGCACATGGCATGGCCATTGGATCTCTAGATGGTGCAGTGACTCCTAAGGCAATACCTATTTTCCTAAGCAGATTTCCAAGAGTTGCTGCCGAACTTCCCATGACCTGGAGGCAAGATTCTCCCTTTCTCTGTGTGTTACCATTCATCTCACCAGTCATGATACTTGTGAGGAAGCTGGGTTTTCTCCTTTAGATCTTTGAGAGAGTTACTAATGCTGCTCCAAACACTTATTTCTGAGGCTCCCCTCATTAAGTCTTTCCTACTTAATTCTTTCCCAATCACAAATGCCTTAATTCTTAATCTTCAGCACTCAAGTAGATGAGCCCCTTTATCTTGCATACATGTCTAATATAACAAACATGCTCAAGATTCAGGTAATTATCTCCATGAATAAATTCTATATTAGACATGATTTTCTTTCTGTGTATCCATGCTGACAGTATTGGATGAAACTGTATCAAAGGAATTCCCCCTGTCCTTTTTTCACTCTATATGCTTTATTAATCACAGAATAATACATGCTGTACAATAATGCATTCCATAAACTATGAGACTGCAGATTATATAATTTATGTACAAAGATGAAGAGAACACTTAAGCACATTTGTGATGCAAGAGCAGAGATACTGAATACATGCTACAAGATTACACAAAGGCAGGCAGGGCCAGCCCTAGATCAAATGGCACCCCAGGCACAGTGTATGTTCAGAGATCCCCACCCCCCTACTTTGGTGCTCCATCTCCTTCACCCCCTCCCCAAATACACACTTGCAAAATTACAGCATAAAACAAAGTTCACAATATCGCAGCTGGGCTCTCACCTCACTTTTTTCTTTAATCTCACTGACCGACTGGCAACACCCTCCCCCTATATACCTTTGAGGGCATGGCTGACAACTTTCTAGAAAGTTCAAGAAAGATGTAGTTCTCTGGAAATCTGGAAGGTTCCACGAGATTCTACCCAGGTACAGAATGTTCTAGGAGGCTACTGAAAAAATACATCCACATATGGAATACCTGAAATATTTTACTTCAAATTGTTGGAAGAAGAAGATAGTTTCTTTCAGTTACATTTCTTGCTCAAACTATGAAAAAGGGAGGGTGAAAGGGAAGATAATATATTTCACTAAATTCCAATTGCAAGAAGCAAAGTTAGTGTACCTGCCCGTGACCCCATTACCGTAACAACCATGGCTCAGGTAATATCCCAGTGTCCAGCCTAAATTACTCTCCTACACAAACATTCTGTTTTCCCTTTTGTTGCTAACCACAAAAACAGGACACTGAGTCAGGCACCACCCAAGCCTGCCCCTATATTTGGCCCTGGAGGCAGGCACTATATGAAAAGATTTATGCAGAAATAAAAAGCTCAGAGGGATGGTAATGAGCTATGAAAGATTTTATTTTGGGTCTGATCCAAGCCCGCTGATGTGAAGGAAAAGATTCCTACTGACTTTGGCTCAAGGCCTAAAATCATCCATTCAAATCCATTTTAAAACAGCCAAATAGCTTCCAATGGCTATTTAAAGCCTTTTGTTTGATAAATTGGTTGATGTCATTCTTATTCGTAGTGGACAGGTGTATACACCACAAATAAAGATGGGAAAACACAAACACGTATTTTGTGAATATTTTTGTGAATTTAAACAGACTCAGCTCCACTATTTCAGGGCTCAACAAATCCTGGGCAGCAGACTGCCATAGTGCTGAGGCTAGCACCTAGCAATGCCTAGCAGGCAGGGAGGCAAACACTCTCTAGCACCTAAAAAACAAAATGAAACAAAACAAACAAACAAACCAAAAAAAAAAGAGAGACAAAGAGAGCCAGTGGAGCTGCTATTTCTTCCCCCTCCCTGTCCACCACCAGCCTTTTTTGGCGGCGGCGGGGGGGGGTGTCTTTTGCTGCAATCACTGCAAAAATTAGGCATGTCTGTAGCACTTTTTCAGTGGCTGGGGGGGGGGGGGAGAGCAGTGCCCTCTGCACTGCTTCCGGAAGACGTGACAACAGCAGTCTTTTGGCAGCGAAGGGCCCTTTTCTGCAGCACACCTGGGGTGTCTCCATTTTCAGCTGGCCCTAGGTGTCCAGTGGATTTCTTAAGGTCTGCACTATGTTCTGACCCTTCTACATTTACTATATACTTTCATTTGACTGAGTGATTTTACTTATACAAGTACTCACAGAAAATAAATTTTAACCTCACACAAATGAATAGCTGTAGAAAAAAATATTGGTGCTTCCATGTCATAATATTCACACAAGAACCAGATTATAAAAGTGATATTCATCCAACCAGAAAACAGAAACAATTACATACAATTTATAGAACATACCACAGCTAGTCATTACAGCTCTTATAGGAAGTATCAGAAACTCACACAAAACTGTATTAATCCAAATAACGATGACAAAAAACACAACACAACCAATGTTCCCTCTAATTTTTTGTAGGCTGTGTGCACAAAAAATTTCTTTTGTGCAAATTTTTGGAACTGGTGTCCAAATTTGTGCACACTCCAGTGAGTGTGGTCAAACTGGTAAGCACAACAAAGCAAATGCATATGATGCTTATAATATATAAACTTTATTTTGATATGGAGAAGGAAATGATTTTATAAATTACAAAACCTTATTTGAAACATGCTACTTGAAACTGCCGTCTTAAAGTACCATAAAAATATTAGCACTGTTGAATTTTTTTTCTAAACACTTTATTTTGTTGTGTGTGTGGGTTTCATGACCTTTGTGCGCACACACACGTGCACAGCTTAGAGGGAACATAGAACACAACCTATCTGCAATTATTCAAAAAAGAAAAAGGCAACACTTATCAAGTAACTTATTCATACCAAATAGTTTGCTCCGTTCTAATCATAATCCATTCCTTTTTCAACATACACAAGTTACTATGCTGGTATGGTTAAAATGGTAACACCCCCGTCCTTCCCAGTTATAATAATATTATTCCCATATAGGCAGAGGTATAAGAGACACTGGTATAATACACACTCATACTGGCATAACTGTCTCCACAGTAGCAGCTGTAACCATAGTGGTTACAAAAAAATAAAAATAAATAATAAGAAAAAAATCAAATCATCACACCCTTAAAGTGAAATAGTTATACTGGTACAAATACTGTGTGTAGACAAAGTCTCAGCAATGTCACTAGAAAAGACATGCTGGCTTACTCCTGGAAGTGATCCCCCCAAGTGAGTTTTGAAGCAAAATGCAGGGAAGAGTTTGTACTGCTTCATCCTTTATCTAACATTTGATCTACACTTACAAGGCTTACCACCACAGCTGTTCCAAAGGTGTAGCCATGTTAGTCTAGTTCAACAAAAACAGGGAGTCCTGTGGCACTTTTGAAGACTAATAAATTTATCACATGAACTTTCATGGAAGAAAATCCCACTTCATCAGATGCTTGAAGATGGGGAACTTACACAATGGGAGGAAAATAAAGGAAAGGAAGTGTAAGTCATAGGATCAGGTCAGATTTGCTGTAACAGTCTGATCTGATCCTGTGACTTACACTTACACTTCTCTGCATCTATTTTCCTCCTGTTCTGTAAGTTCCCCATCTTCAAGCATCTGGTGAAGTCAAATTTTTGTCCCATCAAAGCTCATGTGATAAATAAATTTGTTAGTCTTTAAAATTGCCATAGGACACCTCTTTTGTTCAGAACAGCTATTTTCCGATAAATACATTTGCTAGTCTTTAAGTGCCACAAAATTCCTTGTTTGTTTTGGTTAGGGATGTGATTTTTCACTGGCATACCTATGCTGGAAAAAGCCCTGGCATAGATGCCATTATACTGGCATAATTGTGTGTATGCTAGCTTCCTGAATTGACATAAGTTATACTGTTATATTGATCTGAAAATGGTTATAACTGCATCTGTGTTAGAAATGTTTGCTGGTTAAACCACATTGGTATAACTATACTGGCAAAATCCTTCTAGTGCAGCTGAGGCCTCAATAGGATCTCTAGTTCTTCCTTTTTGCTGGAGTGAGAATTACAGGTGCCATGTTCTCACCCTTTACCAGATCCTACCTTAAAGAAGAATCTTGTCTGTTTTTTTCCTGTCCTTTATGTTCCCTGATTTCTTTAAATATCTGATAACAAAATCCCCTGAAGCAACAAATTCAGAATTCTAAGAGACCCTCTCTCTGATCCCAATGTATTAACAATATCCACTAGGTCTGGTTGCTGCATTACATGTTCTCCTGTGACTCCTAAGTTCCTTCACCAACTCTCTTTCCTATTCTGAAAATCTAATTCATTTTCTGGCATAAGTCCCTCATTTTCCCTGCTGAACACAAAGACAAAGAAGTATTTTACATTTGCTACTAGGCAAGCCTTGTCACCAAATTAGCCCTTCTCTAGTTATCTCTTAGAAGCCTGACAGGCTTGTTTAAGTATTTTAATTTTACTAATCTCTTATTCTTAATGTACTTTAATGTTCTTATTACTTTCTGTGCAATCTTCATTTCATTATCTGCTTTAAAACTTGCTTATCACTTTTTACACTCCCTTAGCTTGATTCTGTACATTTCCCCATCCTTCTTTTTGCCTGATGTTGTATTACTAACCTTTCATACACCAGTTTCTTATCTTTGATTACTTTTTCAGTTCCTTGTTCATTCACACTGGCCTTTGCTGATTCTGCTATACGTATTGCTGTCTGCTATTTGTAATCCTTGGGAATACAATGATTTCTCACTGAATGGTTTCCATTTCCTATCTGTTCCCCCTTCAACCCACATTGCTCTATCCCATCATATTTTATCTAGCATTTCTCTTTATATTCCAAAATCTGATGTACCAAAATAACAAAGGAGCAGCATAAAATGTAGTTGATATAGCTAAACAATGTGTTTACCCTTAATCTTTCTGAAAACCATCCAATTCGTCCACACCTGGCTTTTGGCTTATACCACTGGAGAATAGCCAACATTTCTTTCATACTTTAAAAATTTAAAACAAAAAAAGATTAATAATAGTCTTGCCTACTGAATATGGCATTCAACATACAATTAACTGTAGGGACATCATCTGTTTCTCTCTATATAAAACCATCATTAGGCTGGGTGCCAACAGCATCTGCTCCATTTAAGGTTGCAAGATTCCATCAGTACCAAATCATTTTTCCCCTCTACACACACTTATAGGTCCCTAAATAATTTACTTTTAAGGATGAATTCTTAAAAACTGAACTTTCCTCAAAGGTTATTATTTTGGGAAAATGTGAGCAAGGTCCTTTCATCCATTTTTCCATAATGAAAGGGTGGAGAGCAAGTATTTTTTTTCCCTACTGTAGAAAACTTCTAATTACTCTTTTTCAGAAGGGGCAATGGCAAAAAAAAAAAAAAAGTGATGCAACATGAGGATGAGTTTATAGTTTAAATAAAAATAGTTTTGATTTAATAAAATTATTAAAAATAACATGCTAATAATACTCTGTAAAAATTCTCATGAAAATCTACACAAGCATATTTATGCTTATGAACCTCCCCTTCTCCTTTTAAAAACATCTAGGAAATTAAATGCAAAATATAATACCGTACTTAATCTTGATGTATCCTTTAAGTCAGTTCCCTACTCTACAGTCAAGAATACCACAAATAAACAGCCAAATGCTCTACTGTTTAATGCCTGTGAAATAAGTGTCATTCTACACATTAGGAGATGGGGAAGAGGACCCCTGAGAAAAAGAGAGTTTAAAAACAAATGGCTTACTGAATTATCTCTGCTCTTTCTGAAAATTTTACTTGTTAGACTCAGAAGTTAGTTCTGTGTCAAAGGGCTCATCAGAGCAGATCAGTTCTTTATATGCTACATTTTTTTTTTAAACAGAGGATATGTCTGTTCTACCATCCCCAGAAACAAGTGATGCCACTTTGGATCAACCTGAAACTCCCTCCCAGTGTTCAAACACAATGGATCTCAATACTTCAGCTTTTAATACTATGCTGCAGATCAGAGAAGCCCATTAGCAGGGAGAGTCACTCCAATCATTCCGTTTTGATCTTTCCCAAGCATTTCTACTGTCAAAGAAGACAAAAGCAGACAGACCAAACAAAACATATTACAATTAAGTTACCATAGAATCATATTGCTATTATTTGACTATTCCTCACAGTTTATTATTGCTGCCTAATAAAATAAGGAAATGAACAGCAAGAAGAAGAGAAAATTTCTTTCAATTAACATGCTCCCAAGAACCAATGCCCTTTCAATGGAGACTCCTGTTTCCACTTTCTCACTTTAATGAGTTTCACTAGTTCCATGAAAAATTGTAATTCTACTTCTTGACCCTTGCTCTAATTTTCTTAAGGAATCTCAAAACTCTCCTTTACATGTGTCCTTACTGTCTCACTGCTATACCTCTGATCAGTCTACAGCTCTGATCACTCTGTATGGAGGAGATTTTTGTTTTTCACCCTGCAGAGGACATTTTTTAAATTAACATGTTAAAAAAATAGATAAGGGTAAAGGTAAAGAACCATCAATTGCATTTCCCCCTATAACAAAGTGGAGATATTGCAAGGGTTTTCTCTGAGTGCTGTGTGCATGCCTCAGTTTCCCCTGTATATATTTTTCCCATGTATTTTTGTGATAGGACCAGGATGTGTGATCCTTGCAGACACCCTTAGAAGGTGGATGGACCTTCCTCCAGCCTTATATACACAGACAACAGTCAGGACGCTTCTGACTTGGTTCAACCAGCTAAAACAAGTTATACAGATTGTGGCAGGTGAAAACAAGGAAGACTGGATACCTTGCTTAGCCTGAGAAAGAGGCAAAGGATTGGGGAATGGCAAGGGAGAGGTCTGGCAATGATTGGCTGGAAGGGGCAGTCCTCTGTGGGGGAGTGGATGGAGCAGAGCCCAAGAATGGGACCTCTGGAGCTTCCCAGTTGGTGGTTGTTATAACTTTTGACTCATTTTATAAAACAAAGTCTTTCTATGCTTTGATCCTGAGAGCTAATTTCAGACTTCTGTGCTAGCTGGGAATTGCTTCTGACTGCAAGGCAGGGGGCATGGCCCCTTTGGGGGTATGTAAGAGCTCCCATCCAGGGGGATTCATTGCAAGGAGCTCACAGTGATGCAGAGATGCTGAATGCTCTAAGGTCAGATTCAGGAGGTGGTTGAACTGGTGTAAAGGGGACCTGAAGTAGACTCTATCCACTACTGGAGTCCTGACTGGCTTCACACCAAGTGGTTCCAGAGCACTGTTCCTGTGGGACTCCATCATTGCTCCCTCACCCTTCTATTCCCTGCTCACAAGAGCTGACTTATTTTTATAACTAGGGAAAGAAGGGAATTGCTATATGGAGCCTTATCAGAGACCACAATTCTGCTCTCAACTTCCTCCACCCCTCACTTATTTTTTCTATTTAGCATCTGACAGCTGGGTTATTTGTACCAAAATCATTATCCAAGGCTGGAGGTTTAGCAGGGATATGTCTGAAGTAAATGCCTGTAAATGTGTCAGAACTCTAAAGGAAACTCTGGCATACAGCACTCCCTGATATTCTACTTATGGATGCCCACCTCCTGCTAAAAGGGAAATTCAGCTTTACCAATTCATTTCAGTCCTGCCTTACAGCAGGCCTCATTATTCACGCACCCTCTGGGATTTCCCCATATACCACTCTTTCCCTCACAGGACCCCTTACTATCCCAAACCTCATCCTCACCCACAGGATTAGTTTTGCTAATGTTTCTCAGGAAAGGAGTTACAGAACAGGACTAGGAAACAGGAATTCTGAATTATTCCTGGCTTGGTCAGTGACTTGCTGAGACTTGGTTAACCTCTCTCTGCTTTGGTTTATCGTTCTACAAAACACAGGTGGTAATAGTACTCTTCCACCTCACAGAGTTATTGTGTGAATTCATGTTCAAAAGTGCTTTGAGGCTCTTGGATGAAAAATGCTAATGACATGAAGAATGTGAACTGTAGCACCCTCACTATTATTCCACTACTTCATCCCTATTGCACAGTCCTGTACTTAGTACTTCAGTCCTGACTTGCAATCCCATTAGGAGACAGTGTCACATGTGCTCTGAGAAGCTCAATATGTTACAAGAATTTGATTTTTAACATGTACACATGCAAAACTGCATGCCTAATTTCCATAACAATTGACTGTATATGCAAAACATTCTATAATTCTGCAGATAAATGGTCACTTATGCAGTTATCCAGTGAGTGAAGAGAGGCGTGGCAAAAGGAAATGCATGTTATGTGTACAGTTACCCATCCATTTTTTTCATCTCCACCTGGGCACTCAAGGTTTTCAGCCCCTTACAATATATAAGAAAGACAAAATCCCTTTTCAGATTATTCACAGTCACTGGCCTATCTCTCATAGTTCAGTCCAATTTAACTCCACTTCCACCTAACTAGGAATCTAATACTACTTCGAAGGGTCTCTCTAGGAAGCTTGAGATCAAGTAAGGTAGGTCACAGTAGTCTTTCCATGTCCCCTTCCAGTTATTTCTGAATTTATCAGTCCCTAGGATCTGTGTCTATTACTGCTTATGCCACACTCTCCATTTACAGGCAAGGCAAACAGGGTATGTGGCTCCAGTCCTACTGCATTCAGTTTCCAATCTCTTTATAACCAAATAATTTAAAATGTTTTAACTGATTATGTTTACCTAGTTAATCCAACTGACTTTACATGGGCTGCCTGAGGAATCTCACTATTACTTGTGTCATGCTACCATGTAATGAGGTCATATTTTTTTAAATGTTTTTACACAGTTATTAATCTGACCAAGGTCCATGAACAATGCTAGATTTCCAGTCCTGTTAGGCTTCTATCTTTCTACCTTCTGCCTTCTTCTCCCCCCCCCCCCCATGATATTTCACAGCAGTGTAGTGTTTTGCTTAAACTTGGAGTCTGGAAGCCAAGACTTTTTGTTTCTATTTTCAGTTCTGACATGGAATTGTTGGGTGACATTCAGCAAGTCTCCTCACTTTTCTGTACCTCAGTTAACTCATAAATAAAATGGGACCTTATCGCACAGGACTACTGTGAAGCTTAATTAAAGGAGAGAATTTATATTGCCCTCGTGCTTTCTGTCCACAGATTTCTCTGAAAAGCCACATACACACACACCCCATTCAGAAATGAATATATACGTAACCACAATCTCTCATTCTCAATTAGTCCATTTCTCACTCCAGAAGCAAGTTAACTAAGAACACTTACTGCCAAAGAATTAATTATGTGCCACCCTCTTCCTTATTTAAGCAGAATATCACTTGCTCCAGGCAATAGCACCAGGAGCAAGAGCCATAAGACAAAATGTACATCCAGAAATGGCAAGACATATTCCCTGAAAATTAATATGGCCACATGGCTTTCCAGAGAGTGACCCGTGCAATCGTCTCCAAGATGTCATTACACACTAATCACCTGTATATTATGGGAGTCAGCTGTATCAATCACAGCCCTAAAATAGTGCTTCATCCCTGGTAATGAGACACCAGATCTACATCAAATTCTGAATTCATGCAGAAAAATGAGCTAACTGATACTCTAATGCAGATTATCAGGAGACCTCCAAATAACTAGAAAGATTAATGAGAAATGTAAAACAAAAATGAGCAGCTGCTAAACACATGTAGAGGAATAAGATCATCTCAAGTGGTCTAAAAATGAGATTCTAGTTCAAAGTGGAATACGGATGCATGAAGGCATCGAGGCTCTCAGTAAACAACTAGAAGCCAGCAATTAGAGTTTGCATGATGAAATATGAATTTTCAATTAATTTGATTGAAATCACATTTAAATCGAACCTACAAACAGATTTATATGAACAGTGCTGATTTTCAAAGTTCCATGTAAACATTAACCTAGCCATCCCCATACCACCACACCCTCTGTGAGATACATATGATTTGTTTTCCCCATATCACAAATGGGTGAAAAATAAATCAGCGAGATTAAGGTTAATTTGATTTTCAATGGTCCCTTAATTCTGAGTAGCCAATTGGAAACCGTTCGGGTTTGATTTTTAGAAGCTGTGGCCTCCCTTAGCTCTGACCAAAACAGTTACTTAGGCTTTGCTAAAGTTAAACCATGGATGCCAAAACCAATCTCTGCTAGATTTTGAACATCCTATTTATTTTTAAAATATTCTTCTTTCTGACTGTTCTTCCATGCAAAGTCTGCATATTTCCCACAGGCATAGCATATTTAGCATGTCATTAGAAGAACATTGTTCAACTTTCTTAAAAAACAGGAAAGCAGCATCACAGCTCATTTGCTCTCATGCAAATCTGAGAAGATCGTTATAGTCTGTGGGCTCAACCAGAGGGAACGTTTGGCACAGAAAGACACGACAGGAACTGTATTTTTTTTAAAAAGCAGAGAATGGTAGTCTGGGGAAAAACTAGTCAGCTGAACTTCAAGCTACACATGAATAACCAAAATTCTACTCTGCTTTACTTGATACTCTGTGGAGAGTCAATGCTTTTTTTTTTTTTTTTTTTTTTGACAGTTCACCATGTAATTGGGAGGTAGGTTCTTTAAAAATTCATGTCTAATTCACTTCTATTCTCTCTTGAATAAATATTTCAGTAATGTGCAGGTATTTTCTGTGTAACAGCACAACATAGAGGATTGCTTCACTATTTTGCTAAAAGTGCTAACAATTTTTTTTTAACCTGAAAACCTGAGAACTCTAACCATCCTGAGTGTACAATAGAGTGCTTGACCTATCATTACATTGCTTATTAGAAAGCGCGATTTTTTTCCTCTTTGTCATACAGAACTGTTTGCATTCTGGCAGTCCTGTCGTCAAGTGAAATATCAGTGTGACCCAACGGGTGCGTAGAATTGAGGAACCGATTCCAGCATGGATAACAGATTTTTTTTTAATTACCCATGCTTTTGTGCACTCCCCTCTGCCCTTGGAATTTCTTAAGCCTTGATTTTTCCATAAGGGTGCAAAAGACCACACTAATCAGAATTAATTCCTGATTTCTGTTACCTTTTACAGTGGAAACAGAATTAGTAACAGTATCTTAATATCAAGCACTAAGGAACAAAACAATCCTTGTAAAAAGCCTAATTAATTAAAGCAGTTACCAGCTATTGAAAATTTACGGAAAATATAAAGAAATAAAAATAGAAAGCCTGCATTACTTGGTAAGTATTCCAATTATATGGAATCATAGTAATCTTAACAAAGCATGTTAATTTATGTATGTCTGAAGCATTTATCTTGAGACTCATTGCCACTTGAAATTTGGGTGTTCATGCTGGATGGATCCATTGACTTGACTTGAACAGTAACTCCTGTCACTGGGTAACCATATTGTGATTTTGTGCTATGAATCACTGTGCAGTCACATTGACTATTCTGACTTTCTTTTCTCCTCTTCATGTGGAAAATTTTCCCTTGAAATTTGTGGACATGTGAAAGATTGTATATCAGAGGCTGAAGCCTCAAACAACACAGAACATCTTGAATTGTGATTTCCAATCAGCAATAGTATTCCATTGCTGTCTGTAATCATTCCCATTATATTTTCAACAAATGTTTTATTATTAGCATTTCAAAAAATATATATATTATAAATAAATATAATATATATATTTTACATATATTGGCATCTCTCTCTATCCCATAATATTGTCACCAGGTCACACTTAACCTTCCCAGTTCTTTGTCTCAACATGAAAGCAGATGTTCAGTCCTGGAAAAACAAACTCTTGTTGTTGTTTTGGTTACACAAGAGTTGGTATGGAGGCAGTGGTCCTCAGAGAGAGAGCTGTATGAGTAAAATGAGATTGTGATTAATAGTAATGAGGCAATATGGCTGTGTGGGAACTGGGCAGTGGTGCTGGATTGAGATTTCTACAAGAAGAGACTGCTCTGCATGCTGTTTGACTTCCTTTGTCACAGGACCAGCATGCATGTGTAAATAAAACACAGGACACTTAGATTCTAAATATAGCGGGATGCAAGATTAATGATTTCTCCTTGTGAACCTAGTGTCAGAATGGGACATAGATGTCAGAAGAACTGGAAACATACTATGGATACCGGTAAGAGACAAATTTCACTCCGTGTTGATAAAACCAAAGTGGTCTAGGCTCCATGCCTATAGTTTCCGGAGAGTTTGTGGTGGCACGAATCATGTAGCAAACCAGTGCCTTGGTGAGGGACTGACATTGCTGCTTTCACTGCAGCTGCTGCTTCAGCCTGTGGGCTTGGATATTGCTGGCGGACTACAGTTCAGAAGCTACAGGATCTGCATAAATGCTGATCTTCATCTCTTCCTTTTCCTTGCCTCTGAACTAGTCTTAGCCTATTCCCAAACTGACCTTCCACACCAGCTGCACACAGGCAGGTGCAGAACAAAGGAGGACTGTGTAGCTGACAGTGTGGCAGTTCAGCTGAGTGTGTGGGGTGTCAATGTCGTAAAAAACCTTGCAAACCAGACTGAATTTCACACATCATATATAATTATTGCACTAAAATCCTACATTAAAAGATGCAAAGTCAGATACTCAAAAGTCGGAAAAGGCCAGGTTTAAAGCTCCCTGTGCAACTTAAATTCCACACACTTGTTCATATAATACAATTTTAATTACTGATCTCATACTGTTTTTTTGGCAGCACCCTAGCTTCATTTGGTGCACAGACTGGATTGTGTTTACAATATTTTGTTTTTCATACATTATGGCTTCACACCTTATTCACTGCACACTATTTAAGTCCTGCTACAAAAACAGATTTATTAATTTTCTCCCATGCTTTTCTATGATGTTTTTCAATACAGTATTCAAATTGCTTCACAAGCATTAATTAATTTAATTTTCACAACACCCAGCAAAGTGAGAAGGGTAGCATTATCCTCATTTTACAGATGGGCAACTGAGGCGCTGAAAGATTAAGGTCAAAAGCATCCACTGTTTTTGGGTGCTTAATCTGAGACGGTGAGGACCTGATTCATGAGAGTACTTAGTATAATACAGACTTTATATGTTCAAAGCACAGCTCCTATCAACTTGCACACACTGCAGTTGTGAGTGCTCAGAACTTCTGCAAATCAGACACCTGAGTCTCTAGTTACACCCCAAGAAAATGAGAAACACACAGTGACCACTTGTGAAAAATTTGGTTTAAGTGCCGTGCCTAGTGTTACATAGGAACACTGCAGCCAATGAAGGGATACAATCTAGTTCTCTAGGGCAGCATCCAACTGCCCCCTGAGACCATTCTTCTTTACCTGCAGTTACCTAATCAATTTACTACATACATTCCAACTTCTGTAACCAAATAAGAGGGCATCTGGCTTTAATTCACAAATAAATTATCTTTGAGCACAATACACAATCTATATGGAATGGCCATAATATTTACACAATCACAATATTTAGGATGAGACAAAAACAATTTATAGGCTCTTAAAGGGAAGCATTTTTGTGTGGGAGATCCACAAGGGCCAGGCTTCTGATATCAATAAGGGATGACTCCTCCATCAGTCATCTCTGAGCCCGTTTGAGTATGATAAGTCATCAGTTACCTGCAGGATTCAGCCAATCCACAGCCAAGGTCAACAGGTTATCCCAAGACAAGTACATAGCCTCCTCAAAGAAGTAGTCTCTCCAGTTTCCTCACTACCCGAACAGGAACACTCCCTTGCCGGTAGTCTTTCAGACTCTCTTTACTTCTTCTTCAGCCAGCTCCTGTTCTAGCTGGTGCCTGTTTCCACCCCAGGAAGCATCTGTTCCAGTCTACCTCTGTTCCTGTGTCAGCCAGCCCACCCAATAACTCTTACAAAGCCTAATACTGTAAATCTCAACTATAAAAGTAAAGCTTTAGAATTAGTCACAAATCACTAGGAACCCATTTCCCGAATACACTGTGAGTGACTGTGTTCTAATGTCCTATGTCAGTCAAGACTAAAGCTACATACTTTGATGCCACAAATTAATTTTGGAAGGCCTCCTTCTAAATAGTTTTGAAAGTCTTGTGGTTCTAGACATCTCCAAAGCTTTCCCAGGATTTGTAAGATTTTACCTCCCTGTCTCTCTCTACAAAAAATTTAAATCCTGATCTTGAGTAGGACTTCAGTAACAATTTGATTATTTGCACATGAACCATTCCTCCATTGTATATGTGCTTTAGGCACCTTAAAATCTGTGCACACCAGTGCTGCACAAAAGGACACATTATTTGTATATATAGTTATTTTGTTCAAATAGATTTGGCGCATGGCAACTCTTTTCACCTGCATGTTAGAGCTGCAAAAACAGAGAGATAGGTGTCTTTCTGCAGGTGTATAGGGAGGCTTGGATCTGAAAATCAGCTCCTTAGTGTTCTTTGATGTGGAAACAGGCCTCATTTTGTACTCCTTCACACTTGGTGATCTTTGACCAATGCACGAAAGATATACATCAAAGCCCAGGCCTGGAATGTTAGCCTTTTATCTACTGGTGAAACAGTAAAAGCTACCTTATGACTAGAGTTTTTTATAGATACAAAATCCATAAAATCCAGGTTACATTTTGATGACCACTTTTCTGATTCTGTGGAGTTGCTTATGGAGTTAGATCATTTTGAAAGGTGAAAACAACCACAGAGTTTTTGGGTTTTTTTCCTCCCCCCCATTTCCCCTTTCGAAGGGGGAAAAATTGCTAAGAGCAAAAGCTGTGGCCGTGAACTTCTGTAATGAAGAGTTTCCCTAGAAATCTTGTATCTTCATGAAGACAGTTGGTTCCAAACAACTTGTTAGAACAGTTTCATCATTTACATGCAGTTCTGTTTTATATGTAAGAAAGCTAATTCAGGAAAAAAGGGTTCACAGTCAAGCACATACCATTACAAGTAGAAGCAAAATCCTGTTCCTCACCAATAGGCTCTCCAGGGAGGATTATCCTAGAACTCATCTGCTCCTTCCAAGCTGCAGAGCATTCATTTAGAGTATGTCAACATTGCAAAATAAAAGTGTGACTGTAGAGCTGTAAGCATACCAGTGTTACCACTGTCAGTTAGGTTCAGGCGAACTATACCATTGTAGATGTGGTAACACAGCCTAAAGCATGGACTGGAAACCAGAGTAAAAACTCTCCAGGGAGCTCAGGTAGACTCTGGTTGCTGTCATATCTTGAAGCCCAAAACAACATCTCCACTGTTACTTTTACCCATGCTGTCCTCATACCTTCAACTTTGCAACATGGATACACACAGAGTGACATCACGGCAGCTACATGAATCCATGGACTATTCTCACAGTGCTGCCTTTGGCCTCCTCGTGTATAAGGCTTTTGGCCAATCCATCTTAATTCTGGTGGACTAACAGACCAAGACCAGCCTCTCTTTGGTATTATTCTGCCCCTTGATGGGTAGATCACTAATAGTTAAAGATCCAGCCAAGTAGGAAGCCCTCTCTCTTTAGGTGGATTACAGCAAATTTCCGTGGTGCTTACACCAGAAGGTGGTAATGGGGTTGGTGTAACCACAGGTACTGGAGAAGCAGCTGGAACTGAAGAGGATGTTGTATCTGGTCGGTCAGGGGAAGAGGCCACAAGTGTTGGAGAAGTGGCTGGAGCTGGACAGACAGGAACACCTGACTTGTGACTTGACAGTATGTCACCAGTAAGGGTGAGGACAGGTAGGTCACTCAGAAATGTATCCTCTGGACAGGTAGGACTAGCCAGCAAGTGATCTACATGCTGCCTCCAAGCAAAGCCACCCACCATCCAAACAGAGTATGAAAAATATCCTTTTCTGGGCAATGACTGTAGCTGGGACCCATTTAGCTCCTGAAACATAATTTCCAGCTAGGACGGGCTGTCTGAGACTGAAGGTTTGTGCACGTCTGATGACCTGGTTCTGCTATTGCTGTTGTACAACTTGCCGTGTTTCAGGTGGTTTCAACAAATCAAAGCAAGTGCACAACTGTTGTCCCATCATAAGAAAAGCTGGAGATGGTTTAGTTGTAGCCTGTGAAGTGTTTCTGTAGAATAATAAGCTGTCCAGACACTTCTGAAAAGATGAACGTCCCCTCGCAGATTTTAGAGCTCATTTCAAAGTATAAATGAACCTTTCAGCTAACATTGGTGGAAGGATGATACAGTGCCATCCTGATTTGATGCATTCCATTTATCTTCACAAACCTTTCAAAATCCTGTCAAACAAGCTGCAGTCCATTGTTGCACACCAGCTGTTCCAGGAGACCATAACTGTTAAAGAAGCTATGCAGTTTCCGGATAGTGCTTTCAGTAGTAGTGGACTGCATTACAGTGACTTCTGATCGTTTAGAATGGGCATCAACAATTAAAAACATGCATCCCTCAAATGGACCAGCAAAATCAACACGAATACATTGCCATGGCCTTCAAATCCTGTGAGTGAAGAGGTGCTACCTGAGGTGCATTCCTGATGCTCTGACATGAAATACAAGCCCTTGCCACCTCTTCAATGCTCCTGTCTAAGCCTGGCTGCCAGAAATAGCTTCATGGGATTTCTTTCATCCGCACTATGCTGCAATGGCTTGAATGGAGCTGTTGCAATAAACGTGGTCTCAAGTGATGGCTGTATAACACAGACGTACCCCACAACAAACACCCAGACTAGACTGATAACTCCATCCTTCTAAACATGTAGGGAAAAAGGTAAAGTGGGACCTGGGAGTCATGTAAGGATGTTCCATTCATCAGTAGGTCCCTATCTTGAAACAGTACTCTTGCTGTCTTTACTTGAGTAGCAGTGTCAGGTGTGTTTTCCACCTGTTCAACATAAAAGATTTCTTCCTGGCCCATATCTTGATGGGATACTGGTAAGGGTAGCCTTGAAAGACCATCTGTGTTGCAATACAGAGAAGATTTCTGATACTTGATCTCGTATGTGTATAGAGAAAGTATCAACGCCAATCATCGCATACAACTAGCAGTCAGTGGTGGAATGCCTGGGTGTGGCCCCAAAATCGATGTCAGGTATTAATAGTCAGTGAGAGATATGAACTTCTTTCCAAACAGGCACTGGTGAAATTTCCAGATGCCAAGAACAATTCCTAGTGCCTCACATTCAAATTGGGTATAATTAGTTTCTGCCATGGTCAAGGTGTGTGAAGCAAAAGCACTGGGCTTTCCTTCTCCTCAAGGCATAACATAGGACAACACTGCCCCGACTCCATAATGGGACGCATCACAAGCCACCTGTAGGGATAAGGAAGGATCAAAATCTGTCAGAACCCTTCAATTTATCAACACAAGTTTAGCTTTCTTGAATGCAAACCACAGACTTCAGTCCAGTTTTAGCCCTTGTTTGCCCCAAGGAGCTCGGGTAGGGGTTTCAGGAGCATTGCTAACCATGGAATAAACTTGCCATAATAATTCAATAACCCTAAAAGAAAGTGAAGTTGGCTTATGTTTTGAGAAGGTGGAGCATCCTCGGTAGTCTTTACCTTGGTCAGTGACTTATAAAGGCCAGCAGCATCAATTATATGCCCCAAATATTCAACAGAGGACTAGAAAAAGTCACATTTGTCTCAATGAATGCCCAGCCCATACTCTTCCAGCCTTTGTATGGTAGCTTTCAATTCTGTAAGGTACTCCTCCTCTTTCTTGCTGATGACAAGGATGTCACCAAGATAGCACTGTACTCCTGATAAGCCACTCAATATCTGGTCCATGGCCCACTGAAACAAAGTCGGAGCCAAAGTAATTCTGAAAGGGAAGCAGTAGTATCTGTACAGCCACTTATGCATTAGAAGAGTCAACAACTCTTGAGATTCTTCTTCAACATGGATCTGTAAGTATGTTTTACTCAAACTAATCTTGCTGAATTTTTGTCCCCCAGCCAAACGTACAAAGATGTCCTCATTGCAGGGAAGAAGTTATTGTTCGACACATAATGCTAGGTTAACAGTGACCTTAAAATCTCCACAAATCTGAATGCAACAATCTTTCTTCATTTTTGGGATGACTGGTGTCACCCACTGGCTGTGAGTAACTGGCACTAAGACTCCATCCTTGACTAAGTGCTCCAAGTTTGCTTTAGGATTGGGTCTGATTGCAAATGGCACTGTTCTGGCCTTCAAGCTTTTTGGTTGGCAGTCAGACAATATTTAACTTCAGAGTAATTCCCTTCATGCTGCCTAAGTCCCCTCTGAAAACAGCAGGACATTTCACTAACACTGTTGCCAAATCTGTTTCTTCTTTAGTAATTTGGTGCACTTCTGCCCAGTTAGGTTGGGTCTTCTTAAACCAAGACCTTCCCATTAAGGCTGGGTAATTACCTTTCACCACAGACACCGGCAGCCTTGCAGTGTGACCATTGAGGAAAACTTTTGCATCAATAGTACCCACCAGGGGACAGCCTCTCAACAGTGTACATCTTCAGAACAACTATTATGGACCTAAGTCATAGACACCTTAAGTCCTTTCATACATGGTGTTTGCAACTAGTGAAACTGCTGCACCAGTGTCCAGTTCCATGTGTACAGATTGACCTTCTAATAGAGATATCACCTACTATTTATGTGGGCTAGCTGTCATAGACAAAACATGGAGTGACATTTCATCTTCTGACTGGGTGTGTCCTTGATCACCTTGTACCTCCTCTATTGCATGCACAAATTGCCTTTTGATCCACTGGTCCACAGGGTCTATCTTGGTCTGTCGGACCACAGGCTCCTTTGTCTCTGGTCTACCTCTTCTGTTGCATCTTTCTTTCGTTTGTAAGCATGTTTGATATGCCCTCTCTTGCCACATTATAGACAGTGTAGCTCCTTACATCAGCACTCTGATGCATGGTGACCCTCCTTTCCACACTGCTAACATTCCCACCTCCACAGTGCCCTGTGAGTAGGGTCTAGGGATACCTTATGCACTCCAGCCCTGATTTGTTGCATGTCTTATGTGGTCCATTCCATAGAGTCCACAATATCAATGGCTTTCTGTAAAGTGAGCTGAGCTTCATTAGTAGGCACTTCCATTCGGTTCACTGTGCAAGCCACACACCAGCCCGTCACATAGCGTTTCATCTAATGTTCTTGAAATCACAGTGTTCTGTCAACTTCTTCAGAGCTGCCATCAGTTGTACAACTGATTCACCTTTACCTTACTTCCTATGGTGGAACTTATATCTTTCTCTATTCGCCATGGATTTCCAGGAAAAAGTGCCCCCAGAATTTCTACTAGATAACTAAGATCTTGTCTCTGGCTTCTCAGATAAAGCAAATTACGTAGCAAACTATAAGTCTTAGCTCCTCTAACAGTTAGGAAGACTGGACCCTTCTTTTCATCTGTTCTATCACTTGCTACCACAAAATTCTAATATGCAGATTAAATTGTGTGAAAGCAGGGCTGAATTGTGACTATGGATTCTTTTCAGATTATAACAGGTAATTTGACTGCACTTTGCCTCTGTACGCTCTCTCCTGGAGTTTGAATCCTTACAAATCCTCTGATTTGCTGTTGCAGTATGACCTGATCCCATGTCTTACACTCCCCTGCATTTATTTTCATCCAGTTCTGTAAGTTCTCCCTCTTCAAAGCGTCTGACCAAGTGGGATATTCTCCCATGAAGGCTCATGAGATAAATAAATCTGTTAGTCTTTAAGTGCCACAAGACTCCTTGCTTTTTTTGCTTTACTAGACCAACACAGCTGCCCCTTTGGAACACTGTATAAGTATCCCATAGATCTGAAAATTCACCAGATGCCTCAGGAGGACCAGTTAGTGAAGCCAGGGTGCTCTTTTGCAGTTTCTATCTCCCATCTGCTGCCTTCTTCAGACACACACATCAGATTTCAGCTTGTACCAACAAGCAAGTAGCCTCGCCTGCCTCAGGCAAACAACTGAAATTTCTAGCTTGCACAGACATGTAAATAGTAAAGAAAAAGTTTGTTTCTTACATTATATTGATTTCTGGTTTTTCTGTGTCACTAGGATAGCCACTGAATTCCATCTTCCTTCACTGGATGTTATGTAGAATGTTATATTCAAAGCATAACTGAAAGAAACATACACGAGACCTCCATATTGTATAGCTTTATTATAGCCCAGCTAACAGCCAGTGTAACAGGCTTTCCTGACAACTAAAACAACCCCAAATTGATCACTATGGCAACCCCAATCACCTAAGGTGACCCAAAACACCAAATATTAATATACTGACTCAAGAGTTCATGCTTTCAAACTGATCACAGAATACGTTAGTTCTTTTGCTCTAAAATGAGTGGTGTTTGTCTGAAAAGGGAAAACATGCAGACATAGATGGTCATTGAAAATGCAGTGCAAAAATCTTGCAGCAGGTAAAGTTTCAGACCCAGCAACTTTTATGGGGTCCTTCTAAAAGAGGACAAAACAAAACGTAACAGATCTCATGCATATAATTGTAAGAGCACACAAAAGTTGTATAAAGATAGCGACAACAATCATACATAACGATGAAAAATTAAGGGACCTCAGGAAAGTCACATTACAGCAGAACCACAGGTGCTCTCTATATCACAGGAACAAATGACTGTAAGCAACAACAACAACTACAAATTCATAATTTTAAGATCCAGATGCACATATGGATGATATATATGTATGTATTTTTACCAGTAGTTTAGAGACATTTAACAGCTGACTATTCAATTAAAGACCATAACAGTGGAAACATTAACAAGGCACTCTAAAATGGCAGAAGGAAGTCCTTCTAGTTTTCTCTCTTTCCCACATACATACTAGGATGAGAAGATCATCTTTTAGTCATGCTGGGATAAGATTCACATACAGAGATCCTAATATTCAGGTAGCATTCACATCTTACCCCATTTCCCACTAGGCTCCTGAAAATGAGCCTGGGCTCCTGCCCCTAGGCTTTTTAAAGCTCTCTTCTAAGAAATCACCCCTTCTTTCTACCAACAGCTTCACTACTGGATCTTTAGGGGTAGCCATCAAGTCTTTTCACCCCCCACTTTTGCTCCATTCTGCCAAGGGTTAGCAAATAAGTATGTTTTCCCCTACAGCGTTGTTACATTCTGGGTTTGACCATCAGGAAATGAGAAATGTTCTTGTGTCTGATGAATTGTTCATTGAGAGAGGTGGGCTTTTTATCAAAAATACGAGTTACAGGATACACAATGCCCAATTGACAGAGGATAGGAATCTGTTACGGTCCCAGCTAAACACACTGAACACTATAGCTCAAGAAATAAAGATCTCAGTATTTCAATCAAGATGGTTGTCATCATAAGCTCCACTTACCCTCCCTCTAGATAGGGGTAGCAACAGAACTGGAAGCTTCCCTATCATTCTTTACAAGTTTAGGATGAAGGAAGTGGGGGCATTCAGATTGGTTGTCAGTTCAGCAGCTGAACGTGGCTTATACTCCTTTGCTAGATCCATTGAGCCATATGTTCATTGATCGGTTTTCATGATCTGCTGTTTTCTATGTCAGGAGGACACCCCACCCTCAGACAAATGTTCCTGTATTAAGTATGGCCAAAATGATATGAGGGTAATATTGAACTTGCTGAAGAGCACTGATGTTAGTGCTCAGCAGACTTATTCCAGTTCACCGATCCCTAATATATACACGTTCTTTCCAACAAAGACCTTCCCCCAACTTAAGAGCTCAAGATGAAATCTTCCTCCTTGACTAGTGCTGCAGTAGGGCTAGCAAGAACCTTTATGATCACTGGGAAAGCTGAACAATCTGAAGGGTACTAGAGTCAGTCACACTAAAAAAGAAGTGCCTTCAAATTACATTCATGAGCGGGCGTAGAGCTACCAGTCCTCTGACAGAAGCTCCACTGATTTTAGAGTTATGGGGCAGATGGCAGAAAGCCCTGTCATCCTACATTCATTGTCAAGTAACTGTAATGTGAAATAATTAGGAATCTGCAGACCACAGGGACATAGAAAGTTCCTATCTTATAATTACTTATACAATGTTCTGAGAATCTGGGCTCAGAATGTGATGGGACTGAGGTTCATAAAAAAAATTAAAATCAATCCTTTCTTTTATAGGCAGCAACCACACAGATTGGAAAAATATGCCTGTGCTTTCTTGCATGAAATGCTACCCTGGCAGGATAATTTTGCACCAACAGAATATTAATCATCAAGTTACTTGGTATACGAGCAAGCAGAGCATTGCAGTAATCTAATCTAGGGGAGATAAAGGCATGAATGAGTTTCTTGAGAAGATGTGAGATGAATATATACAGCTGAAGAACAGCCACATCCTTCAAGTTTTGGGAAAATGGTTAGTTTTCCCTACAAAAGATCCCCACATTCCACTGAATCATACCTCAATATCCTTCCCAACTTGAGATGCTGCATCATGATTTCAATCCTGATGAGTCCCCTAATGCTATTCCTTACTGGCAGGAGATAACACTTCAGTTAAATATGGATTTCAACAGCATTCCAAGACAGAAAACTCAGACTGGAAAAAAAAAAAAAATCAAACCCTAATCTTCTCTGTGGCAACGTAGAATGTGAGCACCATGCTGGCCTAATGAGATATTTTACCCTCTTCATTGCTAATGTTACTACTAATCCTGGGTGGCACATTCTGCATCTTCCTTTTAAGTATGGGAATTCTACTGGGAAATTGCCACTTCAAAGACTATGTGTCATTTACAGGAGGTAGCCAAGGACATGTACTTCATTTCCTGGAGATATGTTAAGGCGGAATAATTAACATTTATAAAATGCTTTGAGATTCACAGTAGTATAGAAGTGTTGATTGATAATACTCGTACTAATAACAATGTTGGTGCTATTTGTTCATTTGTAGTGTTTAGTGCTATGAATTAGTGCCTCATGGTACTATGTGCTGTAAAGACACAGAAGAAAAAGACAGTCCCTGCCCCCCAAACATTTACAATCCACTTATAACAGAACAGACAATGGGTAGATGTCACAGACAGTAGGCAGCATGTGGCAATGAGACAATAATTGTTATCATGATTGGCTGTGGTCACAATGCACAAGCCATTTAATCATTGTTGAATGGATTCCAGTCCTGCTCTCTTCATGTACACCAGTACATTATGACTGGATCCAACCACAGATTCTTACATGTTTTTAAGACCCTTGGATCTGGGCAGAGATGAGTCATTAGTCCTCACTTTGGATCCCAGGTTCTGACCCCATATATGGCATCCTTCTTGGGCAGGGGGATTGTGCAATCCAACTGCCTAGACCCTGGAACAGCCTTCTTGAGGTGACACTTCTTTAGCCACATTCCCTCCATAGTCTATCTGATTTGCAAAATCTAGTTCCTTAGTCATAGCCTTCATGGACAGCACAGCACAAAAGCAAAGAACACAGACTTCATAAAGGAATTTCTAAAACACACACACATTTTACCCTTCAAAAGTGCAAGATAGTAACAGATCTACCAAAACCATGAATACCTGAACACAATCTCCCCTCTGTGCCCTCATCAACCTCTGTAAAACCAGGATTTAATCAAATTCCTTTAGGTCAGGCAACTCTTCCAGCCTTCTTGACCTGATTGTCTTTCTTCTTTTCCCTTGCTTAGACAGCATTCCTCTGTCACCTTGTTACCCAAGTACTTCCTCTTGGAAGCTTCCAGGCTCCAACAACCTCCTACCTGCACTTCAGCTTCTGGACACAGAGTTGTTCAAAAATAAATGACTCAGCTGGAAAGAAACCCATTGTTTTGTTAGGGTAGAGCTATTTCAACATCAAACAGCCCTCGACTGCTTTGTTAGAGCTTCCTAGATATAATCTCTCCATTGAGTGTCAAATCCTTGCTACAGAATGAAGGTTTCAATTCATACTAAGACTTTCAAATGGAGGTTGAAATACAGGATGGTTAGTCACATAACCAAAATGGAATTCTTAAACTGACACACACATCTTGCAATGGTCACAAAGTGCATTGCAGCTTTTGTCAAACAATCACTTGGTTACCTGTCCACAGTCACACTGGAGGTCCATGTTACTGATGAGATCATCACCCAAGCTGATTTCTAGGCCTACATTTTAATTACAAGACCATCCTAAAATCCAATTCTAGAGCAACATTTCCATTCTAGAACAAAGCATCACAGCTCCAGACTTTTATTTTTGGAAGTATACATCATCAATCAAAACCCAAACCAAAAGACTCTAGCACTGCCCAGATGTCTTGTTATTCAAATTTTTAGTGTCTATAACCCATACTGATGACCATCCATACTTTGGTAGCAGCCAACTGACCTTTTATTATGGTCGTCTCAGTCAGATTTTGTTTAGCTGATTTACAGACCAATTAATCTATTTATTAGCCATAACAGTGAACAACACTGCAACCAAACGTTGTGCCTGTGAGTACTCTGTCTTGAAGGCAGTGTAAACTGTAAATATTTAGCAATGATAGATCCTGAAGGGATTCTTGTAAATATCATAGAATTGAGGAGCCCCACAGATTAACTAAAAAAGTTAATTTATACAATAATCTCTTAGATATGATTTTAAACAATTTAAAACAGAACCAGAAACATATGCAAAAGCTCTTAAGTATTTTAAAAGAATATTGGGATGGAGAGTAGCAGAAGTAACACCAACTACAAATAGAGATAAGAGCAAAGTTTGCAGAAGTGAAAACATTGTTTAAAGCCATAACAAGCGAGATTTTTTTTGTGAGAGGATGTGACTAAAAACATGACAGATTTATTTTACTGTGAATATTGTGATATAGCTTGGGCTGTTTTTCAAATCATTACTTGCTCCAGAACCTTAGTCAAAAAAAAAAAAAAAAAAAGGAAGTGCAATAGTTTTATATGGACCAAAATACTAATTATTATTCATTTGTATTACAGTAGTGATTCAGGGCCTTAACTGAGATCTGGGTCCAATACTGCTAGTCTGTGACATTGGCAGACCTAGTCTCAGCTCATTCCAACATCCCTATGTCTCAAACAAACACAGACAAAAATACATAGCTGCAATCAGACTGGGTCACAAAAGTGTTAGTGCTTTTAAAATAAGAAACAAAACTATAAGAATGTGTTTTGACTTTACTGAGTGCTTATGAATTGCTGCATGTATTTATCTCATTTATAACATCAGTATCCCATACTGTAAGATAACATTTGAGCAGTTGTATTGTGAGCTTCTGTGAATGAGAGATCCACCAGACAGGAGAGAGGTATTTAATATGAAAGGATAATCTTCAACAGAAGATGTTACACCCTTCCCTAAGGAAAAGGGCCATCATACCTCACAAACTATTGTGGGACGCTGAAACTAGAATTTCCCTACATACCACTAACAAGAAGAAAAAATTTTTGTGTTGTTTGGCTCTCCTTCCCATGACGATTAGTCATGCAAGTGGACCTTCTCCCATCAGCTGAGCTTGCAGCTCAGAGCACTGGATACAAGGGGAATAAAAACCTCCAACAAGAAGGAATTTATTATCTCTGTGCCAGTTGAGGGACAAACTGCTTTGCCTGGGTTAGCACTGAAGGAGATAAAGAACTGATTATAGATTTTTTATTAACTTTTGAAGTTTAAAGATTGTAACTCATATGTTTACTTGCTTTAATATTATAAATAATGCTCTCATTTCCTACTTAATAATTCTATATAGTTTAAGTTTAGCTGCACATTTTCTTTGGTGTGAGATGTAAGCTGCAACTGACCTGAGGTAAATGACTGGTCCTTTGGGACCGGGAGTAATCTTAATACTGCCGTGATTCTCGGGTGCAAGTGACCATCTTTCACAAAGGTGTTCTCTACTGCATAGTGAGATAGAGAGTATGCAAGGAGACTCTGTGACTTCATGTTAAGGCTCTTACAGTGCCTGAGGAGTTTACACTTTGTAATTGGTTGGTGAAACCTAAGCATACGACTCATAAGCAATTTGGGGTTTGTCACAGTTTGCCCTGAGGTTGATAGTCATGTTCTTCAGTCACTGCAGGCAACATTATAGTACCATAGAAGCACAGGCAGACATTCCTGCTCCAAAGTGCTCACAATCTAAACAGGGAAACAGACAGACAGTGCAAGAAGAGGATGTAACATAAGGAAAAGAAACTGTGTGATGGTCTGCAACAGTCATATTAGGGTCACCGTTTTTTGTTCGAGTGACTTGTTGACTGGTTTTATTTTTTTGGAGCTAGATTCTCTCTTAGTGAGGTGTTGTTAGAAAGAGGTAAGTGAAGCAAAAAGACAATACAAAGAAGATTTTGAGGAGGAGGAATTGAGGCAGGGAAGGAGAGAATGTGTTGGTAGGAGCAAAGTATGGAGGGAGCAGAACAGTCTGCAAGGATGATGTGGGAGGGAGACTGTTGCAAACAACCAATCAGCGCAGAGGAGGGAATGGAAGAGTAAAAAACTATCAGGCACTGATGAAGTCATCGGCATCCAAAGATTCCTACTGCAGTTGCTCATGCATACTTCTGCTGGCCAGGTGGCAACTCCCTGGGGTTTCTTTCTTCCCCAAGCTCATGTGGCTGGGGGAAAGGAAGGATGGTCCAGTGGTTGGGGAATTAGCCTCATACCTGGGTCCAAATCCCTGCTCTGACACAGATCTTCTGTATGACCTTGTGCTAGTCAGTCACTTAGTCTTGGTGTCTCTAGTCCCCAGTCTGTAAAATGGAGATAACAGTACTGCCTTACCTCACAGAGGGTTATAAGGATAAGTGTCTAAAAGCTGAGTTGTGTCTCAAAATAGCTGAATAGAACACATCACACTAGAAGTTTTTGGACCTGTCTTAGCACCAAACCCAAAGGAAAACAGAGGGTGACAACTCAGACAAATCAAGACCACAGGAGACCTGCTGAGAACTGAAAAGAGATGCATCTAAGGAAACAGAAAGCCAAGATCAGAGACTGACACAGGAAAATTCATCCAACCAAAATGGCAATCTTCTGTTTTAAAAAATGGGATTATTTCATCGGGTATGTTGTGAACTAAATTCTGATTAATGCAGCTAAAAATCAAATTTTTTCAACAGAATCTTGCAAAAGAACTTAAAAGTCTGTGTGAATATTTCCATGACAATGCACAGTCTCTCTGCAGAGGTTTTAATATGCTGGCTAATGTAATTCTCTGTCTAGAGGCTGGCCCATAAAAGATTTGGGCTCTGCTGCTCAGATAACTAATGAAGATGCTCTCTTAACTCAAGTAATTAAGTCACCTCAAGTTTTCAGATAAGTTATTTGGAGAGACACGGTATCAATTTATGTCTAGATCAGTTCCAAGTACATTGTCTGTCCTTAAATAAACTAACAACAAAGTACAATAAAATAATAATAATAGAGGCTTATACAACAGAGAACAGTCCCTTTCATGACATGCATACCCAGGCCAGGACTTATGGAGCAGAGCCAAAGCTATGCATAAACAGACTAAGCAACAACTTAGAGCCCTGAGCAGCTCAAGAAAGTCTCCTATTGGCCTCTTATTATGAGTTTTGGGGTGTGAAATATTCTTGCTTAGGAATTTCAATGGGCCAATACCACCTCTGTTAGGGAGGCACCATGTGATGATACTAAGTATCACAGGACAAGTATAGTTAGACAAAAGGAAGAACTGGAGAGCCAAGCTTTGTGCCTATTTGATAAAATAATCACTTTATGTTCACTGCAACCAAGCTCACCTCTCCTTCGTCATGACACAAAACCACAAAACTTATTTTTGGCACCGAAAGACTGAGCTTGTAAACTTAGTGACACAAGTATTTGCTGTCAATTGTTAGTGCCTATAGGATTGCTAAGACTGATCTGTGAAATCTTGGAGGAGTTTAAAGTTTATTTGAGGGTAAATAAAATCCACTTTATTTATTCACTGTAATTTTCCTCAAGTTACCTCTCATCTTCTAGGTACCTTGTAGATTAGCACTTGACATTAAAATAGGGTACAGTGACTAAAAAAAAAAATCTTTCCCAGCTTGCAGCTGTTCACTGACTCACATTAAATAACTTTGTGGTCCCAGAGCTATCCCTGCAGCACAGGCATGCCTATTACAAGTCCTACTGTCACCAATAGCCTCCTTTCTAGTGTTTCAGCAAAAAGGCCAGGTATTTAATTTGCATGGAAACATGCTAAACTGTGTTTTCACCCCCCAAGGGAATTAAGATACACTGAACTGGATATTTGTAGCAGACGTATTATCACTGTTGGAACCAGTGGTTATCAACCACATGTGGGGATACATTATTGTGTCACAACACAGCACTAAGTGTGTCATGGCAAGCTGAGAAGATGCCTGGATTTGGCTTGGGGAGAGTGGGGGGGGGAGCACAATATGCCACCAAGTGTGTCGTGAACCACAGATGGTTGAGAACCACTGGTCTGAACTATAGTTGTTCTGAGAACATACAGAGGAAGACAGGCTCTGGACCTTTCATTCAAGAATGCTTCACAAGCCATTGTAAGACAAACTATGCTTTTCTGAAAGTTTGCCAAACAGCCAGAGGTATTTTTTTGCTTCATCCAAAACTTCCTCAACACTTTACTAATCTCATAGCATTCACATAAGGCAGGGCAAGCCTTAAAGTTCTTATCTGGACAGGAAAAAGAAAAAAAAAAAAAAAGATCTCATGGGCTGCTATGGGGATTTTTTACCTATGAAAGCCTGCAGGAAAAGGCACCAAGTGCTAGCGAGTCATCCCGATGGGCACGAGCAGATAACTGCAAAGAAAGGTTAATTAGACAAAACAGAAAGTTGCAAACAGAAGTTAGTGACTCACTTGCGTCTGACAAACACTCCTTTGTATTAACTTCCCAAAGGCAAAGTATAAAGTAATTGTTCATTAAGTTTTTGAGATTATTTGATTGAAATTTCTTTTTCCCCCCACCAGAAAGTTTTTCTTTTGTTTCAGTATGGTCATGGTGATGTTATTTTTAACTGTGTCCCATTGAGACTGAAGTGTCGCAGATGGAGAAAGCCAAGGAATTACATATTAAGGGGAAGTGAACTTCCACTCTATTGCTACATTGTAGCAGGCCAAAATGACACTTTCCTTCCCCCCCCTCACCCACATGTTCTGGAGTTAAAATAACTAAATTGCTGCTCTTTACCAAATTCACTTACTTGATTGTTAACTCATCTCTGGAGTCACTCTGAATTTCAGAGCAATTCCAGAACCCAATCTGCAGGACTGGAGATAGGGGAATGAATTAAGCTGTACAGTATCTTTTAACAAGAAATCTAATCTTGGTAACTGATGTAAAGAATTAATCTCTAGATAACAGACTCTAGAGTAAAGTCATTCAGAGTGTAAGAAATCTTACAGATGGCACAAAGACAACTTTGACATGTAATCCAACACAACATAAAACTAAATGAGATCTCTGGGACTTTGAAATTACAGTTCCATATGGTGACTGTTAAAGGGAATCACCAGAGACTACTATCAACTTTGTCAACTACTACTTACAGTAAAATTTATTATCTTAAAAAAGTAGGTTACAATAATCCTTTAGAACACAGATCATATCTACATATGAGTCTACCTAAAATTACTGTAACATTTTATGCAATAAATACATTATCTACAGGTTTTAAAAATCTAATTTGTTAATGTAGATCGGAAAGAATCTGAATAAAAAGTTGCAGATGAATACTGCAGAAAAAATGAGTTTTGTGGACCAACAGAAAAGGACAGGGGTTATTGGCTAAAAGGTGGTAGAATTAGCATACTATGAAGTTCATACAACTGAGACACAATGTATGCGTGGAGCACTGCACTCATTTAATTTTAATAAAATGCATCTATATGCATGCAGATTATCTTCCCACAATAAAGAATGCTCTCATGATAGATCTGTAATGAGAAACTTAACAGCTACATTTTCATTGTACTGCTGTTGGGGGTTGGGAGGTGAAGAAGGCATTTCCTTGACAAGTAAATAGATAAAACAGCAGCAGCTACTAGACGATCATGTCCCAGCCCCGGTGCTGTCTTTTTTTGCATATATCTGATGGAGAAAGTCAGACAACAGATCCCTGAAAACACTGATGGAGAAAGTGGATTGCAGGTCATCACTTCCTCCCAGAAGACAAAAATAGGCCAGAGGATCCTAGGGCCTGATGAGGGGTTTCTGGCTTTGGGGGGGGGCTGGAGGAAAGAGGGAGAATAATTACTATTTTCATGAAATTTTAAAGTTTGTGTGCACTTGGAACACTATGTGACTCTCAGGCTGCCTAAAATCACTGTGAGCCAGACTCATCCAATATATTTGGGTGGGGGGGGGGTGCACGCGCACGCAGGACTGAGTTTCTTTCCTCTGAAGCATCAGAGATGACCACCACTAAACATGGGGCATTTCATCATCTAGTCAATGCTCTGAGATGACACAGAATTCTCTCTCATGTACCAAGGTGACTAGTTCTTGCTCAATTGTGCAGGCTCTAAGTGATCACCATATTTGGGGCTTGGAGGGAATGTATTCTCAGGTCAGATTGGCAGTGAGTGTCCTGTGGGTTCTTGGCCTTCTTCTGCATCATCATATCTGGCTCACTTGCCAGGAACAGCTGGATATATCTCACATAATTCCTAGCTATTTCAGAGGCTTCTGGCTCTTCTGCATGTTTGTCCTACCCCATCTCTGCTTCAGGCACATAGTAGTTCAGTCTCTTGTGGGCTGCAATATTTTAATCTAACCTTAGTTGTTAAGATTAATCTGCAGGTGCTGGGTGGCACTGCTGGCCTCTGATATAAAAGATTATCAGGTGGCCTTTCCACTCTTAAACTTTATGTACATTGTCATTGGGGAGATGTTTAATAAAGACACTGCAGTAAGCTACCTTTGATGGAATTAGAGAAGTGAAGTCAGTGAGATTAGATATATCCCTAGCAAGGAAATAGTGACATATGGTCACTTTTAAAGTTATTTCCCTCTTCTAAGGTTTTTTTTCTCCTTAAAGCAAGACAAAAAAATATATATAAAAAGGGCAGCATTAAACCCAGCTGAGAACAAAAGCAGAACATAAAGTAATACTATGCCAGTGATTTTAATGCTGTACTTGGCTGTTCAAAATGATTGCAAACTTGAAACCCAAACTCAGCTGATTCCATTGCTCTTCTCTGGATTTTAACATCATTCCTGTCAAGACAGTAAGTCTCTTTCAAAACATTAAATCAAATGAATTGCAACTTGAGGTCTCCAGTTAGATTGAATGTCTGCAAACTGTCTATCTGAGAAACCTAATGAAAAAGCCAAACCTATAGGTCTTAACTGAATTCAAAATAATCTCCCATAAGGTCTTGAACTAATGCTTAGAAAACTGATGAGTTGATGTTTAAAATTTCTGTTTGGATTTCCTCTGTTGAGTCACACTCCTGATGATTTTCTTATGGTTTTACACAGAACAGAGAGGGTAGAATTTTCCAAAAGCATTTGTCTAATTGCTGCCACTGGTGTCAATGCTTAAACTCCTTGACTTTAATGAGAACAGTGTTGGGTGAACATTGAGTGCTCTTCAAAATCTCCATCTCTACATTAAAAAGTAATTACAAACAAGCTTCAGGCACCAGCACTAGTAGATTTGCATCTCACTCATATCCTTCTCTGTAATACCTAGCAGCTTCTGCAAGCCACTTTCTTTCAAAATGTTTCAGTCTCTTCGATAAGCTGTGATCCTGCATTCTGATCTAGGAAGATTAGCCCCCTTGTTCCCTGCACAGAGTCCCATTGAACTATATGGTGCTTTTCACCTGAACAGCTGTCCACTCATGGCATTCACACATCTGATCAGATTCCAGAATCAGGACCTTAATATTAAAAAACACAGTTAATTACCGGTAAGCTCTCTGGAGAAATATTCCAGTAAGTATATATAACCCTTTGAAAACAAACAAACAAAAATAAACAAAAAAGTGCCACATTTATTCTCCAGTGCAATCTTTGCAATAAATCAAGTGCCTCCCCATAAAATTATTCTATCATAAGAAATCCTGGAATTAAAAAAAAAAAGAAAAGAAAAATTTCAGACTTCTATATCCAGTGATGTCAGTACTTGTTATATATTACAAAAACTTTAGATCTAAGCAACTGACAGACTGTCTTTGTTAACAACTTATGCTTTCAGTTTCTACTTGTAATAGAAATAAACCTTGTATATTTATGAATTTAACTGATTTAACAGATTATTTGGCTGCTTCTTGCCTTAATACAGTTTTGAAATTGCCTTAATACAGTTTTGCCTTAATACAGTTTTGAAGATGACATCTACTCCTCAACCTTAATGCATAAAAAAAAGGTGTCTTTTTTTCAGTATTAAAGTGAGCTGGTCTGTGCTCTGAAGTCACAAGGGGACAACAAAAAGAATTAAACAATATACAATAGAAAGGAAACCCTTTTAGAAAAATCCCACTGAATTTAATACCTATAGAATTGTATAGCAGAGGTGTAATTCTCCATAATTTTACATGTTGACATATATTTTATAGAAAAGATGCCATTCTATGGGTTTTAAAGTGATTTTTAAAGATTCACGATTATAACATATCAGTTTGATTTAATCACTATTAAATCCCACAGGATTCTTCTATAATTGAAACCACACCTTTGCCAGGCCCTCATGAGGGACTTCATAAGATAAAAAGAGCAATATTATTTAGTGAGCTATCATCATTAGAAATGAAACTAGTTACTATAAAAAGATTTGTGGACCCTCAGGGCAGCATAATTAACAATGAAACAGGAACACTTGTTTAGGAATTCCCCATGGACTTGATCCAACTACTTTCTGGCCCCTCTGTGCTGTAGAAGTCATGCAAACTGACTAGACCTCGGCTAAGAGCTGAGCCCAGTGGTTTACTGATTTTTTCTGATGATTACCCATTAAAAAAATTGGAATTTTTCAAACAAATGCATCACTGAAAAGTATAGGTAGTGACTGGCACATGTGGCAACTCAATATTATATGCTGTTTCGAAATTAGTAGCATTAAAAATAATTAGGTGAGCAATTTCTTCCATATGGCCAGTAAATACTTTTCATGGCAATTCTACATGTAACATTTGTTTATACAACTTGTATACAAAGTACCATGGTCAATAACAGCATTTCAGTTTGCTCGCATAGTCCTGAGGCTGCCTCTTCTGAAGAAACGCAGTTCATAAAAATCACATTATTACGATTAAAAGTGACTTGTGTTGCTTGGTTTTAAAACCTGTTCAGATAAGGTGGAAAACACACACCACCTGTTGCTGCAGCACGCGGCAAAAACATTTCCAATGTGTAAAGCCATTACTCTTTACAAGTTGGGACTTATAACCATAAGCAGCAAGAATTGAGCAGTATATTTTAGAAACAACACTAGCATATTGAAACAACCTTAAAAAACCAGTGGAATTTCAAGCAAATCAGTATATGAAAGCTTGGAATTTGTAAAAGAATGCATTGAAACCTTATGAAAAAAAGACAGGGACAGATACGACACTTATGAAGATGAAATTTGGGATATCTGTACAAGTATATTATGATGGGCATTCTACAGTTCATTGTAAAAAAAAGAGAATACTCAACAGAGAGCCTAGTACAACTTGGTCCATAAGAATCAGAAAAAGATAGGTGAATCTGATTCTCATTGCACAAAGGACTCATCATACTCTCTGGTTGTTTAAAGGGGCATTAAAGTGGTCAAAAGTCACAGCTGCATCCACTGTAAGGCTCTTTTACATGATGAGACTAGTGTAAAGGACCCTTCATATTAATGACAATCAGGTCAATGCACTTTTTAATCTCTGCAAATAAACAAAACATTTTGTCATAGAAACAATCACATTCATGAAGAATGGAGATAAAATTAAATAATTGATGCTGCTCACAGTGGCCATGTCTACCCTACAAAAGCTAAGTCAACTTTAAGACTACTTAAAGTCAACTTTATTAAGTTAACAAAGTTGGTTAAGTCAGCTTAAGAATATGACCTAATAAAAATGTGTGCGCTTTAGTCGACTTTACTAAGTCGACTTAAGCAGGCATATGTTATTATATAGGGCTTCTTAAGTCAACTTAGATGGCCATATTGCATTAAGTCAAGTTGCTAAAGTAGACTTAATGCCTAAGTCAACTTAAAGAGTGAGAGTTATTAAGTCAACTTATGGAAGCCTTTAAATCAACTTAATTTCTAAATGTGGACAGGGCTTTGCTTAAGTCGACTTAAGCCTTCTTAAACTGACTTAAGCCCACAGTGAAGACATACCCAGTAAGACACGGAGCGTAATCCTTGCTTCACTGACCCCGTTACCATAAAAATGTTTTATATAAACTACATTAAGCCATGAATCATTCTCCATAATCTTGCAAAATTTATATGAATTACTGTGATAACTGCACCTTTTCCTAGGAGACCCTTACAATACATACCATTAAACAACAGCCTGTCTGTTTTTTAAACATTGCTATTGTACTGGTCTGTGCTCAGAAACCATACTGCTTGGATTGGACTAGATAGAGAAACAGATTACCGGGGGAGAGAACTGAATTTAAATTGTCCTTCTGTTTCAAATCATGGAAGTGGTATTTTGTGATTCATTGCCTTCATTCAACAGCTGTGCTCTGTTCTTGGTTACATGAACTAAGACTGAAGTTATGGCAATATGAAAAGGGAGATCTGTATGTGCTCTAAAATATACAGTGGTTGTAAAGCATCTCCTTGATGGTTCACTATAGCAGTATCAAATATTGTTATTGTTGGTTGCTCTTTTATGAATAGCAACTAAAATTTATCTGCATGTAAGAGCAGATCCTGGATAATGGAAACAAACCTCAGTATAAGGGCTTTGCTCATTGTAAAAGTATCTCAGGCTTTAGAGATGGAATCATCAGCTCTAGCTAGCCAAAATGTCCATTTAGAAGGGCTGCAAGCACCATTAACTTATATTTGAGAAAACAATCGATATGGCCCAGTAGATCTGCGAAGTGCACAGACCCTCTACCATGAACACAACCAGCCTGCATTACACCTTTCATCACAGATATCTCACCTGCACGAGAGCTCTACCACTTTTGCCCAGTCAGCAGGTAACATCTGGTTTAAGATACTTACATTCTAACAGAACATCCTCTGAAGATTTAATAAATCAACGCATAATGAATCAATATCATCTGAGCCAGGGGACAAGTGTAAGTACATAGGCAAAGATGAGACAAAAAGATATGCTCAGAGGTAGTTTACAGCCGCATGTAGATATTGTACTATGTTTCGTGCAAAGTAAGAAGAGAATGTCTGCCCCTTGTAATAAGAGAAGAATATTATTCTTTATACGGCTATAAATCTGATTTAGTTTTACAAGCCTGGAGATATGCTAACTACTTCTATTTTCTGTTTTCCAAAACTGTAATAAGTATAAAACCTAAAAGCAACACAATCTTGTAAAGCTTCTGTAAGTAATCCTAACTTCTCCAAACAATGCCACCATTTTCAGTACTCTAAGTTTAACCAAACTGTCCAATACGATTTGTCTTCAGTGATCCAGTAGCACTGAGTAAATATACTGGTGACAAGCATCTATTTATTTTAGCAGTGAATCTAACATTTCTATTAGTTTATTTCTTTTCTTATCTTTTTCTTCATAACATCAGTCAGTCTACATTAATTGTACAATACAGGACACAGATCCAATACAGCGGCATAGGTAACACTGATCATGGAGAAGATAAAGTATTTTATTTTGTCTAAATGGAAGAAAATCTTAATGCAATTATATTGCAGAAATTTTTATTACATCTAAAGTAGGTTCCAAATTTATTCTGATATTAGAGACAGCACATTACTCTTCCTTCAGATAAAATGATTAATTGAGAAACTGTTCAAGCTGTAAGGCAGTAATATATAAATACATAGAACATATCTGTCCATAAATTCAAAACAGATTAATGCACAAACTATATATAAATGTTAAAAATATTGTTTCACCTCTCCAAATGTTAATGCCCAATGAATTACATAAATGTAAACATGTTTCTTGATAGGTACATGAAGAGTAGAGTATTTTACTTTCAGGATAGTGTGGTAAATTGAGTGCATGGACTACTGAGATTAACCCAAATTACCCCCACGAACATTAACTATGGTCACCTATATCCTCAGACTCCATATACTGTAACCCCAGTAAGAGATGTTGTAAAGGCACTATATGTCTGTTTACTCAAAGACAACAACAAAATCTCCAGAATCTTTGAAACTACAAAATTATTCATAACAGCTCATTAATGAATTCCTTATTTAAAACCTCAAGAAAATATTATTGGCTAGTCAAATTTCAATTAGCCTTGAGGTTTTTAGGTCCACATTAACTCTAGCCATACCCAGATCAACAGATGATTTTCCTTCTCCTTTTAAATCTCTTGAAGCAGATCCCCACATACAGCTGAGGAACACACAGCATAGGGGAAGAAGTGCATAATACTCAATTATGTATTCATCCTAGCTTTTTCCAAGGCTTTTCCCTCAGCCAATTCTCTTACACCAATCTCAGATGTGGGTGAGATGGGGGCACCACACCAGCTTTTTGCCAAGAATATCTCTTTAAGGAAGTGTGACCCTCCTATGGCTTCTCTGGCCAGCTTTAGAACCAGATTCCATTTGCAGTACTAATTGCGAGAGATACCCCAAACACTTGAGAAGCTACTCCATTGTTTCTCACAGTGAAGCATTACAAAGAACTGAAAATTCAGCACCACGGAGAGCACCATGAAAAACAAATTAGACATGTGACCATCTATGCAACAAACATGTACAATAATCTCTATTTCTAGCAATAATGCTGCTATCCTCACCACTGGCTAAATCCAACAAGTGTATTTGAAAAACCCTTCACAGAATCTCAAACCCTGAGGTCTCAACTTTGGCTGCTCTCTTTAAGGACTAACAGTACCTCAGGCAATATGCCTAGTTGCTCTCCCCATGAAATCCCTGATAACCAGAATCCCAGTGTAGTACTCCCTTAAAGGCTTCCAAGTTTTTTGGCCTCAAGTCAGGCTATTCTTTTCAGTGAATTGTAGAACCATGTGCCACAAGAAGGAATACATTGTGAAATCTGGCTTAAAAGCTTTCCTGCCAGATTCATCTGAAAACTGTAGCAAGGTAAAATTTCCTTTTCTTGACTCAATATCTTACAAAATAACAGCAAACAAGTAGCCCCATAGCACAAGAAGCAGTTATGAGCATGAATCTATGGGATAATCTAAACCCAGTATGAGCCATCAACATAACTTAAACCACAACAGGGACCACTGCAGCAACAGAGAGCACAGCCAGAAAGTAGGGAATTGTTACCAGAGAAACAAAGATAAGCAAGAACACTGTTTCTATGGCAACTGGGGGGGGAGAGAGAGAGCGAGTGAGTGCATTCCTAACAACTATGGAAGGTGATAATGAAGTAGCAAAGACGCATCTCCTGTACCTGTACCCCTTGCTGGAGGTGGGCTTGACCTTGGGTTTGATTATCTCACTTTTAGGGCATGAATAATTAGGATGATCTAAGGATTTATCATCAACATTGCATGTTAGACCCTCTAATACCTACCAGCCAGATGGTACTAGGTCCCTATAACAAGGGAGAAAGAAGTGCACATTCTCAAGACTACAAAGATTGATATTTCATTCAGTGTCCCCTGGAGTGCAAGCCACCCCAAAAGGGAAATGGGGGAAGCACAGGAAAGATGGAAATATGGCCCATTGTGCAGTACTGTGACTCAGGCACAATTTTGTCACAGCTAATCAATCAGCTGCACAATGAAATTTAGTTTAAGATAAAATACATTGGATTACACCCCTGCCAAACTAACCCTTAAATTTAAAGTGTTACATTTTCCAAGATTAATGATGTCCTCCTGAATAGTACACTTTGAAGGTAATTACTTTAGAATCTAATCATCTACCTCCCACCCTAAAACACATATACTGAAGTATACTAAATTTTATTTTAAGAAATGCTCCATATGACAGGGAAAACCAGATTACAAGATCAAATTTATCTGCATTAGTAATCGGCAATACTACAAACACATGTAAAAAGAAAATAAAAATTAAGCATGGTGTAAAAAATAGAGTTAGTTTGTAAGTATGTACCAGAACCTTATTAGGAAAACATCTGGTCAGTCAGAAAAGCCTAATCCAAAGGGAGGGGAGTCGGGATAATCAAGGTGGGATGTAGAAGAGAAACCTAGCTACAGAGAAATTAAAGAACATCAGGAAAAGTTAATGCCAGGAGCTGTTTCAGTTTCACTGCAATAATGGCTATGTCTACACTTACAAAATTAATTTGAAGTAATTAATTCAAAATAATTAATTTGAATTCAAATCAAAGTTATTATTTCAAATTAGCACTGCTTCACAGTTATTTTTTCAGATGAGGAGTCCAGTGAAAGAAGCCAGGAGTCCTGTGGCACTTCAAGACTAACAAGCTTATTTATCACATGAGTTTTTGTGGGAGAAAATCCCACTTTGTCAGATGCTTTGAAGATGCGGGAATTTACAGAATAGGATGAAAATCAATGCAGGGGAATGTAAGACATGAGATCAGGTCATACAGTAACAGCAAATGAGAGCAGTTAAGATTCAAACACTGGGAAACAGCACATAGAGGAGACTTAAGTCAAATCACCTGCTTTAATGGGAAAAGCAGCCATAGTCATGATTTAATCCTGCTTCCACACAATCAAATCTGCACATCAATTCTAATTCAGCTGTTTCTCTTGGAAGTCTTGATGTCCCACTGACTTTCTTGAGCACAGTTGTTAACAATGCATCCACAGAGTGATTAGAAAGATGGAAGTGCTCAGCAACTAGTTTTTTTTGAGTGTTCTGATTTCTGATGTCAGTTTTGTGTCCATTTATTCTTTTGTGCAGAGACTGTCCTGTTTCTCCAATGTATAAGATGTGGGAGCATTTCTGGCACATGACGGCATAAATCACATTAGTGGATGAGCAGGTGTATAAGCCCTTGATGGAGTAGCTAGATTGATTAGGCCCTATGATTGAGCTTGTGAACGGGACTGCAAACAGGGGAGTTTGCGAGGGAGTTTGGGGAAGAAGTTTGGTGAGGCCAAGATGGTGAAGAGGAGCCGTACTGCTGGTGCCAGTGCCCCTGCTGTTTCCTCTGCCTCTGTTTGTAGCCAGACAGACTGTCTGACCATGGATATCTCCATCCAGGTCCTGGTGTGGAACTGCAGGGAGTGTGGCCTTCATTTTCCTGCCACTGATGATCAGGCTAGGGAGATGAGCCTATGTGATAGGTGCCTTCTGGTGGCATCTCTTCGGAAACAGGTAGGAGAATTACAGGAGGAGGTGTCACGACTCAGGGCTATCTATGCCCTGGAAAAGTTCCTTGACAGTGTCCACGATGAGACCTGCAAGGAGGAGGTCCCTATCCCAGTGCCAAGGGCTACTGCCACAGCTCTGGAAACGGATGGGATGCCTATGGCAGAGGAAGGACACTGGCAGCTGGTCACCTCTGGCAGTAGACAGTGCTCCACACCTGCTCACATCCCACCATCCATTGTGGTGAGGAACCGATTAGCATGTCCAGCACTGCATAAGGAGGTAGAGGAGATGCCATCCACCCCAAAGGCTGGGCAGATCACAGCCACCTCACCTAAGAGGAAACGTAGGGTTGTGGTGGTTGGGGACTCACTCCTGAGAGGAACGGAGGCACCCATCTGTTGCCCTGACAAGGCCTCTAGAGAGGTATGCTGCCTGCCAGGTGCCCGTATCCGAGATGTAACGGAGGGATTGTCTAAAATGATCCGCCCCTCAGACTACTATCCCATGCTTCTTATCCATGTGGGTACCAATGATACTGCGAGAGGTGATCCTCAGCAGATCAAAGGTGACTTCAGGGCTCTGGGAGCGAGAGTGAAGGAGTTTGGAGCACAGGTGGTGGTCTCCTCGATCCTTCCAGTCAAGGCTAGTGGCCTGAGGAGAGACAGATGCATCCTAGAGGTGAATGCCTGCCTGTGAAGATGGTGTGGTCAGGAGGGAGTTGGCTTCCTTGACCATGGAGTCCTGTTTCCGGACAGAGGACTGATAGGCAGAGATGGCCTTCACCTGTCCAGGAAGGGGAAGAGCATATTTGGACACAGACTGGCTGACCTAGTGAGGAGGACTTTAAACTAGGTTCAATGGGGGAAGGAGACCAAGGCCCACAGGTAAGTAACAATGTGGGTGATCTGGGGGAAGGGATGGAACTTGGGGGGTGCTGGGACTATATCAACAGCAATAAAAGAGAAGGTAGTTGGAACATGGTGGGGGAATCAAATAAATGTCTTAAGTGCTCTACTGAAGCCCCAATATGTGAGGAGAGTGGGGGAGGAGAACTCCAAGAAAAAATGCAAGGAGGTTTATGTAATAGAATTGGAAATCAACATGACAAAGTAGGGCAATCGGCCGGGTATCTTAGGTGCCTACACACTAATGCGAGGAGCCTGGGAAATAAGCAAGAAGAATTGGTAATACTAGCGCAGACAAGGAACTATGATATTATAGGAATAAAAAGAGATGTGGTGGGATAGTGTGCACGACTGGAGCTCTGCCATGGATGGGTATAAACTGTTCAGGAAGGACAGGCAGGGAAGAAGAGGGGGAGGAGTAGTGTTATATGTAAAAGAGCTCTATGACTGCTCAGAGCTCCATTATGGAAGTGGAAGCATGCCAGTAGAAAGTCTGTGGGCTACATTGAGAGGGGAAAACAACAAGGGGGATGTTGTGGTGGATGTCTGCTACAGACCACCAGACCAGAAGCACAAGGTGGATGAGGTGTTCTATGGACAACTAGCGGAAGCTTCTAGATCACAGGCCCTGGTGCTGATGGGGGACTTCAATTACCCTGACATCTGCTGGGAGGCCAATACAGCAGTGCATGGGCAATCCAGGAAATTTTTAGAGTGTGTTGGGGACAACTTTCTAGTACAAATGCTAGAGGAACCAACTAGGGACCTTGCACCACTCGACCTGCTGCTCACAAACAGGGAAGAATTGATCAGGGACGTAGAGGTAAATGGCAAACTAAGCTGTAGTGACCATGACATGGTTGAGTTCAGGATGTTGATTAAAGGAAGGAAGGAAAGAAGCAAAACAAAAACCCTGGACTTCAAACAGGCAGATTTTGGCTCCCTCAGGGAACTGATGGGCAGGATCCCTTGGGAAGCTAATCTGAAGGGGAAAGGAGTCCAAGAGAGTTGGTTATATTTTAAAGAAACCCTGCTAAGGGCACAGGAAGTTGCCATTCCAATTAGGAGAAACAACAAACATGTAAGGCAGCCAGAATGGCTTAGCCGAGAACTCTGCTCTGAGCTTAAACATAAAAAGGAAGCTTACAGGAAGTGGAAGCTTGGTCAGATGACCAAGGAGGCATATAAAGATATTGCTAGGGACTGCAGGGATAAAATCAGAAAGGCCAAAGGACAAATGGAGTTGCGGCTAGTGAGGGATGTAAAGGATAACAAGAAGGGGTTCTACAAGTATGTTAATAACAAGAAGAGGATCAGGGATGGTGTAGGCCCCTTGCTGAATGGGGCAGGCATCCTTGTGACAGAGGATGAGGAAAAAGCTGAAGTGCTCAATGCATTTTTTGCTTCAGTTTTCACAAGCATGGTCAGCTCCCAGCCCACTACCATGGGTGTGGCAGATGGGAGAGAAGACGACAGGCCCTTGGTGATGGAAGGTCAGGTTAGGGACTGCTTAAGGAAGCTGGATGTGCACAAGTCCATGGGGCCGGACGAACTGCATCCAAGAGTGCTAAGGGAATTGGCTGACGAGATAGCAGCACCGCTGGCCATTATCTTTCAAAACTCATGGAGAACGGGGGAGGTGCCAGAGGACTGGAAAAAAGCAAATGTAGTGCCTATTTTCAAGAAACGGAAAAAGGAGGATCTGGGGAATTATAGACCAGTCAGCCTCACCTCAATCCCTGGCAAAATCATGGAGCAGATTCTCAAAGAATCCATCCTCAAACACTTAGAGGAAAATAAAGTGATCAGGAACAGTCAGCATGGATTTACCAAGGGTAAATCATGCCTGACCAATCTCATCTCCTTCTATGATCAGATGACTGGTTTTCTGGATGCGGGAAGAACCGTTGATGTGATATATCTTGATTTTAGCAAGGCTTTTGATACGGTTTCCCACAGCATTCTCACTGGCAAATTAAGGAAGTATGGCTTGGATAAGTGGACTATAAGGTGGATAGAAAACTGGCTAGATCAACGGTTTCAGCGTGTAGGAATCAATGGATCCATGTCTAGCTGGCAGCCAGTCACGAGTGGTGTGCCCCAGGGGTCGGTCCTGGGGCCGGTTCTGTTCAACATTTTCATCAGTGATCTGGATGATGGAATGGACGGCATCCTCAGTAAGTTTGCGGATGACACCAAGCTGGGGGGACCAGTAGACACGTTAGAGGGCAAGGACAGGATTCAGGGAGACCTAGATAAATTGGAACAGTGGGCCAATAGAAATCTTATGAGCTTCAATAAGGACAAGTGTAAAATCCTGCACGTGGGACGAAAAAACCCCATGCACTGCTACAGGGTGGGAAACATTCAGCTAAGTAGCAGCAGTGTAGAAAAGGACCTGGGGGTCATGGTGGATGGGAAGCTAGATATGAGTCAGCAGTGTGCTCTTGCTGCCAAAAAGGCCAATGGCATACTGGGCTGCATCAAAAGAAGTATTACCAGCAGATCAAGGGATGTGATCATTCCCCTCTATTCTGCACTGGTGAGGCCACATCTACAATATTGTGTTCAGTTTTGGGCTCCCCACTACAAAAAGGACAGGGATATGCTAGAGACAGTTCAGAGGAGGGCAACCAAAATGATAAAAGAGCTGGAGCACAGGCCCTATAAGGAAAGACTGAAAGCATTAGGCTTATTTAGTCTGCAGAAGAGAAGATTGAGGGGGGATTTGATAGCAACCTTCAACTACTTGAAGGGATGCTCTAAGGAAGATGGAGCTCAACTGTTCTCAGTAATAACAGAGGACAGAACGAGGAACAATGGTCTCAAGTTGCGGTTAGGGAGGTCGAGGCTGGATATTAGAAAAAAACTTTTTTTTACTAGGCGAGTGGTGAAGCCTTGGAATGAGCTGCCAAGGGAGGTGGTGAAATCTCCATCTTTGGAGGTGTTTAAGGCCCGGCTGGACAAAACTATGACTAGGATGGTTTAGTGGGAGTGGTCCTGCCTCTGGTAGGGGGTTGGACTAGATGACCTATGAGGTCCCTTCCAACCCTATGATTCTATGGTGTCTTTTGTGCAGATATGTGGGAAAGCTGGCAGCATGGTTTGCTGCAGGGGTATGTGCCTGCTTTAATGTTTCTCTTGTTAAGTTTGTAGTTGCTTGCAAGTATCCGTTTAAGGTTAGGGGGCTCTCTGTAGGCAAGGAGAGGCCTGTTTCCTAAGACTTGAAAGAGTGAGGGATCATCATTTAGAATAGGCTGTAGGTCTTTAATGATCTGTTGTAGAGATCCGATGTGGAGCTTGTATGTGGAGACCAGTGGTGTTCTATGTTTTCTTTCTTGGGCCTCTCCTGCAGTAGCTGACTTCAGGGTACCCATGTGGCTCTGTCAAATCTGTTTTCTTACTTCCCCAGGTGGGTACTGTAGTTTTAAGAATACTTGACAGAGATCCTGAAGATGTCTGTCTCTGTCTGAGGGATCAGAGCAAATGCAGTCATATCATAGAGCCTGGCTGTAGACAATGGATTGTGTGGTGTGTTTTGGATGAAAGCTCAAGGCATGTAAGTAATTATACTGATCAGTAGGTTTCTGGTATAGCGTGGTGTTGATGTGTCCATCCCCAATTTGTTCTGTAGTGTCCAGAAAGTGGATCTCCCCTGTGGAGTGTTCCAACTTAGCCTTATATGAAACGTGATTTTCTCTCACAAAAGCTCATGCAATATATAAATTTGTTAGTCTTTAAGTGCCACAGAACTCCTTGCTTCTTTTGCTGAACTAGACTATCATGGCTGCCCCTTTGGAACGTGGCAAGAGTCCAGTGAAGACTCTCTAATTTGAAATAGGGGAAGGCAGGCAAAATAATAGGGAAATTAGTTTGAATTAAGCCTATTCTGCATCTTAAAATGACTTAATCCAAACTAATAACTTCAAAGTAAGCAATACCTTGAAGTAAAAGGAGGCTTTATTATACTGAATTAGCAGTTCCTTATTTTGAATTAAGGAACTGCTTAATTTCTGCCTCCTTGGCCAGGGAATAAGTTATTTTAAGCCGCCTTAATTCAAAGTAACTTGTAAGCGTAGACACAGCCAATGTGCTCAGCACCTCAAGGCTGTGTCAGAGCAATAATTCCTTTCAACCCCCCCCCACCATTCAGCATGGAACGTTCCACTCTAAAAAAAAAGATGCTAATCAGCCTACTTGAAACCAGGTTCCTTTCCTCTCTGAAAAGTTTTACAACAGTAATCCTATAACTCTGTGCAGTGCCAGGCGCATGGCCACCACAGCACTCACACACATGATACCCTTTGTACAGTTCAAAATCATCATCAATTAATAAGAATTAACATAAGGTTTAGTTTTCAAATGCAGGTATAACCCATGTGCCTAAGAAGAAGCAATCTCTTTCAGGGATCCTTTATGGCTGGGTTATGTTGCTGGGAGGATTTTGCAGCCCAGAAACCAGAACTTTCTGATAATAGGGTGTGGTAGTATATTGAGCATGCTCCACAAGTTTAATTGTTGTGCTGGAGTCGGATGCCTGGGAGAAGCCTGAGAGGAGGAACCACAGAGAGCTGCAGAGTCCATGTGGTCAGTGATTGACTCAGAGGAGCTGAGCCAGGAGTGGCCTGCAGGATGTTTTCTCCCTGCTTTGGACTGTTTTGCAGGGGAGTTGTCTCTTGTGCAACTGAGAGCTGGGTAACCAGTAAACAGATTGTGTGGTGCTGGTTGCACAGGAGGAAGAAAGGACTGCATGGAATTCACCTGAAGATTCCTGCTGCCAGAGAAGATGAGGATTGCTGCTTCTGTTTGCATTAGAGCCTCAAGGACTTGAGCAAAGACTGCAATTGAGATAAGGGTGACTCCACCTGAACTTTGGAACACTTGGGTTTCTTGCTGTTTTGTTTAAATGCATTTTGGTTCTTAGGATAAGGTTTGTTTAGTTAGTTAATAAAGTTCATTGTGATGTTTATTCTGAGTAATAGTTTGTTGTGGAATGGGAATGCTGAGCAATATTCCCTGTGAGTCCTGTACAGACTAGATCCTGACTCTCCGGCTGCTTCCTACAGGGGTTTGACCTCTGTTAGGCACTGGAGAGGGGCTAAAGAATGAATTCTAGCCCACCCGAAGGTTACACAGGCACCTTACTTGGGACATCCCCTTACATGGGCACCTTAATAGGATGTTGCCAGCCTCAAACTGCAATGCTTGAGACAGAGCCCTGGAAGATAAAATGGGCATTTGCAGCCTATGTGCCTACTGATGTGCTCTAAAAAGAAGCATTTGGACATCTTGTTTTGTTCCTTGTATTTCAAAATGGGGCTCCATATGTACCCATTTGAATTCAAACTTTCCATAAATCTGAATTTTAACATGCTACATGATGTTGCTTCTGGAAATAAATTACGCCCCCCTTCATGGGGACATGACTATGAATTTGGGTTTGAATTTACCACATTGTGGCAGGAACAAACTCATTTTTTGGTGGTTCCACACTTTCTATTTACTACTAGAGGCTCTCAGGGGACCTGTTGGGCTAGATACTTTACAAAAATAAATTAATGGACTGTTACTGCCCCCAAAGAGTTTATACTGTAAACAGAGAGGACAAAGGGTGAGAGAGGAGCACAGGCACAGAAAAGTTATCTGCCCAAAGCCAGAGTGGAAAATAGAACCCAGATCTCCTAACTCTCAGTCTAATCATCACTGGTGCAGACATTCCAAGTCTTTATGTTTCTGCATTTTTAATTTATTCATAAACTTGTATGTGAAACTGTACAAATGTGGGATGAGAAATTCAACACATTTGCCTACTGTTCTCAGCAGAGTGATAGAGAACAAGGAGGAATATCTGATATGTTCTGAGTGCAGACCTTTGATCAGAGGGTCCTGGCTAATCCAGGAGTAATTATCTGCAGCTAAATTTGATCTCATTTTTGGTCCAAAGGTGACAATCCTAGTAGATGTGAAGTGAATATCTAATGAGAATTCCATTTGTTAAAACAAACAGCTTGTAAATCTCCTTGGCTAAGGCATCCTGTGACAAGACCATTTTGTCACTGCAAGCATGTTATAATGATAGAAGCAAAGTGTAATCTTGTGCATACTACCATTAAGGCACAGAAATTGAAGGTATATATATAAAAACCTCAAGTGTAAGACAATTCAGTTAAGAAACTTATCCCCAAACTGAATTCTCTGCATACCCACATATTGGAAGAGACACAACAGATAATTGCTCTTTAAAGAAAAGGAAGAAAACAAAAGAGGAAGGAGGGGGAGTAGCTCACAGTATACGGATTCACTGTTTAAGATAGAGTTGGAGAGGAGAAGAAGAGCAGCAACAGCCAAGGAAAAAGGAACAGAAGAGAGCTCAAAACTTCTGATTAAACATTGACAGAATGTAACTGTACAGCAAAGTCTTTATCAAAAAGTACATTTTTACACAATATCACTAGTTGCAATGTGTTTTGTCAGGTCAATACAATGGGTGGGATGAGGTGCCTTTCTTAAGTCAAAATTTTATCATTTGTTCCCCACCCAATTGCATTGGAATTGTTATCCTGTGATCTATCCTGGACAGATGCAAGTTGGCAGATGCTCAGCTGGTATAGATGGTCAGTGTTCCATTGTGGAGCTCTGGAAATTCATACCAGCTAAAGAATCTGCCCGAGGCCTTTATGCATTTGTAAAGCACCAGGGATGCTTATGATGTTTCATAAATGTTAAATTAAAATTTAAAATAAGAAATTTGGTTGATGTCCTTTGCTGCTATTATGGAGATGTGTCAGTGTCACAAGATCAGGTGGATACATGTTGGTACTGGAGTTTATGGTGTTTCCTACATTGCTAAAAAGGTGTCTTTTTTACCTCAGGGTAACTAAAAGACATGAGTGATTGTTAAGTTAAAACCACAGTGAAAATGGAGAGTGAAAAAAACAATTACTTAGGAAGACAACATTCAGGTCCCATGGAGGAAAAGGATCCCTAACTTGTGAATAAAGCTTTTTGAAACCTTTTAAGAACCCGATCTTCAGGTCATGTCATGGGAGAAAACTGGTCTACTCTGGATGCAAGGACAAACAGCTGCCCAGCAAACCTTATGCAATGAGAGAGCTAGGCCTTGATGCCTGAGGTGTAAAATATGAACTGTATTGAGGTTCAGTGAAGAGAAAGATTCCGGTTTGAGTCCTGACCATAAAATCTTTTCCATTAGACCAGGTAGGTTGCTTTGATAGAAGGTTTCTTGCTGCTCACAAGCAGGTGCTGAGCTTGCGTGGAGCAAGCCCATTCCTCTGCATTCAGCCATGCAGCAGCCATGCTGTCAAGTGCAGGGATACTAGGTCCTGGAGCAATAGACTGCCATGTTCCTGGGACAGAAGGTCTGGCTGAAGTGGCAGATTCAAGGAATTGCTCATTGAGACCTCCAGTGGTGTCCTGGCCACACCAGGACTATCACTTACATCTTCAACCTCTCTTGCTTGCAGGACCCTGTGGGCTGGCAGGAAGGCATATAGCAGTGCCCTGACCCAGAGTGCAGGAAGGCAGCAGAGAGAGCACCTCTGGTAAGCCTACAAATGCAGAAGACCTTGTGGCACTTCCTGTTCTGGCTGGTGGTGAACAGATCTATTTGGGAAGTCCCCCACCTTTGGAAAAATCATGCTGACAGTCTCTGGGTGGAGTGACCATTTGTGGCAAGATGAAAAGGGCCTGTTGAGGATCTCTAACAATGTATTCCTGGTGCCTGGGAAATGTAAAGTTACAGTGTGAATAGTATTCTGCATGCAAAAGTCAGATAAGAAGAGAATCTCCTGTCACAGGGGTGATGACTGAGCACTGCCTTGCTTGTTGATGTAAAATATTATGGCAGCATTGTTCATCATAAGCTGAAGTACTTTGCCAGTCAGGTAGGGAAGGAATGCCTGACAAGCCACTTCCTGACAGAGAATTTGCACAGGAGAAGGGTCCTTGAAGAAGGGCAGGGAGGGAAGGTGGAAAGGGGATACTGAAGTCAGCTGCAGGGTGCAACCAATTGGTATCGTGTTGAGGACGCAATGGTTTGACGAAATCTGGGCTCATGCAGAAAGGAAGGGGAATAGTTAGTTCAAAAATAACAGGGGGATTGATGGAGCATAGGGCCCAATTAGGCACCACAGCAGGAAGAAATAGGACTGTGGCACTTAAAACCCTTATCTCTGTCCCTTCCATGAGGCTCCTTGCTGCTGCTGACTCATATCTAGCTAGTGTCTGTAGTGGCCAGAACTGTCTCTTAGATGCCCAAGGGACTGTGAAAATTCAAATGAACTTGATTTGTTAGCTAACTAAGGAAGGGACACAGACCAAGGAGGAATATTGGCACATATGTATGCAAATATGACATCCATACATCACCAGTTTTAGAAAGTCCCTTTTCCCCATTAATCAGGCACATTAAATCTTTGCAGAAGTGCAATACAAAACTGAAGGGCGAAATTCAACACTGGAAAAAGGGTTCATGTAAAAATGTCAACATTTTGTCTCTTCCTAGTAAAAATGCAAGTTCTCATCCATCCTTGCACATTGTCTAGAGGAGTGACATAACAGTTTTCAAGAGTCCTTTTTGAAGGGCAGTTGTGGATGAAGAATCTAATTTACAAGACTGAACTAATAAAGATATCTCTGTTGAATCAGCTCATAGGAATGAAGTCCTTGTGCTGAAAATGGATGTTTGCAAAGTTTATGAGAAGGCAGGAGTGTATAAATGGAGTCGTCTCTTTTTATAGGTTTGGAATGAAAATGTCTGGGAAGACAAAAAAGAAAACTAATATTTCCATCACTCCCAAAATGCCTCAGCCTGAAGTGAGTAATACTGCATGGATACTAATGATTCCATTGACCTGGCTGCAGAATCACCAGCATTCATCGTTATTTGTAGCAAGTCTCTAGCCACTATCTTGCCTTCCTCTATGATGGACACAAACTCCTTCCTGGTATCCTGTGACAGGGAGACTTTGAATTGGGCTATGGAGTCCCAAATATTATATTTATATCTTGCCAGCAATGCCTGTTTGTTGAAGATTCTGAAGACTGGCTGTCGAATAAGCTTGTCTTCCAAACAAGACGAGCTTCTTAGTGTCTTTGTTCTTAGGCATTGAACTTACTTGGTCTTGCCTGTCCTGGTCATTCATCACAGGCACCCTCAGGGATCCAGGGGTGGGTGGAAGAACATGTATTCATATCCCTCAGCTGGAACATAATATTTCTTTTCAGCCCTTTTGGATACTGATGACAGGAAGGATGAAGGGCTCTGACAACCTTCAGCACCCCTTTATGCACTGGCAATGGAGATGATGGCCACTGCTGCAGCTGCCAGTATGTCACAAAGAGGCTATAAGTAGACTCTGAGCTTCTCAGTTTTCAAGCTCAAGTTAGACATGATCCTTTTAAGGAGCTCTTGGTGGGCCAAGAAATCAACTCATGGTACTCAGGGAGCCTGACCAGCTGCTGCCTTGTCCAGGGATGAAGAAGGGGGAGGAAGAGGCACCTCATCCTCTTCAAAGGGAGCTGTCTCTTCCTCTGGGTTCTGGAGTTTGATGCCAGAACTGGATCCCGAGCCCAGGTCTCACACTGGATCATTCAATGCCATGAATCATTTTCCATCCACAGCTGTGGACAAATGGAGAGAGTAGGGTCTTGGTGCTATCGGAATTTCCCATGCATTCTAATATGACCACTGGACAGGTCATTGTTGTTGAGGCCAGGCACCCCCTATTGAGCTGGCGCTGCAAGGCAGCACAACTGTACTTTTGTAATGACTTCATGATTGGGCAGACAGTGGATCCTCGTGGTGGTGCAGTGAAAAACTGCAGAGCAGTGCCAGGGAGATGGTGGCTAGAGACACAATTCCCCTGAACAGTGCTGTATTAGAGGGGAGAGGTACTGAAACAGTGATGTGAGAGGAGGTGTGGGGGCAATGTGGTGCCCAGGACTGGTGCTGGAGATCTAGCAACTGTCTCCATGCTACCAGGGACTGTGCTCCACGGGAGACTAGGATGGGCAATATGGCAGTTGGAGTGTCTTTCTTCCAGGTCAGAAACAGTGAGCATGGTGCCTGTGCCAGGGGTCAAGATGGTGGAGACCTTCTCTGTGGTGCTGGAGATCTTGGCTGAGGTACTGTGGACTGGTGCCAAGACAGAGAATGGCTCCAGTCAGTGACTACTGCGCTGGCCCTGTGGTGGGTTTATCCCTGGAAACAGAGGCTTTTACTGGTTCTGGAGCCAAGGGTAAGGCCAACAGAGTGGAAGACAGTGAGACGATCAAGTCCCTGGCTACTAGAAAGGACTCTGGCATTGAGGGCAATGTTACGCCTTCTGCTCCAAGAAATTGGGGAGTGGCTCGCTCAGAGGATCTGCAGCACTAAGGGATGAGGCTGACTCCAGATTGGGCAATTGGATGAATGTGGATCCTTTGGCCAATCCTGCCTTCATACCCCTCCTCAGCGAAGGAGAACAGCCTCAATCAGCATACTGCTTCTTTTGCCACTGTTTGGCACCAGCAAAAGTGAATGACATCAAGAAGAGCTGGGTGCCAGCTAGACACTCTGCACTGACAGTGAAGCACTCAGCACCAAGTCCAAGCAGGAAAGTTCTGAGGCCAGACTGACTGACACCTCCTTTAACAGGGCTTTCCATGAATGTCCCTGTCTTTCTTAGTTTGAAGTCTGAATCCTTTACACTCTTGCATTTATCCCTCACATTGCTTCCCCTAAACTAATGTTCATGAGGGTCATTAAGCAGGAAGGACTTGTGGCAACAGAATATGGTTTGAAGCCCGGAGACCGGGGAATGCCCTGTCCTGAGTGAATGTCCCTGACCGGACTACTATCTCTAGTTTATTGACTGTTTACAAGAACCATTAATAACTATCTGTTGAAAAGGATCACTGGGCACATGAACACTAGAAAAAGAGCCATTCCAATCATCACCATGGGCAGAAGGAAGGAACTTAGGGGCGCAGGGGTGTTGGTACCTCATATAGCACTATGAATTCAGGGCTCCAGAGGGCACCACAATCAGCACTCTGGATACCACTAAGACAAAGATCTCCAATAGCCATGAATGAGGGCACACACACACCTAATAAGGAAGTGACATGAGCAAGCATTTGAAGAAGAATAGTGTCCACACAGGGATTTTCACAAATTTAATTAAAATTGCTTTAAAACAATTTTAAGTTAAACTGTTGCAATTGTCTTGTGTAGACAAGAGCTTTTAAGGTAGAGCTGGGTGAATTTTTTTTTAAATAGTTTCTTTACTGAAAACTGCAGTTTCACATTGAAACTATTTGCATATTTGGTTGAATCTGGCAAATTATTTCAGCTCAAAACCAATTACAAAATGTTAAAAGATTTTATGGTCACATTTCCTAAACAAAATATTGACTTTTCAAACCTATTTTTCATTTAGACATTTAGATAGATTTATTTAGAAAGCAAAGGGTAAAACACACTTGAGAACAAAATTAAAAGGAAAAATAAAATACCTCTCAGGTCAAATTTAAATTTTTGTTCAATCCAAAACAAAATGTCTTCAGTTTTGTTTTAGCAAGAAAAATTGAAAAGAAAAAAATTGAGTTAACTCAAAGTGATTTCCCCATTTTCCCTTCTACCTCCTCTCTCCCAAATTTGGCCATTGAACAAAAAAAGAAGAAAAAATCAATTATTTCCTCAACTCTACAGAAAAGGTTAATGATAATCAGCAGAGAGCAGATGAAGTCTAGGCTTAAAACAGGCTCCACTCTTAGGTTCCAGTCCTTACTCAAATGTATTATTCTATAAAAGCCAATTAAACCAATTTTAGTTTTCAGTACAGGTACAATATGCTGATTTGTACTGAGTATTGGCCCAATGGGTGGCAGGATAAGCCCTCAGATTACAGACTCTGCTAAACATTGCTCCAGTTGCAGTGACAGTTTCACCTACAAAGAGAAATTAAAAAACCCTAAAGCTCCTGGGATAAGGTATTATAAAGTTCAATCTATTTAATTATTTGAATAGGTTTTTCTAATCCTATTTTAAAGGAAAGTTTCTAAAATGACCAATTTTGCAGCATACTCCTGAGTTACCCAGAACAGAAGCTTAGATGTGTATGGGACAGGGTTCAAGTTTTCTAGGTTAGTGTGGTCCCTTCAGCTGAGGACATTAAAAGTACATCAGTGCTTCTATGTCCTACATAGAAGCAATTCCTCACAGCAACACAGCCTTACAATGATGGTTGATCAACAAAATATTTAAACATATTTCCTTATATAAAGACATCACTAAATAGCAATATATTTTGTCCTGGAGAAGATAAGACTGAGAAATTATAATATTTTTTTCTTGCTCAGCAATCAGCTCCATTAGTAATAAAGCTGCAAATTCTAAAGCACTCACAATAAGAACAACACTTGCTTATACAGGAAACTATCCTAAAGTTGCTTGTTTTCTCTAAAAGAACTTTTATACACTGTGCCAAACACAGTTACAACAGTGTACATCTGGAGTAATTCCACTGGTTTTCTCCTGTCCACCATGTTAAGAGCATGTAATAATGATAGTAATTTACTAGCTTGTCAAAGAAAGAAACAGAATGATTGGAGAAGATAGTTTCTCCCCAGTACAGAGCAGCAGAGATAAAAAGAAAAGAGATATTGAAAGCAATTAAAATAATGAATGGCTCTGACGTACAAGCACTATGCTTGGCACAAATTCTGCTTCCTGGTTACACTCATACAAAGCCAATGGAGCTACTGTATTTTTATATAAAGGGAATGATACAGAAAACCAGATTCTCCATTCATTTACACCTGTTTTACAGAGGTGCAACAAAACAGAATTTGGCCCATTAGATACAGTGCATGTATTGAAGAATTGTTCATTATTTTATCTGGTCCTCTGAAATTGGAAAAACATTCACTGGAAGCTTCTGAGGAAAACAATCGTTCATTTATCTTTCAGGATGACTTGTACTAAAGAATTCTATATTACTCTAAAACAACTGTCTAGGTTGGCAGATATTATTAACATATATAGTATATTTCATATATAAAGTTATTAGGAAGTTTATACATTTCATCAAGTTAAAATTCAATATGAGTTAATTTTTAAAACAAGCATCATTTACTTATGAATAAATATTTTCAGTGTGACTTTTACATATAGTAAATACATGCAGTAAAATCTATGAAGCTTTGATGCTTTTTCATCCTAGATCAATCATGGAAAACTCATAAAAGCCACATAAAGTCAACATCTCACCGCTGTGACATATATAGGGAACAATACACTCTGCAGTGTAATATGAATTACTTCCCTTAAAAAAGAAACTTTCAATTTGGCAGCGATTTATATAGATGCTTCTTAATGGCAAAGTAAAGGGGCTTCTAAGCTTTCCTACAAGGCTGAAAATATTTTAAGCACTTTAGTAGAGAAGCTGCATTATAGTTTTGCATTTTACAATTGTGCTTAAGGATGGAGTTGAGTCAGACTATTCAGAGATTTTATTTTTCACGTTTATGGAGACTCCAAGTTTAGCTACATTTCTGGGTACTTTTCAAAGTGAAGGGGTATCATTTGGCTCTTGACTTTAATAGATACTTTGCTCAGTGAACATGGGGAATGATACCATCAAACTAACTCTTCAATTATGTATATCTGTTACTCCATTGACTTAATGGAGTTAGTTCTGATTTACACACATGTAAGCAAGAATGGAATCTGGTTTTGCATGTAATTCTCTTAAGTGTTGTTTTGACTAGCTAAGTGACATCTGTAATATCAGATGCCACAGACTTGCTCACACACAAGTTCACACATTGAAAATAGCCCCCAGAGTGTAAAGTGAATCATGTGCATAATGTTTACAGAATGTGTTACTAGAAATAGCCTTTAGGATCACGAAAAAGTGTGGTGGGCTTTTTTCCCCAGTTGCCTTAGCGAAAACCAAGCAACTGAAACACTATAATCTCTCCTCTCACACAATTTTGCTGTACTACTGCCTTCTAATTTTCTAAAAGTCCCCCAAAGTTATCATTTTAAAAACATTCTATCAAATAATGTTGGTCTAGTATGCAGAAGAGAATTGCTATGAATGTTCACAAAAATATTTGAACAAGATAAGTTGCATAAACAAGATAAAAAACCAAAGATCTGAATTTTAAGGATTGGGTGAATGAAGAGCATGCCCAACTGCAAAGCAGCTTTGATCACACATTTACTGCAGCTGGAATCACTGTGGGTACAGTGACACAATATGCAAAAGGCAAAAGGAAAGGATTTTTTTCAAAGTTCCTTTAGAGTCTTCACTGGAACTGAAGAGAACTGAGTGCTTAAGTCACTTAGGCCCTTATCAAAATCCCAGTCAGAGCTTTCCTCCATCAATTGCACTCTTCTTAAAAGCTGACCTTATGTTCTGCCTCTTTTGGGCTCCAACCCATCTTCAGGGTTGGCACCAGGCACGATGATTACACTTCTTTAAAGTTTGAGAAAAATATGTAATAAGTAAAACATAATGGAGTAGAGTGATAATACAGCAGAATTGATGACAGCAATAAATTATAGGCACTGGACAAACTGAGTCCACAATTATCTGTCTCAAAAAAGTTGAAAAGTTTTGTGCTAACCACCAAACTCCCTTGGTCTTGCAAGGTAACGTTCTGACATTTTAGAAGGAGTCATCATCATTCTTAAACTACAAGATGACATACTCATTCAACAACATTTTATTTAAAAAATTGGTCTTTTTCTTAAGCAAATTTTGTATGAATTGAGAAACAGCCTGATCTCCTGGTTAATGTGCAGAAAGACCCCAAACATCTTAGCTCACTGTGTCACAGACATTCTCTCTTTAAACTAGGTCTGAAGTTCTAAAGATACAAGTGGAAGACTGTTTAAGCAAAGGATGGATATTTGGGGTCTAAGTAACATTTATATAATTGTGGATGCAAGAGTCCCTGCAATCTCAGTAGTTATATGCCCAAGTCTGGGTACACATCTGCAGATGCTTTACAGTTAACCCAGCCATTTGAGTTTAGTTTGCCTTATCTGATAATATATTTTTGTTGTTCTGGCAGAGGCAGGCTCTGTATCATTTCATACATTAATCATACCTTCCCAACAAATTCAGACTATTTTAGAAGACTTAGGAAATTGGCTATGCTATTGTTCTAATTGAAATGCATTTTCATACATAGCCTGTAAATTCCTGTAACAAAGGCACATGCATATACCATTCCAAGAAAATTGTTCACTCATGCTTTTCTTTTAATTCCTCAGAGAAGGTACACACATAAGTTAAGCTCTGATATGTAAGAAACACCATCAGACACAGTTGTCCATTTCTTCTATTACATAATATACAGATACATTTAAAACTGACTGGTTATATACCAAAGGTCTGACCTATAGAATTTTAGTAATAGTTTGGCGACTAGTAATTTCTAGGATTTTAGTATGTCCAGGGAACAACACCCACTCAGTCTGAGTAACAGAGGCAGACCTAGCGTTTACTTAATAAAGGACTAGATTAATCTTGAGTAGCAACTACACTCTAGGCAGCAGACTCCAACTCTTAATGGTTTCACGGTGCTTAGGAGATGCAATGCTATAAATTATTATTGCTCCTATGCTGCACCGAAAATATTACTATGTATAGTAACAAAAGTTAGGGCTTAATCCAAAGCCTACTGAAGTCAAAGGGAGTCTTTCCAATGATATCAGTGGGTTTTGGATGAGGTCCTCAAAGAATTCTTTAAGGTAGAAAAGCAGGGGGCATCTTGCACAACCCTCAGAAAAGGACTACTGCCATATCCCACTTCTAAACCATCTGTACCTTATCACCACACTGTTAATTAGAATTATCCAGACAGGCTGAATTTGCAAAGCCTGACTCTTGCACTAAAATTTGCTTTTTAGTTATCAAAAGAGAATGGACATTAGTGATGCCACTTATATGAATTTACTTCAAATGCTTCTCTAGCGTTTGACAACATAAGCTACCAAAGTGATATTTGCCTTTGTGCCTTGCTCAGTTTGAATATTTAATGGAAGAGGAATATGCTAAAAACCAAGTACCCATTGAAGAGTAAATTTCTGACAACAATGTGTATTACAGTGAAGACACAGTAGGGAAGTGCAGTAGCTAGACTGGGGAATAAAAGAAAAAAAAATCCCATTAGTAACAGATATTGCTTATCTTATAATATCCAGAGGCCTTTTTAAAGGAGAAGTTTAAATAAGGAAAACAAAATGTAAGAAGAAGATTAAAGGAAAGAAATTGAAGGAAATTATATAATCTTTGTGATCCAAATTTTTTCCTGAGGCAAATTTGCCAATGTTAATTTCCTCTGAAGCCTTATGAAAATGATATTTAAAAAAAGTAACCTTGTTCTGGTTTTTAATCAAACATTTTTTTCTAACAACTTTTCACACTGACTGACAGTTGAAGATGAGTGTTTAAATTAACCTACCAAAAGATACAGCTGAAGGATTTATTGTGAAAAGCTTACTGGTTTAACATTCTGAATGGAGATGAATGAAAAAGCTTGGAAAGAACAGAAATGAAGGAGTACACACAACTCCAAAAGCTGAACAAATAATGGCTTGGATTACTTTACCTTTTTGGTGCATCAAAAGATAATGTGATGCCATGTCATCTGTCAAATAAACCGATACATCACATTCTGTTATGCCATGGTAAGTCACATTAGCGCATGCTAGCTTTCAGATACATCCTTCTTGAAATGAGCTGTGTATTTATCAGTGTATATAAATGATTGATTGAAAGCATTTTTTTTAATAGCAGCTATTAGTCAAATAGTTTTCAACCTGGTTCTGAGAACCTCTGGGGGTCTGCATACTGTGTCTAAGATTTACGAAAGGGTCTGCACCTCTCTATTTTTTTAAGGGATCCACAAATGAAAAAAAAAAAAACTTAAAAAGCCACAGTGTAAATATTAAAAAAAAAAAAAAAAGCTGCTATAAAGTGGGCATTTTCCTTCTGGTTATGAGTTGGCTATAAACAGAAGTGCAAGAACATCCTCAATTTTCCATCTCACACCCATTATTGTCCAGTCTTGTAAATGTGGACAAACAGCCTTTCAGTGTTATGTGAAATGCTTTTAGTCAGTGGCAGAAATGAAACCAGTCTCAAAAAATACTAAATTTTTTTTCACTGAAATTGAAGTTAGAGAAAGCAAATAATTTCAGAACTGAATAATACACGTTTATGAGAAAGTACAAAAACAGCAAAGTTTCATTAAAGTATCTCTATAATCTCAACAGGGGATAAAGACTTGTTCTTAGCTTTTATTTTTTCTAGTGAGACAACATGGAATATGGTGCTCGGTTCGAGGAATTTCAATACCAGGAACAGGCAAATGGGGTAAAATATACAGAAGAGAAGCAAAAGTGATCTGGAGACTTGAAGTACTAGTTTGTAAGATGAGATTAAAAAACTAAATTATTTTGAGCTTGCTTAAGTGAACTCTAAGGGTGTGTTCACACAGGGCTTTTATTTCAAAACAACACTGGTTGTTTCGAAATAAAAGTTCCTATGTCCAAACGATGTTTTCTTGTTTTGAAAGGAGGGAGCTCCTCGTTTTGAAACAAGAGCCTCCTTTCGAAACAGTTTAAACCCACTTTGGTTTCGAAATAAGCCGTTTGGACATGTTATTATGAAACAAAGTGTGTTTCGAAATAACAAGCACCCTGGGGGGAAGGTCCCACCTGGCCAGCGTGCTGAGTGGGGTGCAGGGGGTCAGAGGGTGCCCAGCCGGCTTCCCCCTGCTTCCCCTTGCTGGGAGCAGGGGGGGGACGGGAACCTCAGCCTCCTTCACCCCCTACCCCCAGCAAGGGGAAGGGGCGAAGCCGGCTGGGGCTGCCCCCAAGCCTGGGGCACCCCGCCCCTGGGTTTCCTCCGCCCCACCTGCGGTCCCTGCCCTGCGCGAGGGGGCTTCCTCCAGCCCCCCCCCCCCGGGCCCCGGCCCCCCCCGGGGGGGTTCCCCCCCCCCCCCCCACCCCTGCCGGGGGCGGGGGGGGTCCCTGGTGCCGCACCGGGGAAGCCCCCCCCGCACCAGGCAGCAGCCGCAGGGGGGCAGAGGAAGCCCCCTTGCACCGGGCAGAAGCTGCAGGGGGGCGGAGGAAACCCCCCGCACCCGGCAGGGGCCGCAGGGGCAGGGAAATCCCAGGAGCAGGGCTTCCCTGGCCCAGCACAGGGCCTCCCTCCCCCTCCCCTCTCCTATTTCAAAATAGCATGTCACACTGGACATGATATTTCGATTCCCTCCTTTTCCCTTATTTCAAAAACACTCTTTTTGTTATTTCGAAATAAGGTGTTTCGAAATAAGGCTTTATTTCGAAACAAGCACTTGTGTGTGAACATAGCCTAAGAGAAGATTGGGGGAAAACTACAAATACAGTTTTGAAAAGTGTCAACACACACACACAAAACTGATTGTGACTCTTTAGTCTCACTGGTGAGTATTCACTCACAGATACACTGACCTTTCAATTCATGCCATTTTCACTGATTTCAGTGGGACCACAAATGTAGCAATTCACCAATGTAAAGTAAGACTCATAATCTGCCTGAAAGCAAAGAGTCATTATTTATCATGGTACAAAGAGGTAAAAAGTAAGTGCAATGGAATGTAATTGAAAAGAGGAAAATATGAAGTAAATCTCAGGAAAATTTCCTGACCATGAGATCTATAAAACTAGGGAACAGTCTCCTAAAGGAAGTGTTGGATGCCTGATTGCTAAACACATTTAATACTAGGTATTCATCAGAAAATACATTGTAATGCTAGAGAACAATCCCAGGTTGGTCCTCAGGAGACAGCTGTAGAGAATCTGAATTTTATTTTTAATTTTTCCTGAATTAAAAAAGTTACAACAAGACTTATTATACAACACAATTTATATTATATTGCTGATAGCAGTATTTTATCTACTAGCAGTCTCCTTCATCTTTCCTGTGTTGAATATTATTTTAATTACTACCCATGTTTCCAATCTAATTAGTTCCCTTTCTATGATGTCTCTGTCCCAGCAATTTGCAATCCTTTCATGCAAAAATGTCTTTAACTTGCTCCCTGCTCTTCCAGAAGTCATCACTGAAATAGAGGTGATCATGGAGGGACTCAATGCCATACCACATCAGTGATATGAGTTTCTCAAAACACACAAATAGTGTTGTCATGCAACAAACCATCAGTTACAGGAACAGAATCTCTCAGTGTGTGCATGCACAAGACAGACATTTTGGCAAATTTCTAAATTTCAGCATAACCTGTGTCCTTTTGGTAGTTCCTGCCTTTGTCCACCTTCTGTAGTGCTCCTTTGGGAAATGCAATAGAACAGTCTTTTTCTTTTGTTTCATCCTATGGCTATTTTAATGGCTTTGCTCCCCCCTTCACTGATCTCTGGGGAAGTACAATGAGGGCACATAGAAAGTATCAAATGAAGTCACAGGACTCAATCCAGAAATGCATTTGAACAAACTTAAGTATTTTTGTGAAAACAGAATGCTGCTGAAATGTCCATTTTAGGTTTGTGAAGAGGTGTCAGATGTATGAGAAAAGGAGTATGCTCACAGATACACCTCCTAGAAGTTAGGATACTAGCCTGGGATGTAGGAGACCCAAGTCTAAGTTCCAGCTCTGACCTATTCAAAGCAGAGTTTTTCCATCCCAGATCACTCTAAATCAGGCAGATGAGGGATTGGAGCATGTCCCTTCCAGAAACCAATAACTTACCTACCAGGATATAGTGTGTAAAGAAGTCTCTCTGGATTAGGCATGTTTTTTGATTTCTGAGTCTCACACTAACACCTTCACCAGGCTCTCTCTTAGAGGCATGTACTATGCCCAGCTGCACCCAGATAAGGCCTTTAGAGTGTAAACTCCTCAGGCAGCAACAGCTAGTCAAATCATCAACTGGGATAAATCAGTCCAGATGTACTGAAGTCAATGGACGATGCCAATTTAAATCTAGACCAATGTAAAGCCCCTGGCACACATTAGATACTATATAAATAATAAAATTCCACACCTGCTCCTTATCTAACTAGTATTTATTCAATGTTGTTAGGCTTACTTACCAGAGGACAGATTACATGATATTAAACTCAGATGCCTGAATGAATAAGGAAGGCTTGGATCACTGACTCTAAACACTTCAATTTAGCATTATATTTAAATATCTCCTGATTTAGAAGGGATGTGATTAAAACACTGTTGACAGGTGATTTTGCCACAGCTGCACCATGAAGTAACTATTTACTGGCACCTTAGATACCATATGCTTCTGATTTAATAAAAGTGAAATTGAAAAACCAGAGCATGTACTAAGTAGGAAAAATGCCAATAAAAGCAACAGCTGATCCTGATTTTAACAGCAAGAAAATGATCAAGAAGCTTCAGATATATTTACTACTGGAAAGCTGTTAAATCCTGCTACTTACTCCATAGTGACAAGGGCATCAGAAACAAGAGAAGCAGAATAAGCGTGGTTCCACCAAACAAGGGCAGACAAGATTTAGTGAGAAGTTCCAGTCCATTTGCCTGCAGTACAGCCCAGCTCCAAAGGGCATCACTGATTTTCAGAAGCAAAGACAAAGAGCAGCCAAGCAGATCCAGACATTCCTGAGATTTGTAGAGTGGAGGGGCAGGAGCAAAGCAGACTATTGTAACCTGAAGTTTCAACAGATTCTTTTCCACTCAGCCTCTTACACTAGCCCATGTCACTTGGCTATAGGATGGGGCATGGTGTGTAGAGAGTTAACTTTCAAAATAAATGAAGGGAAAAATATAAAATACTTGCTTTGTATTAAAGGCCGAGTTCTATCCTTAGAAGCTCTTATATAACCACTACAAACTTCAGTGGGCACACCAAATATATATCTATGCAGGCTCCCACCTCGCTTGTCACCCTGTGATACCATTTCAGGAAGCACACCAGAAGGGATGAGAGATACTGCTTGTGCACAGCCAGATAAATCTAAATGCATGCTCCTGATTCCTGGACCCTGAAAAGCAAGCTCAGCAAAAATGCTGACACTGATGAGCGAGGTTGCAAAAAAACAAAACCAAAAAGCCCACATTAATGTTGCTTAGCTTCTCATCAAGGCTCTGTGTGATTAAGACACTACAGATAGCTTTTACATCTACAGTGCCAATTGTCATGGTAGGCAAATAGTTTCATTTATATTGGCACGTTTCAGTGGGGTGTCTGCTGATACAGGGTCTACAGCCCTGAAATCAGTATCTTCCCTTTGTATGTGAGATCATATATCATGCACTCTCAGGAAATGGTAATTCTGGAAGAATGGATTCCATGCATAGGAGACATATGTCCTGGAGGCATCAGTCATATAAATTTAAAATTACTACCAAAAAAAAAAAAAAAAGCAGTAGAAGTGGATAAAAAAGTGGAAATGATTAGAAGAGGGAGAAAAAATAAGTCTTTAGTTAGAAAGTATACTGAATTACCCATAGCATCTCTAACCTTCTAGTGGAAAACTTTTACTTCAAATATCCATTATAGGCCAATGGAAGCACTGCAATGAATTATTATGGGACATCAGGTTTGTAGCAGTCCCTCCATGGTCTCTGAGGTCTCTAAATTCATCAGATACAGAGTATTCACACCCAACACAGCACTATTATAGGTATCGAATGACACTCAAAAAAATTTTAAGTCATGAACATTCCTGGACAATCAGGGGACTCTATGACCACAGTCAATAGCAGATTCTCACTCTTTATGCAGTCAGGCCTAGACTTTGTGAGGCAGTGTCCTTTTGGTCTAGACTCCAAACATAGCCTGGTCCCCCTTGGAACTGTGGTCCTCGCATAGCAAACATTTTATTCAAAGGTCACCTTTCTTAATGAGGGACAGCTGTCTGCCCTCCCTCTAGTAATGACAGCCCTGACTCTCTCTGGACACAATGGGTGTTCTTCTTCCCACCCAAGAAAAGCTCAAAATCCATTCCCCCCAGTCCTGGGGTCAGGGTACACACAGCATCTCCTCATAAGGGGAAGACTGATATTCTTGGTGAAAGCCATGTTTTCCCACCCTCTCCCTTCATGCCTCACAACAAAATATAAAGCAAGGCCTTGCTCCAGTTGTTAGTTCCTTAAGACTGCTTGAGCGTAACTGAATTAAAACATCTAATGAAACGCAAAGTGAATTTTCCATGAGTCTCACTGAGATTATAGCAGGCAGGACCAGATCTTGTTCCCAATGAACCACGAGGCAAAACTTTGACTTCAGTGGGGCTTCATTACACTGAATTCAATGAAAGAAGAATTGGGCCTTTATTTTGCAACAGATGAAGGAGTTTTTAAATTTGGGAAAATGAAGGGAGGGTTTTAAAGTAATAAATATGCTAGATACAGCATGGAAAAGAAATAAATCTTTATGCAGCTGTCAGTGACCCTTTGATAGTCACCCCTCCTCTCCTCCTCTTTTCAACAAAAAACCACACAAAGTAGCTTTAGACTTCCACCATTAGCAAACAGTAACATGTGCCAGTAAAAACTGTTTTTTTTTTCATTCACATAAATAAATTTGCAGGACACAGAAGAATTGGGGGATGCAAATCAAGTGATAAACTGTATGGACTGCAACCTAGTTCTGGCAACTGAACATTTCCTTGGGGAGCAGCAGTACCTTCTCAGTAGATAGCAAAGAGCCTGGAGAAGAAGGGATGCAGATTTGGGTTTGCAAGAGATATATAGAAACAGTGATCCTACACTGGCATCCACCTTCTCACTGAGTTTCACTGTTTTTGGGGGAAACAAAGACCATACAGCTGGATAGATAAGCTTTTATAACAACAATCAGAAAGCATATAATCCTTAAACCAAGTAATTTTCTGTGACAGTTGTTCCAAAGCGCAAATCAATTTATTGATGCAGTCCTCATTATTTCTCTCCGCTTGGATACACTACATGCCTCTACCTTGAGAGCTGGATGTTCTTCTCCAGAAATCCCACATTTTACTGTACAACACAAATCCTTACACTACAATGCTACCAAGCTCAGCTTTTTTAAGGCATTCAGTTTTATTTGTTCATGTGAGTGGTGGTACCAATCCACAGAGTTGTTCTGGTATACAGCCCATTGAATGGCACTAAGATCCGAGTGCTGAGAACATTTATGGATGTGTTCAACTTCATATATGTAAATACTCAGCTCGACTGCCGAAACACATCATAAGCATTCACAGGACTAGGATCAAAAGGTTTCATGCAACACACTGCACCTGTAACATGGATTCTGTCACAAATTTAGACTTCTGTTTCTAGAGCAGTATTTCAACATCACCATACCACTGAGATTAGCTCAGGCTGCATTCTAGTTGGGTAATGAGAGAAAGAACAGTCCACAGGTTAGGACACATTCTAGGCTTTGTTCCACTATACTTCCTGCATGATCTAGGCCAAGTCACTTAGCCTCTCTGGGCCTCCATTTCCCTTCTGTAAAATGGGGACAGTACTTCTCTACTTCACATGGGTATTGTGAGGATTGTTTTCACATGGGTATTGTGTACATTGTTTTATGAGCTATTCCAACACTATAATAATGCAAGCCATGTAAGTACTCTTTAATCATAATCAAGTATTACAGAAGCTCACAGGATATTCACATTGTCATTCTGGAGTGTACTGATAGTTCTCAAAAATTAAATGGCTTATATAACCCCACACATATAATTATAAGCATCTTTCATTGTCTTCTACAAGACAAATGGTACAGAGTTATAGAAACATTCAACTATGAGCTAAATTAGTGTTTTAAAGTAAAAAGGACACAAGGGACTGAAATGTCAAGTAAGGCTGTCAGTTTTCATTAGCATACTAGCAAAAGGTAACAGTCCATTGAATACAGTTCATCTTTCTTTTTTTGTATACATTTCCTTGAGTTCTTAAACTCCTTCCTGAATATAATGACATTATAGGCTCTTTATTAAAATCTGAGAGCAACTATGCATAAAATCAAACCAGACTAGTTTTCAGGCAGTACAACATAGTTCTTAATAGGAACCATAAAAGATACAGGCTGCACCATTAGATTGCTGGATTTCATTTTTCTAGTTAACAAGAATGATTCAGGAAAAAAGCATCAACCATAGTTACATAAATCACAACAAGAAACAAAGAATAGCATTGTCTCTACATTCTATTTGAGGAAAATAAGCACATTCTATTGACAAGTTCCAAAAGGACAGCCAAGTTAGTCTAGTTCAGCAAAACAAACAAGGAGTCTTGTAGCACTTTTTGAAGACAAATATATTGCATGAGCTTTTGTGGGAGAGATTCCACTTCATCAGATGCTTGAAATGGAAAAAAAAAATACAGTATAGGAAGGAGAGAGAAAAGCAGTGCAGTGTAACCACAGGATGAGATCAGATTACTTTAGCAAATCAAACAGGTTGTATTGATTTGAACTGAGTGAAACAACAGATAGGGAGGATGAGAGAGGTGATAATCACTGTCTATAATGATAAAGCCAGGAAATCCCTCTATTCAAACACAAGTTGATGGTATCAAATTTGCATATGAATTCTAAACTCTGAAGTCTCTCTTTGAAGCCTGTTCAGTTTGCTACAGCAATCTGACCTGATCCTATGATAACACTTCAGTGCATTTATCCCTCTTTCCTGTACTGTATTCTTTCCATTTTCAAGCATCAGATGAAGTGGGAGTTTGAACTGACAGTGATGAATTTATAGACCTGCCCTAACTTAAAAATTGTCCATACATTGGATCACACTTTCCCCCAGAAATATTGCCAATATCACCACAGTGATTTGTTTTCTCAAGCACATGATATACATCAGATAAGATGGCTTTGAAACACTTCACAGTAAACTGAAACCTAAAGAAGGACAGAACTGTTGGCTAACAAGGATTTTAAAAATAAAACAAATATATTAAGCACTTCACTGCCTTGGTCTCCAGGCCACTTACGCTTTCAGGTGTTAAATTGCAGTGAGAAAAACAAAAAGAAAAACAACTCAAAACATAGCTGGCAAGGGAGTATTTATCTGTTTGAACCAGGGTGCTTTGTGCTCCCAGATGGATTCTCCCACTGACTCTCAGAAGAGACATTAGACTGTGCTCCAAATGTCTAACAGACAAAATAGACCTTGTTTTAATGATAAACTCAAACTTAGCATTGAATACTAAATGGGAACAACAATTTAAACCAAGTGCAGAAAAAAACATTTAGATTTTTTGTCTGATGAAATACTTCTTATTTTAAGGGACGTAATTCTGATAGAGATCTGATGAATGGTATCACTCAGCAACAGCACACAGTTTAAACACAATGCATTAAATTTCTGTGTGAAGAAATGAAGCGGTGCATTTAAATCCAGACTAACTCACAAACTCTGCAGATCCAATGCAGATGTCCTATGCTAGCTTTTTTTGTTAGGGAAATTCTGTCTTCTGTAGGATATATGAATATATTTTACAAGCCAGGTTAGCTTTGTACACAAAAGAAGGTTTCAGTGATCAACTCTGGAGGCATAGCATTATTTACTTCCTTGGGGGTGGGGTGAGATCTCATTAGCGCCAATTCATTTGGCACACTGTTTAAGTGTGAAAGAGATTTATATGCTCAATACTCTGAATGGCTCCTTTAAAATACATTTTACTCACCCCCTTTTACTACAAACATGTAAGTGTTTTACATTTTTCCGGTTCAAGCTTGTAGTAAAAAAATCAAGACATAACTTATTAAAATATAAAAATGTTGCAGGCCTTTTGAGCACAGACCACAGACATAATCAAGTATTAGTAGGAAGGGTAGGTATTTGATACATAAGTCCCTGCCTACTTACACACAGCCAGGAGCAGTCATCTGTTGTGAACTGGATCTTAAGGTATTTATCTAATTCATGGTACTGTATCTGTAGAACACAGTTCCCAGTTATAAATCTGGCCAAGGCCTTTTACACATCCTAAATTGCATGTTTATGTACTTATCCATATATAATAAGGTCATAAATTTTTTTCTGGGTACATATTACTAAACAACATTATTATACCAAATCGTTTCCTGATGACCTGCTACCTCTGTTTGAATTTAACTTCCAATGTCTTCCGCTTTTTATCCACCTATACAACTTCCTGAATACATACTTGTATTTCCACCTGAGTCCATTACTTTACACCGAAGTTAAACCTTGAAGTCTGTAACGATTGACTGCACGATAAACAAATATGAACTAGTTTTGGGGACTGGGACATTTCATGAAAGTGTTGTGTGTGTACACTCATATCTTGTGGGTACCTGTATGGATGTCCTCTGAAGATGCATCCCATGACACACAGCACTTGCCAGTTTAAAAGTGTTAGTTTTATGGAGACCCATAAAAAAGTAGTAAATATTAGATTACAGTATGGAAATCAAGTATTAAGGAAAAATAAACACAGTAATAAGTCAAAACATCATTATCTATGGTGGTTCTCAACCTTTTGTGGGTCACAACACACTTGGCAGCATATTGTGACTCTACAGGACACACTAATAGCCCGCTCCCTCCAAGCCAAATCCAGCCATCTCCCTGGCATTCTGTGACACACTTACCACTGCATCAGGGGTTAAATTATAATTTGGTGGGCCCTGGAACCCTCCCACACAGGTGGGCCCCCCTCTGACATGGGTGGACCTCCGGCCCAGGTGGGCCCTCCAACTGATCCCCAGAACTCACCTCCTGCCCCAATATGCACCCCCCCCCTACACACACACAGAGCGTTTCAAATAGCTGTCTGGCAAAGCTGTAAAGGGAAGACTGATCCTTAAACACTGAAATTACGTAGCAATTCCTGTCTTGTGTATGGGAAGGAGGCTTCTTAATAAGTCTAAACTCCATTTTGAAACTTGGCAGTGGGGTTAACCCTCAGGCAACCGTCCAGTCTATACTAAAAGGTAAACTACAAGGAGAGGAGTAAGGAGAACAGGGCACGTTCTCCCTCCTCCTCCCCCAGAGACAGACAGCAATGCCTATTCACTTATAGCAAGCACATGGAGAGAACCATGCTGTGTACTACAAAGGATCTAGCGTAGATGTCCATGTCAAGTAGGGCAGCAAAAACTACTCAGACTCCAGAAGTGCCTCATCTTAAAGCACTGAATGTAAAATGAGTGGACGTTAAGTGCTGCAGAGATATGATTACAAAAAACACAAACAGGAAATAACTATGTAACCTCAAATGTTTTGGGGCTCATTTGCCCCCAAAGTGTCTTTGCCTCCCAACTCTGTAAAGGATAGAGTTCTCCCTGATTTGGCAGTAGTCTTCCATTGACAGCTCCTGACACCTACATACAATAGCACTCTCTTCACTGATGCAGTTCAGCCAAGAGAACTGCAGCACACAAAGTTAATTAGAGAGGAATGGTGACTAGTCAGGTTACCTCTGACATCATAACAGCATTATTTAAGATGGATCTGAGCTAGTGATTTGGCCTTGGCTGTAAATGTAGCTTGTAACTTTGTTTACTTATAACTTCAAATGTAGTCTATGATTGAGTTTTCAATGTATTCTAACTCTATGGAAAGTCAGAAGGTTACTAATCTACCATTTGTTAGGTAGACTGCTATTAAAATGATCACAGTTCAATTTTAACTAAAATGAATTAACAGATTATTACTTAAAAACCCTCAAAAAAACCTGTCTTTACAAAGACTTTGAGCTGCATGAGTAGGGAACTTAAACAGCATCCTTCAGACAAAATAAAGGGAGTTGAGTCCCTGATTTGAGTGAAAAATCAACATGACATTAACTACAGATGACCAATGCCCAAAGAACAACAAAAAACTTCAAAGATGTCTCTGTGATGCTAAGAATGAGAACACATCAGTTTCTATGTAATTGCCATTACAAAGAAACACAAAAATCCTTAGAGAATGAATGGAAATCCAAATCTATGAGAAAAAAAAAATCTCTGAAGTTAGTATAAAACCATGACAGGGCACACAGCACTTAACTAATCAGTTAAAATATTTCATAAAGTTTTCAATTTCAATATAATGATCTGTATGGCTAAATTTCAAATATGTTACAAAAATTCCCAGCTTGCTTCTGTCCCCTTCCTCCTCTACCTGCCACAAGTGTCATGGTGTTTAAATGAATTTTATAATATCTTTGCAAAAATTCTAATACGACTTGTTGAAAAATACATTTCCTTAGAATAAACTTCAGTGTAAACCCAAACCCAATCACTACCCAGAGCTCATCTGCATGGAAAAGTTTTACCTCAAAGTGGCACAATTAAGTTATCATTAAACCCATATAGTTACAGCAGTTTAATTCCCCATATAGACTCTCATTCTGGAATGCGTAGCTTCTCTCAGTCTAGCTTAAATCTCTTTCAAAGCAACAGAAGCAAAAAGAAAATGAAAAAAATCCCCAAACACCAGGAATAAGTGTCCATGCAGAAGTTTATACCAATATTCTTATATCCTATTACACTCACTCCTCAAGGTATAATTTTTCCATGCAGGAAGGTCCTTAGACTAAAAGCACCTTGTAGCAGTGTCCATTTCTTCTTGCCTGCATGTTTGGTGCTCAACAAAAAACAGTAATGCTTATGAGAGAAAATGAATTCATGTGGGGAAAAGCAGATGGAAAGAATGCATAATGTTATATTTCAGGAAACTGCCTTCTCTGAAAGAAAAATGTGATTTATTACACATATATTTCCATCTGCTTTTTCTAAAATAGATTCAAGTTGATCATTGAGAATGAGTTTAATCTGAATCTTTTTTTTCCTCCTCCAGCTGATGAATAGTTCTAATTCTGTTTTGCGTTTAATATGACCATTTGAACAACTAACCTCCTTCTATCATGGCAGTTATTCCAAATGTCATATTACTACATAGATGGACAGGTTCTTCTCCACTCATTTCTTGGGCATTTATTCTCATCACCACAATACTCCACTTTCACATTTCTTGATTTGTTTCCCTGCTTCCTGTCACTGATGAGCTCCCTTTTGCCTTCCTACCACTCTCCTCCCTTGTCCTTCTTTCCAGTCCTTCATGTCTGACTGTCTCCTCAAATTGAGGTGCTCCCCTCACCATTCATAGATCATATTTGCTTAATACAAAAATTAAGTAGTATTTGGCAAGTACCAAAACAGAACAGTTATCACAACTCTCATTTTTGCATGTCGAAAGTTTTTGTTCAAATTAAACTTTGGTCAAGACTAAACTTGAGGTCACACAGTTCCAATATTGTTAATGTAAATCTGTCAGCTTATGGCAGGGCTGAATTTTGACTTTCTATATTCTTCTACACACAATGCCTGTCATCTCAAAGATCATGAACAGAGCTGAGCAAGCCATGGAAAAGTGTTTTGTGAACATATTGAGTAAATCTGATGTGCAATTCAATCCAGCCATAATATCCTTTCTGTTTCTTTTCTGTCAGCATTCATTCAGTTTATTTTGTTCCTGTTAACATCTGAAAAGGAGCTTTCATCATGTGAATATAGATATTTGCACACAAGTTAGTATATCAGTATATTCACACACGATGGAGTGTAACTGATTGCACCCTGAGTGTTCTCCCAATCATTCATTTATAGACATAATTGTAGCACTTGCTGAGAATGTGAGGAGAGAAAACTGAATGCAGAGTCATCTGAATAGCTAACAAATCTGGATTCTCTTTCCTCCTCTCTCTGTAAGGAACTCAATTACTTTCAGCTCTGGTGTCCTAGTATGCAGCCAAATCTGATGCCCTTCATGCACAAGAAAAAAGGAAGTGATATGAAGTGTTGTAGAATTTCCAAGGATCATTTAGTTTTTATGTCTGTCTCACTCTAATGGTTTCTTTACCTATTTATAACATTTGGTTATCTATTTATAGAACAGAAGACACATGACATGTCTTAACCAGTCACGCAGACCAAAAATCAAATAGATATTCAGCATGTGTAGTTTGCCGAACACACCAAATAAATCCATACATCCTGTAAAGATGTACGGATTCCTCCAAAAGGACCAAGTCACAGACAATACTGAAGAAGTTTTTATTCGAGGAACAAATGTAAGGTGACTGATAGCCCCTTATTGAAACTGAATGGGCCTTTTGATTGGCCACTCCCACCTGGAAGCAGGACTCTGAAACAGCCAGCCCCAGGGCCAGTGGAAGAGGCCAGTGTCCCAGGATGGCCTGATTGACTGGCTGGACAGGCCAATGAGGGAGCCAGGAGAGTGCTTCCCCCGCCCCTGAGCTGAAACTGCAGGCTCGACATGCCCGGGCAAGCCAGAGTGTGTGTGGGGCCCAGCTAAGGAGGAAGCACTAAGCAGCCAGCAGCTGGGAGCCAGAGGATCCAGGAAAGGGGGCCAGCCTGGCCCCATTTGTGCAGAGCAGACCCACAGCAGCTGGACCAGCAGAGAGCCAAGTCAAGCTGAGCAGAGCAACGCTAGAGCCAGAGGCAGAGCCATAGTTGTCTGAAGCTGGGTGCAGGAGGCCAGAGAAGAAGCCCAAGGTGCTGATCTGATCTGTGCAGACCCACGGAAGGAGAACCAGAAGAGCCCGAGGAGCACCCCAAAGAGCCACACGGAACCACAGCAGTGGCTGGGAGCCAGAGCTGCAGCCATCCGGAGCTTGGTTTGGTGACCAGCTGGGGGACAGTGAAGGGGGGCTGATGCTGGGAAGAAGGGCCCTGCCCCTTGAGTTTGGGGACATGTGGCCAGAGCCAGAGCCTGCATCTGGCCCCCTGGATCATCCAGTTGCAGCCAGGCCTGGGCAGAGGGCTTGCAACATGGAGAACAGACTGTTCCTCAGACCCCAGAGACTCTGTGTGTAGTGCCCCCACACCAGGAGGTGGCACTGGGGGTTAACTTCTCACCCTTTTCTACTTTTTCTCTATTTACTTATTGGTTTTTTTTTTAATTTTTGTGCACTTAAATAAATTGTATTACTTTGAACTATATATAGTGGCTGGTAGGCCAGAAGAGTGGTCAGTGCAGGCAGCACCCTGGAGTGGGGACACCCCAGCCCTGTCCTGAGAGACCATGATAAGAGTGGGGGTCATGCCCCCAAAAGTTCTGGGGCCCAGCCTTGTCGGGGTTACAGGGACTCCTCCACCCAGGAGATTGGAAGGGGCGCTTTTGAGGTCAGGCAGGCCTCTGGGTAAAGGAAGTGGGAGCAGGGACCCAGATCCTTTTGCTACCCATCTTCACCAGGGTGGTATACAAGACTGGAAAGTTCCCCACAATAGCAGATCTGTCCCCCCGCTTACACAAAGAAGGAAGGCTGACTGGAGTCAGCTTCAAATTGGTGATGTTACGGTGGTCAAGTATGTATGCTTGTTTATTAATTACATAATACATTTGGAATTCTTTACCTGTTTACTTACAAGCACAGACTTTGTTTCACCTGGAGAGAACAGAGCTGATAACGACTGATGCAGAATGTTAATTACATTAAAGACCCTATGACTACAATTAGGGTAGGGAATGGGACAGAGAGGAGAGTTCTTACAGGTAAGCAAGGTGTGTGCCAGAAAGTCTGGGGGACGTACTGTTCCCATCTAAGTCAGGGTTTCTCAATAGGCAGCTGGCCACTCCCTTATTGATTGTTTACAGCACCATTGTTCTGGGTGGGTCTGGTGTGAGCTTCATGCTCCAACTTGCTGGCTGGAAAGATATCTAAAAGTATGTCTATACCGAGGGCATCAAATTCGCTGCCATCAGCTAATCATGCCAGGAACAGTTTGCAGTAAGCCTGAACTCACTACACTGCTCCAGAAATTTGGCTCCAGAAGTGCTGGGGGCCAGGGGCAGAGCCGTAACATGGTGATTCAGTGCCTGGGGCGCATTCTGATCTGAATGCACCCCTTGCCATTAGTGGCACTTGGGGCCGGCGCCGTGAAACGCACTCTTTAATAGAGTGGCTCCATTGAGCCGCTCCAGTGTGCTTGGGGAAAAGCCCTGTCGGCTCTGGCCAGGGGGGGTAGGGAAAAGCTGACCACAAGGGATGTGCAGTCAGCTTTTCCCTAATGTGTACTTGTGGCTTAGAAAGTCGCCGCCGATTATGCAAGGAATTTTACATTTCTTTCGTAACTGGTGGTCAACTACTGACAAAAAGCCCTCAAATGTAGACTAAAGCTAAATGTAACAGGAAAGACCTGACAGAAAGAAATATCTAAAAAGACATAAAAATATTAACACTTAACACATTCATAAACACTTTTCCTCAGTTACAATGGCAAATATATAGAAGTTATGACTGATACATAGACAGTGAGCAGAAAAAGAGGGCCAAAGCCAATGAATGTTTACACTTAATGGTTTAATGGATGAAAATTCTCCTGGACTGGAGTCACAAATCTAGCAAGGCTTTTTAATGTGGCAGTCCCTTTCCATTCAAACGTTGCTGTAGGCATTGATATTTTGTCTCTGATGCTGCAAAGAATGGGCTGGCACAAAGATGGCTATGTGGTACCTTTGTATTACCTAACCCCTGGAGCTAGGGGGATCAAACTAGCCCCAAACACAACTCAGAGTAGTCTCAAGGCTGCTGTTATTTACACTGGCTGTACCGGTCCCCCAGCACCATTCTATCACATTTCATCAATTGGCAACAAAAAGGATAATATTTAGGTAAAGAATCTGGTTTATTCTCTTTGGGGGATATTTAGGGTTAAAATCCTAAATATTATTCTTCTCACTCCATTCACTTGCTTTTGCCTGTTTAGAAGAAAACTCTATAAGACAGCATTATTACACATCTACTTAGGTATCTCAGATACTCTATCTTTCAGGAAGAACTCTGCAAGGGCAGTAAATCCAAAAACCCTTCACAGTAACTTGGTTTCCTACATAAGGTACTGTACTGCAAGAGCTCCAAAAGAATGATTACGAAAGTGTAAGAAGGCATGCAAGAAAGAGTTAGTTCAATAAAATCCTGATGTGATATAAAGAAATGCCTCTATAACTTGGGCTAAAAATCAGACCTCATACATGAAATGACATAGCAAAATAACAGCAGTGAATCTCCACATCCAGTCACCTTCAACAATAGCTGTTTCAGGAGCCCAGATTTCATGTATTAATCTCTCTAATAGATGTAATTTCCTCAATTTTTCTGTCTTATTGCAGAAAAATCACTTCCTAGCTGTTTTTCAATTTTATACCCCTTTGTTAGCAGTCAAATAACATTCCAGTTATTCTCAAGCTGTCTTCTCACTGCTACTAGTCTCTCAGAACCTCAAGGTCAAGATCTTTTTCTGAACACTTAACATATGATCCATCTTCTCACCATCCATGTCACTCTAGAGTCTAGGCAGTGTTACCACACCCTGATACTCTGAAGCATGGTTCTGAGTCGTGGATACCACTCCAATTCTGGATGTCTGAGCCACCTGTGACCCAATTCTGATTCTATGTGCTTTTCCCAGAAGGCTGTATTCTACTATAACCCTAAGTATGCTAGCCTACTATTAATGCAATCAATGTGGCTGTTGTCGTTCCAATGTTCTCTTCATATTGTCTTATATTTGTAAAAAGTGCTAATGTTCACAGGGCTTAACTGGGTTGCCCAGTCCTTCACCACAAAAATTACTGGAAGTTTTCCCATTGATTTCAATAGGAACAAGATCTGGCATTAATATGAACTTCTGGGGGAAGAGTTCTGTGAGATCCTGCAGAACATCAAGGCAGGGGTTGACTTCTAGTGCCATGAAGTAAAGGACTGTTGCAGTAGAAAGCAGACTGAAGTAGATGAATCAGTCACAGGGCACTTACAGGAGAATAGGAGATATTGGGGCTGATGACAGCGACTAAGAAGGGAAGGCCTGAGGACTGCTCAGGGTTCTGAAAATCTGGATATTTTCATTTACTGTAGAATATCAAAACCCAAGCTTTGCAGATTCCCCAACCTTTGCTATTCCTGGCCATCAGCTTGATGTCATAAATGTCATAAACCCAAAGATATATCACCTTAGGCTGTGTTCTTGATGCATCCTTCAAGCAATTCAGGAGATGGACTTGATCAGTACTTGGTCAAAAAACCTTGTAACACACAGTGTGGTCATTTCAATATGCCATTCATTTTGGAGAAGATCTATTAAAAGGCACAAGTTGTATTTAAGTGCTCAACTTCCAGTTTTGCTTTTGAAATTCTCCTGCTTTGCCTTTTGTTAAAAACCTATAGTTTTGCCAAGGAAGCAATGACCAGGGATGACTGCATTTCAACCACTTGATCAGAATATATCAACTCAGTCCCATTTCTTATGTCATTGAAAGAATACTACATGCACATTTGCTCCCAGCTTCACCAAACTCAGGACCTCAGTTTATGTAATTTTTTAAGAGATTATAAGGATTCTGCTACCATAGCAACAGTTTAGTTACCACTGAATATTTCAGCATGAACTATGTTTTTGCCATCATTTTCCTCTCTCAATTATTGCAACAAGAGGTGTTCAAATCAGAATCTGAGGAGGCAAAAAAAGCCTAAATACTACATTTTTTTAAATAGTTCCTATGTCAACTGGGTAGGCATCAGATCGATTTACAAGAGAGGTAAAAAAGAAGAAATTTAGGGCAGGTGAGCAAAGGGCTATAGAAAATATTTGAAAAAAAAATTGAGCAAGGTACCAGAAATATGAAAGAATAAATGGATTGGTTAATTGTTTAATTAGTTGCTGCTGGCTTAAAAAGGTTTTTGCCCAAGATGAAGAAAGTTCCTGAAAAAATGTTAAATACTCAATCTGAGAGTAACATACATGAAAGTGAGCCTCAATTTATGTTTTAAATGTTTAATATTAAGATCATTCAGTACCAAAATTCTTCTCTACTTATGCTTCATAACTTCCAGTATGAGGTTGGATGGATTATGAATCTGTGAAGAATTTGTCCTTTTATGTGGTCTTTAACAGAGCTAGTTTACCAAAAATAAATAACCTTTCCTCCATCTCTCACATTAATCAAATGATTTATTTGATCATTATTGCCTTTATCTGTTGTGCTGTTTATGGACAAAAATAAGTTAGCCCAATAATCTACTCTAGAAAATTTACCAAATAATGACTTTGTTTCCACAGTGGAAAACTGAGTCCTCTGTAAGTTTCATTCAGTGAAGAAGTTGGGGCAATATCAGGGAATCTACTAGTGGTCCCAGATTGTCAGGTAGGATCCATGCTAGCCCATGCATAGGTTGGAGCAATCTAGAGCTGTTCTAACATTTGCTAGTTGGCAAAAATCATGAATGGAGTGTGTGCCAGCTCAGATCAAAGGACAGGTGAAGGGTACATCTATACTGGAGCCATTGGTTGACTTAAGGAAGCTTAAATTGACCTACAGAACCTCGTGACCACAGTGGGCTTTTATTAAGTCAACCTAAGCACTTCCTTAAGTTGACTTAATAATACCACCTCTTAAGGTCAACTTAAGTTGACCTTATTAAGTCAACTTAAGCCAGTGTAGAAAGGGAATAGCCCTTAAGTCGACTTAATTGACCTCCAGGCCCCTTCCCAGAGTTTCTGGCCACCAGGAAGGATCGACTTATCACCTGCTAGTGTGGACACAGGCTGTCAACAGTAGTTTCCAATGTGGATTCTCTAAGTCGACTTAACAAGGTTGGCCTTGTTAAGTCGACTTAACAGACCCTCCAGTGTAGACATACCCAAAGTGATTGTCCCTCCCCTCCCACCTATCCCATATACAGTCTGTTTTCCAGCTGGATCGGAAGATGCTACTAGCTGAATGTCATCAAAGAGCTCCTCTACTCAGATATGGAAAGCTGAGAGTTGCCTCAAACTGCCTTCTATCCATGCAAAGTGGCCAGAACAGAAAAAGCATTTGGCCTCCAGGCTATGTCTACACTAGCCAATTAGTCTGGATTAAGCAAGTTTACTCCAGACTAATTTAGTCCACGTCTGCACTAGGCTTTGCTTAGTTTGAACTCAGAAACTTCTTAGATCGGACTAAGCAAAGCTTAGTCTGAACTAATATGTTTTAGTGGTTAGTCCAGACTAAGTGCTTAGTTCAAACTTTAAGTTCGAATTAACGCAATGCAGACATGGACTAATGGCTTAGTTTGAACTAAAAAGGCTCAAACTAAGCCATTAGTTCAAACTAGCTGCACTTACTAGTTTGAACTAGTAAGTATGGCTAGTTTGAAGTAAAAAGCCGCAGTTAAGCCGAACTAATCTGTGGTTAGTTTGAACTGACTGGGAACTGCTTAGTTCAGACTAAGGAAGTCCGAACTAAGCTTTATGATCTGTATGTAACCCCAGTCTTTAGCCAATTCTAGCCCTTAACTATAGGCTGTGCTGGTAGCACTGTCTATTGTTAAAACTGAGAACAGGAACTTATCACTTGGCAGTTACTTACAACTTTGCCAAACAAAGCATTCAGGATGAAATTTTCTACGCTGTCTGCTTCAGGCTGAACTTTTTCAGAAATCTTCAGACATCTTTGCCCAAATTTAAAAAATACTTATAACTGTCTCACTAAGAAGCTTTAGCATCACCATGCTTTGGAACAAGAACCTGAAAATTGGCAGCATTGCACTCTGATGTCTGGAATGTGCCTTGTGTGAAAAAAATAGTATAGTCTGTGATCTTATGATTAAAGACAATCATAATGCATAGGTACAAGAAGAGCAATCTTAACTTTTCCATTTCATATCTTTTGAGTGCTTGACTTTGCAACCTTAGCATTTTTAATGCAAATTTTTAAAATGATGTTAAAATGATGAGCCAAATTTAGGCCTGGTGTAAAGCAGATTAAATTCCACTGAGGAACAATGAATTCTCACCTACATTTTCCAGTTGGATTCATTATAATGTTGTCTACTGTATGTCAGATGCAAAAAGCAACAAAGAGCAACAGAAGACACACATGCAAACAGCCTCCCATTCCCAACTTTGTTTTTGAGAAACAGCAATGTAGAGGGTTAACTTATGGAAAGGAAAAAATGATAGTGTGGAAACTTCACACACATCGTGCTCATTTCTGAAGAAACTGTAGGGTTGACTGGGGACTGATCAGTCTCTTTCTCTCTCTCTCTCTCTCTCTCTCTCCCCCCACCCCAGTACGCAAGCTTGGGTAGTCATTTTGACATTGACTGTCTTGTAGGCAGTAGACTCTACTATGTTGATGCCCTAGTGATCTAAAATTAGATCTGGCCTTGCAGCCATAGCGTTGTGGACATACCATCCCCAACTTCTGTGGAAGGTAAAATACAAAAGAAATATTCCTGCTTTCACTTCAATATACAAAAAGAATGCTCTAGCCACTTTCCTTGAAAACATAGCTTGCTAGCTGCCCTATTTTTGTTAATAAGATTGCGTTCTAAAGACTTTAAAAAGGATTCTGATTTTCCTGGATTTTCTGCTTCCTTTCCAAAGAAAAACAAAACACAACCACAAAGTCAGAATACCGGCTCTCCATTCCACTCTCTGCTGAAAAATCAGACTATGTAGTCATGAAATTCTGCATTTATCCAAATTTCCAAAGGTGGTTTAAAAGAAGGAGATCAAAAGAATAATGTGCATTTCTGAGGATAAACTTTTCCTTTCAAATAAGTATGAATTACGTAAAGAATTGTGAGTAGATGAACTCCAGAATTTGCAGCACTCCCTTAAGTCATCAGTTTTAGGGATCAGAGGATCTTCTGAATATAGACAGGCTCCAGTGTCCAATCTATTTTGTTCATAATCTCTCAAGACCTTTTAGAAAGTTTCACGGATTCCTTCATGTATCCTTCTGATGTACAGCATCGATAACCATTTCAGAGGTAATAACAAATAACGCACGCGGGGTTAGAGAAACATTTCTTAGAAGCAGCAACTGAGAAGAGGCAGAACAACATGAAAGGTAACTTCTGCCTCAAAAATCATCCAAAACTCTGGAGAACTAGTATGCACTTTCAAATGTAACACAGTCTGTGAACATGGAATTCCTATTCTCCTTCAGTGCTATCACTGTAACTTTACTGACTTCATTGGAGTTACTCTTGATTTACGTCAGTGTAAATGAAAGGAACATCAGGCCCATAATACATAGACCTTTCACCAAATTATTAACATTTAACATTTAATCTGACTTTTGTATTAATTTTTATCATATTTCTAGTGTTCATTATTCATAAATTGCCAATCCTTCCACCCAGAAACTCAAATTTGTATGACTTGGCAATTAATGCTGACAAAAGGATTTCTTAACTAATATATTATCTTCCTGTCTATCTAGAGTTAAAATTCAGCCTAATATTTGACCTGTTTAAATAAGAACAATAGCAATTTGTAGGTCTCTACAGAGGAATGGGAAGGTCACACAAAGGCACCTTCTATTAGGAAGGCTCTGTCGACATCTAAAATTTAGGCTGACACAGTTAGAGCACTGAGAGATGTAAAAAACAAAAACAAAAAAACAGAATAAAAAACCTATACCCTTGAATACTTAGTTATGCCAACAAAACCCCTGATGTAGACACAACTAGCTGACAGAAGAATGTTACCATTAACCTAACTACTGCCACTCCAGGAGATGGAGTCCTTGCAGTAATGGAAAAACCTCTTCTGTCACTGTAGTCTGGCTCTTCACTACAGGGTTACAACAGCAAAACTAGGGCACCAAGCTATGGTAGTATTTCACCCATTGCCTAGATATGGCTTGAGTCACCTTGTTCCAAATGGAATAAGAAAAATTCTCTCTGAAATTCAGTGTGCAACAGGCTGTGCTTTGTAGATAGGGAAGACTTTAACAAACATTTTTTCTGATGCCTATTGAAATTTCAGCCTCATAATTCTCACTGATTATAAAATTTTAAAATGAGCAAACCCAAAACTCAGCTGCTTTGCTTCTGGAGGGTAAAGCAACAAAAAATTGTCAAATCAATTTTAATATCAGCCTTAGATGACAAAAGATGACTTCATACTGCATTGCAGACCCCAGGCTGTGAAAACAAAAGCACTACCATATTTCCATTCTTCTCTTTAATAATCAGTTGCATTAGCCATTTGCGTTACTTATATCACTAATAGCTCTTCTTTTCAGACAACATAGTGGTTGCTCATAAATATTAATACAGCAGCATAACAGTTCATAGAGAAAAATAACTGACATATAGTCAAGAAATCTTTCCCTTGAATCATTCATATTAGCCAAACATCAACAAAATATTAATTATCCTTTATAGTTTCATAAATGGAATAGAAACACAGGGTCTCTTCATGCAGTCTCTCTGGTCCTTATTTAGGAAGACTTTAATATAGATAGTTCTGGATGACACCTTAGACCAATGACTCCCCAACTGTGGCCTGGAGGCCAAATGTGGCCCATGGGGACTGCCAAAGTGAGCCGCAGCTCTTCTCCTGCTTGCTATAGAAGGGAGCATCTGCCTAAGGACCCAGGCAGAACACCCAGGTCTGCAGAATGCATGCAGTTTTCCTGACACAGCCAGGAGAATGAGAGATCAGCAAGGAGACTGCCTCCTCACTGCACTCCACCCATTTTGCTGCAGTTGGGAGAGAGGGGCCCTGCTGGCAGAGATTGACGGCCCTCTAGGGTTGTAAAAAACGGTATCTGTGACCCATGAGATAAAAAGGCTAGGAACCACAGCTGTAGATGGAGGGCTTTTTGAGTGCTATTTTAACTCATGTCTTGAGTTAAGGCAATATATTTTCCGACTCCTTTCTTGGGCCCACTTTCACATCTTTCTTAGGTCATATCTGTCTTCCTCTTTGGCTGGCTATGGCAGAAAAATCATCTTCTTACCAGTATGCATCCTCCTGCAACCTATGGTTTGAAGATGATCTTCCTGAATATGGAGAATTCTTAGCCAGATAGCTTACTTCTGCAGTGGACCTCCTCACAATTACAGGAAATATCAACTGTCCTCTCTCCCCCAACAGTCACTGCCTATATAGTCAGCTTTTCTGTTAATACCTGAAAAAAATCATATAGGAGAATATAAAAGCATGAAAGGGGGCAATGTGAAGATAATGTGCCATGCTGTCAACTCTGTTTCAGGTGTGTAACTGCAGTACTCTAGAGAAGTAAATTTACATTACTTTAACTCCAATCAGAATCTGGCTTAGTAGATTTGTCCACAAGAGCAGAAGGGATAAAATGTCAAATAAATGCAGTACAGCTTCTGCTAAGAGAATGGAAACTAAGTTTTCACCCACAGCTCTTCTTTGAGAGCCCAGTAAGGCAGCACCATTCTTGCTTTTCTTTTTAAATGGTCTACCAGTCTGGAGTTTGAGAACATCACGTGTCAGATCAACGGTTATCTGTCTCTCCATTGTGAATGTCAGTTTATTTATAAAGTAGTGACTGGGACAAAAAGTATTTGTTGTTAGAACGAAAAGCTCTCTCTGAATAAGAAAAGGCTATACATGTGGTGTAGGATTTCCTGAGCTATTGTATAGACAAACATTTTAAAACCAGATTTTGGCATAAAGCCAACATCTGATAATGTTAACTTGCTAAAATGTGGAGTTCTGGTTTCAAATACACCGAATGCATTTTTTTAAAACAATGACAAGAGATTTCTGGATGGACCCTGGAAGTATTCTAGCAGATATTGAAAAATATGGGAGTCATTCAAATATCAAACACAACTAAAAAAGCTGAGATTAAATAGAGAGTGAAGATATGTCTTGATACTGCAGCACTAATATGAAACCATCAATGATAGAAAGAGGACAGCATAACAAAACCTTCTATATTATTTTGAAACTTTTCCTGTAGGGATATACTAGAGCAATGATCTTCAATATTTTTTAAGTGGGCCCACTTTGGCAAAAAATATCTTCACGTGAGAGATACATACTAGGAGGAACTGTTTGGCAAGCAGCAACAATGAGGAGGGAGGGAGTCAGAGACATCAGGGAGCATCTACAGGGGTGACAGAAGCAGGGAGAAAAGGAACGGCAAGCAGGAGAAGCAGTAGCACTGACGAAGGATGTGAGGAGCAGTGTCAACAATGGAGTGAGGGAAGGAACCTGCAAAGCAGACCACTACCGTAGCAGTGTAATCTCTACATGTAGAGATTGTGGGTGAGCACTGGGTAGGCTGACAGCTCATTCTGTAGCAGATAGCAGTCACACAGAAGGAGAGAACACTGGGCGGGCAGTCTCACACTGATGGTGCTGAATAGCAGACACCAACCGATGCTAGGGGAACCACTTGAAGCATAAAACCTGCTTTTGCAGCAGGGAAGACAAGGAAGGAGGTGGCGCCACCACAGCCCCATGTTTCCCCAGCCTTTAGTGATGGCTCAGCCTTTCCCCCCTTTAATATGGGTTGCTCATCATTAAAAATAAAATAAATTGGAACATAAACAATTAGTCAGGGAGCCGCATGCATAGTTGATGGGAGCTGCCACTGGCTCATGGGCCTTGCAATGAAAAACAGTGTACTAGATCTGACTTTATAGCTACTTCAAGGGGAATGAACTGAATTAGACATACAAGGTTTCGATATTGTCTTCCAGATTCAAACATTTATTTATATTGCGCTTGTCACCATGTAGGCATATATTACATACATAAAATCAAATGTGACTTATCAACTTGAAATCTTATAAGCAATATTTCACTGCAGATTTATTCCAGGGGTCTCAAACTCAGTTCCCATCTCCAATTACGTTAGCTTCCATTTCCCACTTGTTAAATTTTCAAATGAACACCTTCATGCGTTCTCCCCATGTTGCCCTATGACTTGGAAGGAGTTCCGTATAAACATCTGCAAAACTACATCATTATCCACCTTCATATCTCTCCTTAAAAATTATCCTTGACTGAAATTAACAAAAAAAAAAAAAAGACAACACTGGTTAGGCCACTGCTGTGTGGTGACATACTGCCTGCCATGCTAACCAATCCTCTCATTATGATAGTGTATTATACTATCTGATTTTCTGTATCTTGTGCTATTGGCGGTCTTATACTTAGAACATATGTTTTTGAGTCACTGATCATCTTTTTATTCTATTTGTACGGCTCCTATGACAGTGGGGTCTCAGCCCATTACTGTGGCTCCCAGATGCTTCGGTAATATGAATTAAACCACTGCTCTTTGTCATCCAAGCATTACAAAGTTACCCTAGCAGGGTATCCAGAGATTTCTCTGATGCAGAAAAATCCTCAGATACTGTGAAGTGAAAATAACCAGCTCTGTATCATATGCCCTTGGCTACTCTGTACAGGAGGCATAGTGATTGATGTAGCCACAAGGCACTGAAATCTGGTGACCACAAGGGATATGTCTACCCTGGAGCCTTAGGTCAACTTAATCTGCCTTAAGTCGACCTAAAGACTCCCTGGCCAAATTTAGAATTTATTAAGTTGACTTAAGCACTTGCTTAAGTCAACTTAATAACAGCTGTCCTGAAAGTCAACTTAAGCGTTAAGTCAACTTTACAGGGCACGAAGTGTCAGGGCCAGGGCCTGGGCCTGGGCCCTGCCCCCCACCTTGCCCAGCCCCAGGTCCTGACTCAGCTCCGGGGGCCGGATCAGGCTGCAAGAAGCCTACCGGCAGTGGCAGGAGCCAGGTTCGAGCCCCTTGCTGCTTGCGGAAAGTGGCTTGTGCCCAGATCAGGCTCCCAGGCACTTGCTTGTGGCAGTTGGGGCCAGATGGGCCCCCGGAGCCAGATCAAGCCCCAGAGCAGGGCAGGGGACAGGGTCTGTCTACACTGGAGACATACCCTTAAGCCAACTTAACAAACTTGACTTTAAGTTGACTTAAAGTTGACCTCGTTAAGTCAACTTAAAAGAGCCCCCCAGAATAGAAATGGCCAAGGAGAAAGGTGGTTTGCAAAGGCCTTTGGGGTACTTAAAAATCATTGTGGGATCTCAACCAATCACTGAACATCTCCAGCATTCAGGAAATGAAAAGGTAGCTTATCATCACCAGTCTCCTACATAAAAATCAGCTCAGACAAACCCAGCAACTAAGACCTAAGTGGGTCAGCTATCATGTAAAGCTATAGTGTCATATAATGTTCTGCCAGCACATTACAACTAATCCTTAAAAACTGAGGGCTCATCATGGAATTTCTAACAATACTTGGACAATAGTGGCATGTCTCCTGACAGAGCTTTGCTTTCTGGGGCATCTTCTTTTCCTCTCTATTTGGTCTTTGTACCACCTTCCCAAGATTAAAAATCCTGGAATTATGAGTAAATTGTAAGGAAGGGTTATACTTACGGGGAAAAGTGTATTAAGAAGATCTGAACAGGTCAAATTCCTATCTGGTATAAGGCTACTGAAGCAAAGGATTCATACCAAGCCTGAATTTGGCTCAATATGAGTAGGTAAATGTTCATATAATTTGAATTTCTAATCTTAGTTTTCAAGCTTTCCATTATCCTTGTGCTATCTCCCACTGATATAATCCACTGGCAATAGTGGAAAGTAGTAAGAATGAAGATTTTCATACAGAGAAACCTTGACAATGATGAGCCACTGACACATGCCATTGTTAGAAATGACTTTTCAGGGATAAGCAAAGTGGGAGAGGCGAACAATCAAATTGCTTGTCAATCAGATACCAAAACTAAGAAAATGATTTTGAAACCTCATATACCATGCTGAGCCCTGGGACTGACCAATATTGGTTTTAAACTATACAGGTAAAAAACAAAAAGAAAAACAAAACCAAAACTTTCCTTATCTGTACCCACAGCAATAGCTTATTTTAACATCTTGAGCTAAGCTAATTTAAAAGGTATGAACACTTTCCGCAAAAAATTCTTATTGGCAAATACAAGTATGAGTTCTGGTGTATAACGAAAAATAATATGCTTAAGGCAAAAAACTAACCATTCCCGACAGTGCTTGCTTAGAGGTTAATCTGTCAATTGCAATACATGAGCATTTTGCTGCATGCTAAATGCACCAAAAAAGCTCCAATGTGAAATGATAATCATAATCAGAATTAAAAGACAATTCCATGAAATATTACCTTCATATTGAGCTTTATTTTCTGCCTTTCCCGTGGAAAAGCATGTGGAAAAAAAAGCCTTAGTGGCTTCTAAGGCTTATGTATCCTTTGTGTAGAATTATAAAAGCAGAACACAAATAAATTCTTTGGTATAAATCTCCTTTAAATAAGCATGCATGTTTATGTTTTTTAACTGTGCATGTATTATTACAGAGCTCAGGTTTTTTGCCTAACCCTGGTTTGTATGCAGCATGTGTGTGAAAAACAGATTCTAATTTCCAATATCATTCACAGGCATTTTTCTTCCATCAGCATTGCTGGATGCATTAGAATATCTAATGGAATGGAAAACAAAACATGATTATTAAAATCACATATATCCTATCTGACCTGTTTAGGAAACTATGCATATGGTGGTTTGCAAATAAGCTTTGATATAAATTCATTCTGTAGGTCTTCATGCTATTTTATAAAAAGGTATACATTTATTAATATGCATTACCAGAATTTTTGTAGTGTAACAGTTTAATTCCCAAAAAGCATGCATACTGGATGTGCTATTATTAATTTTCATCCAACAGTCACTCAGTAAAAAGTGAAGTATTGATGGCAAGATCCTCAGGGCAAGCCCTTCTGTGCCCAGCACAGCTTAGAAGGAATATTTATATGAAGAATGCTTTATGCTCTCCCTAGCCTGGGAACCAATCTTGAGGAATTACATAAAGGGGTTTCTTTAAGTTGTGCAAGCTGCCCACAAGATCGAGCAGCCCACGATTGCTGGAAAGTTCCTGTGCTCTAACTATATTCCCCATTACCCAGCCACCTCCAATACTTCATATTGGTGCCTGTTAACGTATATGTTTCAAATTACAACTTGTCCATCTATTTTTAAAAAAAAGAAAAGTTTTCTGGGTTCTAGAAATACTCTATTCTTCCATACCATTGCTATAACAAATATGTTGGCTAGTTTTTTTATTCTTAATTGTTTTACATTTCTATTAAAGAATGCATATAAGTAAGAACTCAAGGTGGAATGGCCACTACTACAGGCTTATTTCTCTTTTTATGCTTATTTTTACACCAAGGTAATTGCAAGATAAGAAGCAGGCTCTAGGGCTATGTCTACATGAGAGGGCTCTGTTAAGTCAGCTTAACAAGGTCAACTTTAAGTCGACTTAACAAAGTCTACTTAAACCTTAAAGGCTACGTCCACGCTGGAGGGCTCTGTTAAATCTTAAATTGACTTAATACAGTTGACTTTAATGCTTAAGTCAACTTTAAGGGCTGGAGTTATTAAGCTGACTTAAGCAAGTGCTTAAGTCGATTTAATAGAAGTCCATTGTGGACATGGCTTTCCTTAAGTCGACTTAAGGGAGGTTAAGCTGACTTAAGGCTCCAGTGCAGACATACCCTAGGAGTCAAATCTTGGTCCTCTTAGTGACCCTTCCACAACCTGTTTCCACTGTGCTGGGACACGATCTTAGTTCTTCCACTCTGGGGGTCTGCAATGCTCCTAGAGGTTAGACCTAGGGCCAGGATTCCTAGGTATGGAAATGCTGCCAATATTTTTTTATCTCCAACTCTATTTTTACCAAAGCAGCTGGAAACCCAATAACATCTACAAAATATATTGTTCTTTATAATGGCACAGATCTTCAGAAACACAAACTGAATGTTCTGTACAAGTGCATTTGCATCACTGAATCGTAAATAGTAGAAGTGTTAACACTGTAATCCTTCATCTGTTGTGTTGGGCAAGAGTGTATTTAACTGATTTTTTTTTTTTTGTACTGCTGAATTCTATTTCTTCAGTGGACTTTTGTACAATGCCCTTTGAATGCTTGGTGTCACTCTCTGCTGTGATGATCAGTGATCTCATACGTTCAGTGTGCACAGCAATGACCTCGGACTTCCCTGATACAAATGTGTGTTCAGGCTGTGGGATGTTCTTAAGGTCCCATGTCTCATCTGTTTAGATTTCAGAATGATTAGATAGTCTCCTCACCTTCCTGTCACTACCATCCAAGTCTAAGGCAGGGGTAGTCAAGAGGCAGACTGCTAACCAAACCCAGACCACCAAACATTTGTGAATGGACACTGAAATCTTTTCATTTTTATCATCATAACTGAGGGTGGTCTTTTATTATTATTATTGTCACTGGAGACTGGACTTTAACTATACCTTGACAAACAAATTTCGAGCTTTACAAAAAATAATGGACTACATCTGGTAAGCTTTGCCAGCATAACTAAACTATACCAATAAAGTACTCCCAGAATGGACAGAACTTATATTGGCAAAACTAAACTTTTGCTAGTGTACCTTATTCACCTCCCTCCCCCAAGTGACAAACTATACCAGAACAAAACAACAAAACACAGGTTTTTTTCCTGTATAACTGTGTCTACACTAGAGACTTTTACTGACCAACAGCTATGTCAGTCACAAATCACGTCAGCCTGCTCCATAGCTCTGCTGGCAGAAGTCTGTAATGTGATCTAGCTCAACTCTCCAGATCACTAATAATCATTTTGGCAGAAACCTTGACTTTAGAGCCTCATCTATGATATATCTCGGTCTTCAGACTGGTGGCCATGCATTGAGTATGTTCATCTTTTAGCATTCTATACAAATCCTCAAACATTAAGATCATAAATGGAAAGACAATAGATGCAAAATAGTGATTAAGAAGTCTTCATGTAAACAACAAAAGACCTACATCATAAGCAGTTTATTCACACAGACAATGTACTCCATATGGGAAAGTAATAAGAATGCCTTTCTTTGTACATCAGAGAAACAGCTCTATATATTCAAGTATACAGCCATTGACAAAAACAGCTTCTACTACATCATTTTCAGCAGCAGGTTTCTTTTAATGTATGCTAACAAAAAACTCAGTTAACTGTAATCAATATGCATATTACGTCAATTCAGTTCAGATGTATTCTTTGTCCAATCAGCTTTTTAGCTATTTTGACAAATGTCTTCAAGAAAAGAGCTTGAATGAGATAACTAGAAATTATGCTAAGTGCTATTTTCCTCAATTCTTATGCCTCTGTACATTTGTAACAATAAGCGTATATACTGGAAAAAGTAACACTGATCACCTTAAGCCACATACATGGGTGGGGGGGGGGAACATTCATAAATCAAAACCAAAACTTTCAGTTCACTCCATCATGCCCAGACATTACAATACTTTGAATGTGTCTAGTTTCCCACTGGCTGGAGATCTAAGTTGCACCACAGTTTTCACTGGGAATGTAGAGGGGTTTCAGTTTGAGGGCTATATTCAAACCTCAGTCTCTGTGTTGTACTTGAGTTCATATCAGCGTAAGTTGCATGCACACCATTAGCAGACTCTCTTTTCATTAAGCTGCTTTATTGCAAACTTTCATCCCATAACTAAACCCATATGTAGTAACCAGGACAGTTAAGGTCTGATATCAGTCCACAGTCAGAGCAGTACATTAACAGTAGAGATGCAATCTCTTTATTTTGTATGAACAGTAAAATTTATCCTTCTGTGATTCAAAGCACTTACTCTGAATATCAAATACATTTTCTCAGAATTATATGTTAACCTGTTTGAGTTCAATAGTCCCTTAAGAAAGTTTACTGTTACAGTCTTCTCTGTGTCCCAAATGATTTTAACAATGGAGCAGACCCTTCATATTTTCCATATAGTTAAAATAATTTGTCTTGCATAGTCTGTATTTGAAAAAATTAGTTTGTAGCTATATTAAGTTAATAATAATGAACTGCTGTGATATTGGCCAAGGAAAGTGAGACCAAACAATTCAAAGACATTTGTTTTTCTATTCGTAATACAAATACTCTTTGGAGATTACATCTGCACAATTCAAAAACTTCAGAGAATGGTCTTGGCATCAGTGGGAAAACCCTTCTTGACTGGCTGACAACTGGAAAATCAGAGCACCAGAAAAGACTGATTTCCTTTCAGTCCTTATTTGGTACTGCAAGCAGAGAAGTATTGCAATATCAGTGGTAACTCATCCAGCCATCACTGATTTCTTCCAGTTTGTTCATGTAATTTAACCCAATTGGTTGAAAGAAATCAGAGCTAAGATGCTTTGGCAGAGTTGGGGACAGCACCAGCTTAGGACTGAATCACTGCAGGTTATTTCAGAGCAGGAAGCCATAGGTTATGTCTACATCCACCTGCTTAGTTCGAACTTCCTTAGTCCAAACTAAGCAGTTCAGACACAGTTCAAACTAACTGCATTTTTTTAGTTCAAACTAACTTTTTCATTTGAACTAGCTGCTCTTTTTTAGTTCAGACTAACTTTTTAGGAGAGATTTTGGCAACATTGTAGATAGTTCTCTGAAAATATCTGCTCAATGTGCAGCAGCAGTCAAAAAAGCTAACACAATGTTAGGAATCATTAAAGAAAGGGATAGATAATAAGACAGTAAAATACCACAATGCCATTATATCATCTCCCAGGCTACTAGACTGGGTAGTGCAGAATGGAGAAGGAGAGTGGCCCAAGTGATGGAAGGTCAGGTTAGGGAACTACTTAAAGAAGTTAGATGTGCACCAGTCTATGTGGCTGGATGAACTGCATCCATGGGTGCTGAGGGAGTTGGCCAATGTGATTGCAGAGCCACTGGCCATTATCTTTGAAAACTTGTGTCGAACAGGGGAGGTCCTGAAGGATTGGAAGAAGGCCAATATAGCACCTATCATCAAGAAAGGGAAAAAGGAGGCTCAGGGGATCTACAGACCAATCAGCCTTACCTCAATCCCTGGAAAAATCATGCAGCAGCTCCTCAAAGAATCCATCCTAAAACGCTTGGAGGAAAACAGAGTGATCAGGAGCAGTCAGCATGGATTCACGAAGGGCAAATCATGCCTGACCAACCTGATTGCCTTCTGTGATGAGATGGCTGGATTTTGGAGGCAGAAATAGCTGTTGACATGATATACCTTGACTTTAGCAAGGCTTTTGATATGGTTTCCCACAGCGTTCTCATCGAAAAGTTAAGGAAGTATGGGTTGGAATAGTGGACCATAAGGTGGATAGAAAACTGGCTAGATCAACAGACTCAGTGGGTAGGAATCAATGGCTCAATGTCTATTGTTGGCAACCAGTAATGAGTGGAGTGCTCCAGGGGTCAGTCCTGGTGCCCATTCTGTTCTACATCTTCATTAACAATTTGGATGATGGGATAGATTGCACACTCGGTAAATTCACGGATGACACCAACCTGCAGGGAATGATAGACATGCTGGAGGACAGGGACAGGATTCAGGGAGACAGACAAGTTGGAGCAGTGCACCAAAAGAAATCTCATGCGGTTCAATAAGGACAAGTGCAAAGTCCAGCTCTTGGGATGGAAAAACCCCATGCACTGCTACAGGTTGAGAACCGATCGGCTAAGCAGCAGTACTGTAGAAAAGGATCTTGGGGTTATGGTGGATGGCAAGTTGGATATGAGTCAACAGTGTGCTCTTGTAGCCACAAAGTCTAATGGCATATTGGGTTGTATCAGTAGGAGTGTTGCCAGCAGATGGAGGGATGTAATTATTCCCCTCTATTCAGCACTGGTGAGGCCACGTCTGGAATAATGTGTCCAGTTTTGGGCTCCACACTACAAAAAAGATGTGGGCACATTAGAAAGAGTTTAGCAGAGGGCAACGAAAACGATTAGAGGGCTGGGGCACATGACTTATGAGGAGGCTGAAGGAACTAAGCTTATTTAGCCTCCAGAATAGAAGACTGTGAGGGGATTTGATAGCAACCTTCAACTACTTGAAGGGGTGTTCCAGAGAGGAGGGAGCTCGGCGGTTTTCAGTAGTAAGAGAGGACAGAACAAAGAGCACTTGTTTCAAGTTGCAGCTGGGGAGGTCGAGGTTGGATATTAGGAAAATCTTTCTCACTAGGAGAGTGGTGAAGCATTGGAATGGGTTGCCTAGGGAGGCGGCAGAATCTCCATCTTTGGAGATATTTAAGGTCCAGTTAGACAATACCCTGGCTGCGATGATTTAGTTAGTGAGAATGGTCCTGCTTTTAGCAGGGGGTTGAACTAGATGACCTCATGAGGTCCCTTCCAACCCTGTCATTCTATGATTCTATATAAATCTCTGGTATGTACGCACCTTTAACACTGCAGTTCTGGTCACTTCATCTCAAAAAAAGATACCGTACATTAGAATTGGAAAAGCTACAGAGAAGGGCAACAAAAATTATTAGGAGAAAGGAACAGGACTCCATATGAGGAGAGATTAAAAAGATTGGGACTTTTTGGCATAGGAAAGTGACTACTCAGAAGGGGAATATGATACAGGTCTATAAATTTATGAACGCTGTGCAGGAAGTGAATAAGGAACATATTCCTTTACCTAACAAAAGAATCAGGGGTCACTGAATGAAATTAATAGTCAGCATGTTTAAAACAAACATAAAGTACTTCACATAACGCACAGTCAACATGGGAACTCATTGCCAGGAGATGTTGTGAAGGACAAAACTGTAACTAGGTTCAAAAAAGAATTAGGTGAGTTTATGGAGGATGGAGGAGAGGTCCACAACTGGCTATTAGTCATGATGGTCAGAGATGCAAATCTACACTTGGGTTTTCCTATCTTCTGCTTCTATGATTCCCTTGCTCTGTTCACTGTCTCTGAAGCACGTGGAATTAACTTGTGTTGGACAGGATACTGGCTGATGAACCATTGATCTGACTCTGTATAGTTGTTCTTATGACATCAGAAGTAACTAATCCGCAAGCAACAATTCTGATGCTTGTAATGACTTAGTGATATGAGAGAGATTGGATATGTGTGTCAAGTGTTTTCACTGGTAAGTTGTGTGACCCTACCATCAATTCTCTTTATAGAGTGTATGGGTGTAGGCTAGCTTTGTCATCAATTGGTACTTGAAAACTTCCCTGTGTCACTGCTTCCAGGCTGTACTGTACACTGAGAGGGGAACTGTCAGTGGAATGCAGGAAAGAGAGCAGTGGAAGCCCTTGAAGCATAGAGACATTGGGACTCACCATAGTAATTCCATGAAAGAAAAAATATGAGAAATCCTCATGTGTTTTTAAAAATCAGGTTAATACATCCTGGGGTCGTGAAAACATCAAATACTTTATCATAATAGTTATGGCCACAAGGAACAATCACTGTTGTTCAGCTTAACATGTTTGAATTTCTTTCAACTGTAATCTCAATTCTGAATTTTCCATGTTAGATCACATGGGTTTTGGATTAATTACAACATACATAATCTCACTATGAATTACATTTTAGTGTGGGTTTTTTGTTATGTGTTTGAGTCTGGGAAAAGTCAAACATCTGGTTATCTGATGAAAAAGCCAAGATTCCTGGAAATCAAATTACGTGAAGCAGTATGTATTTCTTCTTGCCCTTATGTGTCACAAGATTATGGAAATGTAGGACTGGTAGGGACTGCCAGAGGTTATCGCCCTCATGCTGAGGCAAGACCAATTAGAGACCATTCTTCACAGGTGACTGTCTATTCTTAAAAACAAACAAACAAACAAACAAACAAACAAACAAACAAACAAACAAACAAACAAACAAACAAACAAACAAACAAACAAACAAACCAAAAAATCTTACAGTGATGGGCATTCTACAACCTGTCTTGGAAAACTACTCCAGTACTTAACAGTCATTATAGCCAGAATATTTTTAGTAATATCTAATCTATCTCCCCCTTGTTGCAGATTAAAACAAATTACTTCGTATCCTATACCATTAGTAGACATGGCAAACAACTGATCGCTATCCTTTTTGGAACAAGCCTTAATGTATATATAGATTTATCAGTTCCTGTCTCCCTTCTGCAGCCTCTTCCCACCAGTCTTCTTTTCTCAAGACTAAATATAATCACTTAAATAAAGATAACAAAACACTTCCCTCACAGGTCATTTTTGAAAACCTTTTATGATTTTTGTTCTTCTCCTCTGGACTCTCTTCAAATTGTCCACATCCTTCTCAAAGTGTGGCACCAGGAACTGGACACACTACTCTAGTCGGTGTCTCAACAGTTCTGAGTAGAATAGAACAGACACTTCCCATGGCTCACATACAACACATCTATTAATGTACCCCAACATATCAGCCTTTTTCACAACTGCACCACAATTTTGTGATTCAATTTGGATTCATTACCCCCAGATGTTTTTCTTGCCGAGTTACTCCCCATTTTGCAATAGTGCATCTGACTTCCTTCCTCAATGTAGTCCTTTCAACTTGATTACCAGGTAATTTCACCTTGTTGACTTCAAACCAATTCTCCATTTTGTCATATTTGTTTTGTATTTTAATCTCATCCTCAAAAATGCTGGTAAACCACTCCCAAGTGACATCATCAACAGATTTCATAAGCATATTCTCCAGGCCATTATCCAAATCATTAAATACAGTCAATAGTACCAGACGCATGACTGATCCCTGCAGGTTCCCAACAGATACTAACTTACAGTTTGACAGGAAGACATTGACAATCACACCTGACTATGTTTTACATATAGAATTTTTAGCCAGACAACATTTCCCTAGTTGGTTTATGATAACACCATGTGGCACTGTGTCAAAAGTCTTACTAAAATCAAGACAAATAATCTCTAATGCTTTACTCCAATCCACGAAACTTGTAATCCTCTCAAAAAAGAAAATGAGGTTTCTTTGGCCTGATTTGTTCTTGACAAATAGATGTTGACTACTGTATCACCCTATGATCCCCTAGATTTTACAAACACACTATGTAATTCCTTGTTCCACTGCCTTTCTAGGAATTCATGTTAGACTGACTGTACTATAATTCCTCAAGTTCTTTTTGCTCTCCTTTTTAAAGACAGGTGCTATACATACCCTTCTCTAGTCCTCTGGGAGAACTGACAGTAAAACTGAAGCATCCTTATTCTCAAAATATTTAAAATAAATAAAATAAAAAGATTTTGCAAATGTGTAAATAATATTTCTCCTGTCACTGTGGTGCCTTGACATGTGGCTCAGTACAGGAAGTATGGTACACTCCCAGCACCCACTGAAATCTAAGTATCCTGGGACTGCTTGCTTAGCATCTTGCAGGAATTGAACCCATAGTAAAAAAAATAACATGGCTTTACAGGTGGAAGCATTAAGAAAAAAGCATTAAGATGATAAACACCTTCTACAAGTGTTCTCCCTCCCAACCTGATACATGATAGTGTGTAGTGTTGGACTAGGAAGGTTTTACTAGCAATTATGGTTGATGATCCATGTAACATGAAGTGCAAAGAACCCCCAGCCATTTCCTGAATTGAGGCCATACAAGATCAGACCCTAACTGCATAATGCAGCCATCCCACACCTGTGCCAATAACACTATTACACTGGCAATCACCACTATGTTTCCCTATTAAGAGAGACAGATACTGCAAGCTACATGTTTTTATATAACAAACACACATTATCCATATGTAATTGGATCCTGTGGGAACTATATCCATTAAAACGTGGCTGAATTTGAAATTATTCCTAACAGACATTCATGACACCATATATCATAAAAGTTACATACTGTGAATTGATGTACTCAGTAATGCATTTAGGTCATGAATCTGTGACATAAAACAGAATTCACTGCTTTCATTTAATGTGTACTTGCATTGCATACAGAAGGAAGCAAAGAATGCAAAATGCTCTCTTTAGACTTAAAAGATTAAAACACAAGTAAGATAAAATTCTCTGAACAGCTGGCTAAAGATGGAGTTTAGCTATATAGGATTTGATACAATGTTGCATAAAACAGGCCTTGACAAATCTGCTGGACACCGAGCGGCTGGTCCAAAAACTCACCCCTAGGTATCCAGCAGAGAAGGAGCCCTCCACCATCACAAAGCCACTGCAGCTCCTTCCAGCAACAAGTCCCCTCCCCAGCTGCTGGGAAAAAGCCACTGCCAGCAACTCTTTCTGTGGAGGGGGAAAAGGGAGATACAGTGGCACTCCTCCCCTCCACTGCCACTGTCTCTCCTCCACAGCTACCCAATCCCCCCTGAAGTGCCACCAAAAGAGCTGCTGGGAGCAGCTTTTTTCAGTGGCTGGGGAAGTGGGGGTTCTTTAGCATGCCATGTTCACTGCTGAAATACCCTCCCTCCTCCACTACCTGAAAAAATGCTGGTGGTGGTGGTGGCTGTTTTGGTGGTGCTGGGGGTGAGCGGTGGAGAAGAGGGAAAGATGGTGGCACTAGAGGGGAAGGTCATTGCCATCTCTCCTTCTTCCCCCTGTGCTGCTGGAAGAGCCACTGGCAGCAGCCTTTTTTGGCACCAGGAGCCCTGTGTGCGCTACACAATATTGGGGCCCTTTTCCCAGGTACTCTTACTCGCCAGGGGCAAAATCCTAGCTGCCATGGTGACCTGGGGCCTAGGATTCATCAGGGCCTGGCATAAAAGTTTATCATCCCTTGGAATAACAAAATTGGACACTAATCAGTCTGCTTCTAAAGAATTTTCATAAGAGAAATGACGATGTTTACAGGTCATTTTCTAAGAAATATAGAAAGATTAAGTCCTGGAAGCATCCAAGCTGTCTAACAGCTGCTGTTCCCTGGAACCAAATGATATGGGAGCAGATGAAATGGAGGTCAATAGTATTATCTGTTTCAGGATAAAAAATTCAGATGGTAATTCATTAAACCACTTATTCTTTCTGCCTAAAGAATTTGAAGACAGACTCATATATTACCAAAACCTTGTTTCTTGAATAGTGGGACAGTGCAGGTCGGCTGGGTCACAAGTTAGGATGCTTGCTACAAGTACAAATCACAATGAAATGTCTTCTTCACAGTGCCAATCTTCACCCTTTCAGACCTCTAATAAGCCTCCTTACTAAAATAGATTCCCTTAAGGGCATTTTTTCTTGTCTAGGGAATGACGTGCATATTCATCTGCCTTGGATCAATAAAAAAATTAAGTTAAAATTATGCCCACCCAGCAGAAAATTCAGGCCATTTGCAAGACCAGGAGGTTTTCAGTAAGCCAAGAAGCCTGAAAATGGAATTTCCTCTACAATACTTGAACTAAAACAACAAGCCCCTCAGCAAAAACACACAGGGCAGACATTTAAGATATGGAATAAGGGAAATTAATAAAATAGTTCTGCCAACTAATTTAAGGTTAGCTCTAGTCCATGGGTGTTAGGGTAGCATGCACTCCTTGACAGGTCTGTCAGTATAACTGCAACAGTGATCTAAAGCACCTTGTTTTCTAGACAAAAGCATATCACAACAGATGGTGCAAGTCATATGATGCAAGTTTGGAGGGGAGATGTTGTATACAATGATTTATACTAAATTTAGATATACCATGCATATAGATGACAGCATATTGGGCAAGAATTTATCAGACAGAGCTACAAAGAAATTTGGATCTGAGCTGAACTGTTTAATTAAAATCAGATTTTGTTCTCTACCTCTGGGATGGAGAAAAGCAATTTTGCTGCAATGGTAATTAAAAAACAAAACAAAACAAGAAAAAGGCGTGACAAGCATCTGAATTGTACTAAACAAAAGCCAAAACCCTATATCTAAGGCAAGTTAGGAAAAATCCTAAATAAAGTCAAAAGGCCTGCTGCAGAGACACTGCTGATGAAGACGTAGGGGAAAATGTCAAGTTACATATGTCCAAATGGCAAATAAAATACTGAATGTGCTGAATTAAATTATAAAAATATCATGCCCAAGACAGTCTGAACAATGATGTTGTAATATTCTGTTCTTTACAAGACCTTGTCTAGGAATATTGATGAAGCTTCTGTCAAGAGAAATAGACAAGATTATTAGTATGAACAATTGATTTATGTCCATGCAACGACTGCTGGATAATCAGTCCAAATCTGCAACCACATTAAAAAGAACAACATTCAATATATCAATACAAGAAGAAACTTGGCATAAGAATTAAATATGAGTGAGATATTTCCTTTGTGGCTTCTATGCACTACCATTTTTCTTAATTATACTTGACAGCTCATAGATAGCAGAGAAGAGACCTTTCTTACTTAGAAACTTCTTACCTAATTGGTTATTACAATTAAGAAGAAGAATAAAAAAAGAGAACAGTGCAGAACCTACCGGAACTGGAAAACTGATAGCTGAAGGGAGTATTTAGGAAGCTAGGAAATTCAGAGCTAATGTTGCTGTGACATTAAAAATGCCTCAGTGCCAATTTCTGAAGGGTTCAGTGTTCTGTACGGCAACTCCTGTTAAGTTTGACAAACTTTCCATACCTAGCACTCTGCTATCATACTATTTCTCTATAATGTTGTATAAAGTATCAAATGAAAGCCTATATTTTATTGATCATAAACTCTGCAAGATACAGGTATGGTGGGCATTTAAGGAGTTATCTGCACCAGCTGAAAGCCAGACAAAATTGACAGTATTTTTCTTATATGGGAGATAAGATTTTTGTCTCTCTCTCCCACATGTAAATTAAGACCACGCAGGAAAACAGGGTTGACAGAAGGGATGTGAAACCAACAGTGCGGAGGATGCAGGAGAAGAGTTATTTAGGGGTATACGTCAAAAGGGGTATCTGAAAGGTTTACTGGGATATAAGAAGGAAAGAATAGCCTTTTTTATCCTTCAAAGAGAGAGCAAAAAGGACAGTGCTTTTTGCATTCATGAAAGCTGGATCCTGAACATGTGTGTGGGGGCTAGTGATACTGGGGAGGCTGCTTTAGATGAGAAACTTTTGGATAAGGATTTTAGCTTATTAGCATTAAGTTTAGATTCTAAGAATCATGCTATCCTGCTTATTGTTCATGTAACCTGTCAATAACCTTATTTCCTATCTCTTAAATTTTAAGCTTAAGAAATAGTTACATTTGTTTGTACAGCACTAGAAGTGGATTCTAGTTCTATGTTGTCATGAATGAGCTGATCATAAATCATGTCAGCCAAGCTGCACATACAGTCTCTTTGGGGACAGTTTACCTGGTTAGCTCTATAACAGTCCAGTGACATGATCTCGACGCTATAGAAGAAGTGCTGGCAGAAGGGCTTGGGAGTTAGTTTATGTGTCTGTCACTAACATGCATGAAAGTCAGCGAGGCCTATGGAGGCCTGGAAGTCAGTGCTCATTGAAGGCCAGAGGCTATTGGTCCCAGAGAGCAGAACTATAGCAGAACAGAGTTTCAGGGAGCAGAGCTGCAGGCAAAACTGCTTCATACTTACTGTGGCAGATGATGGTAAAGCACCTCACAACTGTCAGTTTGTCTGGGAAACATCATAACTGCATTTTCACAAAAATGCTAAACTCACCCTCAGATAACCATCAGAACATTAACTCTACCTCAGCAGAGCCAATAAAAGTAGAAACTCTCAGCTGTTAGGAGTAGGAAACGTCATGCCATTACAATGAATACTCATAAGGAAGTGCAAATGAAGTGGTTATAACCATATATTAGACATTGGGTTCCTATAGTGAACACACTTCAAGTACTCAATAATCAATTCACTTTCCATACACACATCTAAATACCATGTTACAATCTATCAATGTGCACGCAGAGAAAACCACTTTAAAAACAAGGCAGAAATGTGCCCTCATCCCTTTTTTGAGTGCAAATGGAGAAGCACTGTGTAAATTCTTAATTAGGTGATACATATTTTCTTAAGAATAAGGAGTAATTTTAAAACAAGGTTTGCACATATGAATTTGTGACAGTTATCCAATAAAAAAAGAAAGAATTTATAGTACCAATTCTTCTGTCTCTTTAGACATCTGTAACTTCCAGCACATGGTTACTGAAGAACTGGTACTATAAATCCTCTCTCTTTTTTTTGTATAACTTTAAACTGAAATGTGCTTATTATACTGCTTTTTAGCAACAGAAAACAATTGCAAATAACTTTCCAAGTCAGATGTTAATGAACAAGCATTGGACAATTGGTGCATAAATATTTTCACCAGTTCTTCCTTAACTGAATTTACTTAACGATACCCAGCTGAACAAAACCTTTCTGAACATATTCTAAATTTATCCAAGAATACCATATTATCTCAAATCTACTAGGGTAAATAAGTATAGAGTCGTTATCCCAGTGCAGTTCTATGGCTTGTTATGGAAGGGCAACATTCATTCTGGTATGCGCCTGCAATTTAAACTTCACCTCAGTGTAACTCTTTGTGTTAGAATAAATATTAAGGGTTATTACTGCTATTGATATGACAGCATGCCTCCATACACCAGTGTACTGATAAATTGTCTAGACTGGTCACAACTTTATTAATATTTAACACATAACACTATACTTACATTAAATAAAAACTGATTAATGCCAAAAGTTTCTCTACTGAGTTGAAAGCTAATTCTTGGACGTAGAGCTCACTCTGAACTCTTTCACACAAACCACAGAGGAAGTATCCTGTTGTCCTGACTTAGTATACCACAACAGCTCTATGGAAGGCATTATATTTCCAAAGGATGTCATCTAGCCCCCCACATGCCATTCCCAGAGATGAATTTATGGAGATTTATTCTTTTGGGAATTATAACAAACAAAAGGGATACAGCTTTAGTTCAAAGAGGAGACGAAAAGGAAAAGTACTTGATAGCCTACACTAGACTGTGGAACCTCTTCCATTTAGGACAGGGGTCTCAAACTCAAATCACAAGGGCTGCATGAGGACTAGTACATTAGCCCAAGGGACATGCCACTGAAACCTTTTCGTACAATTATATTGCAAACATCAGTAACAATACTGTCATTGTGGGCTGCAGGAAATGGCTTTAGCGGCCACATGTGGCCCACAGGCCATGTGTTTGTGACCCCTGATTTAGGAACTGTTCCACAGGGCTCTGGAGCAGATCTTCTGTGTTAGCAATCACATTTAAGAACGAACATCATTCTAAAGATGCCTTGTGACTCCTTCCATGTTTTTTTCTCATTCAATCACATAAAAAAGAGTAGTCATTAACACTGAAACAATGCTCAGCACCTACTTGCCAAAAAAGCCAGACTAGCAAACAGGGATTTTTCATTTTTTTCTAAGATGTGCTAAATCCATTATTTTCCCCCCTAAAATAATAGTTTTCAATTTATTTTGCAAAAAACTTCTCCAAATTATTTGCAACAATCCTCGCTAAATTAGTACTGTTCTATTCAGCAGTATTTTAATGAAATATTTCATAAGACTACCAGCCTCAAAAAAAATTTGGCTCAGAATCTGGCATAGCAAAAAATTTAAAAAAACAAACAAACGGAAGATTAATTAACCACTTTTCAGATAATGAAGATATTACTGGTATGCCATTTCAAGCTCATAGTTTTCTGTAATAGATGTCTATTGTCCTATTCACTATAATAGTCACTGTAGTTTCCAACTTGTTCATTGACCTGGTACAGTAATAATTCTTAATTTTAGGGCTTCAAATAAATTTACTATATTTTGAGCCTACAGAGAATCTGCATGCATTAGTTTTGCACTGATGGATGGAGTACTTATGAAAGCAGGGCTATCCCGACAGCAGGTTTGGGGGAGGGTTTATTTTACTTGACATATCCCTGAGCGACGCTGGGTTTTTCTCTGTGGAGAGAGAGAGTGAATGTTCTTTTCACTAGCGACCTCTTTTTTTTTTTTAATCACTAATTTTTTTTTTAAATAGGATACACTCTGTTAAGCCGACAATTTTTTTTCCAGTGAATTGATGTGCAATCTTTTGTTTGCTCAAGCTGTTTTGTTTCTGAGACAAAATACCTACTTTGCTTCATGTTCTACTGTGTGTGACTAATGAGAACATAACATTTATGAGCTGTACCTTTGTATTCTTAGAAGCCTCAAATTAGTACCATTTTTAATAATCTTATTAGCATAAATTGCTTGCTTTTGAACTATAACATGCTTTAGCAGGTTAAATTATAGACTTTTAGATGCCATTAAAACCATTAGGGAGGTAAAGATAGGCCATTCTTGGTACAAAATGACACCATATTATATTCACCTTTAATACAGTTTGAATGGGGTTTCTTTTTTTCTTTTGATTATGACCCTGGATAATCTTGACATATGTCTCTTCAGTTTGCTAATCTTTGTCTGCTTTGCAGTGTTGTGATCTCCAAATTACTCAATTATATTAAGTTTACAGTAATTAATGAGTTCTATATAAGATATGAGCTGAGACTAAAAGAGCCATTTAGCATGTCTGGATTTTGTCTCAGAGAAACTTGCTCTAGGCATTTACTGAAAAAAATTTGACAGAATAATCCAAGTGACAAGTCATATGAAATTCTGATAATTATTTTTCAAGAAGGGTACTCATTAAAGCTCCAATTCAGCAAAGCACTAAAACCTAGGTTTAACTTTAAGAATGTAAACAGTCCTGTTCATTTCATTAAAATACTCAGGTGCATAACTATAAACTTATGCTTAAAGTGGTTTTCTGGACCAGGGCTGGAAAAAGCTGTAAGTGGGCATCAATTTTGGGGTGGGGGGTTGCCTTTTGCAGCAGAGCAGGCAGCTAAAAGAAGATGGCAGTTCCGAAAATATCCATTTGAGTTCACTATTAGCATAAACACCAACAGGTTTAAAAGTTAAAACATTAGTAGATTTTAAAGTCAGTTATAAATGTGTGCAAGGTTCGTTCATGATCAGCTGAGCCTGAATTCAGGGTGGGCTATGTTCTGAGAGCCTGGAAGAAAGAAATCCAAGTAGCTCAGCTGGCAATTTGGCTAATCCTATTTGAACTTTTGGTACTTTCAAAGACAATCAGGTAGCCTCCTCTCACTGCAACAACTTCCTGCTGTCCAAAAACGAGAGTAGTAAGAAAAAGAGGTGCTGCTTCCTACTAATTTCATATTAGCTCTAAGAGATCCATCTACGGAGAAGGTTCTGTAGGAACCACATAGCATCCCTTAAACATCCTCCATTTCACCTGCAAATCCACATGATAACTATCTATCATAAAATGCTATAACAAAACCCTAGGAAATTCACTAATTTAGAGCTACCATAATCACTTCCAGAACACTTGAGTTCAGCTCAACATAAAATCTGAAAAGCAAGAAATACAGAGTTAAGGTACGTGCTAACCAGTAGCCACCCCATGCCCGACCACACCAATAGCACTTATATTAGCACTCTACACTTAAAGATGCTACACAATCACTGTAGCAAAGTCTGAGGCCTGCTTACATTTAAAATTTATCTTAATCCAGCTACCTTGTTCAGTGGGGATGGTAAATTCCTCCCATTATAGATGCAGCAAGGACAATGGAATAATTCTTGTGTCAGCCTAGTTACTTCTTTGGCTATGTCTACACCAGCAAATTTGTTCGAATTAAGGAGCCTTAATTCAAACTAATTTGAACCCTGTCTATACGAGGTTTTGCCTAGTTCAAACTAAAAAAAGCAGAGTTAGTTTGAACTAAAAAATGTACTTGGTTTGAACTAACTTTTGAACTATTTATTTTGGACTAACCAAGTCTGAACTAAAATTACAGGTATAGACATAGCCTTTTAGATTAACTACACTGATGGAACAAACCTGTCTGCTGCTGTAGGCAGCATCAAAGCTATGGCACTACTGTGGCACCAAGGAAGCACCAGGTGATTTAAATTTTGTCTATGCTGCAGCTTTCTATGCTAAAGAAAACTTGGGTTTAAGTCAGGGGTAGCAAACAGGAATTACTTTGACCTGCCAAATAAACACTGAGCCCACTGCATAAAAACTACCCCAGACTTGCAAAATGTTTCACATCCTCACTCTTGCCCCAGTTATTCCTTATGAGACATAGCTTTCATGTACCCTTCATTAAGTCTTGCAGACCTCTATGATACTAGACTGCTGACAACCCCTATGCTATTAGCAGAGAGACACCACTGTGCCTCTACAGAAAAAGCATACAAAAATCAGCATTGAAATCAGGCCATGTTTGACTTTACATGGTACACATGACTCACTCTCATTAACATTTCTGTCAATATGCTCCAAGTGATCAATCATTCAAAACAGCTGCACCTAACATAGTGGGAAAACAGCAGACATGCATAAAGATAAATGCTGTCATTCAAATCTGGGCAACAAGAACCAAATACCATACATTATCCCTACCCATTCTTTTCTGTCTACTTACAATGGTCACCCTTCCTTTCTGGATCCTGTCCAGTAGCTAGAGCTTAAAGCATTCTTAAAGAAGTGGAGAGGGGTCGTGTCATTTTCTACAGAAATAAAAACACTACAATATCTGTTGTGTCCCTTCTCCTCCATCAAGTCACCCCTCATGTCAGTTCTGCCCCTTCAAATTCTGTCCCATTGGTTCTGCCCTCTGCCTCACTTTTAATGCTCCTACAGTTCTTGGGGCTCTTCACCCCTCATTCATTGGCCAGATACAGGGGCAGGGGAAAGAGAACAAGAGACCTTCCCTTGTAACAGAAGCAGAGGGAAAGGAAGATCAAAGCAGCACCCAAGCCACTAACTGAACTCTTCCAGGTTCTTCCCATCTCATGTAAAAATGGTGCCTCCTGACTAATGGCAGGGGGAGAAAGACCACTGTTTCCTTCCTGCAGCAGCCCACATGGGCTGCAAGGGGGAAAGCAGCCAAGTAGAAGAGGTTTCCCTCAGACAGAGAGGAAATGTGCATCCCTCAGCACCTTAGGTGACAGTATGGAAATTTTTTCATTTGTGAGGTCTGTGACCCCCTTTGCCAGTGGCACATGTAGACTGTAAACACTGCTGCCATCTCTTAGGGATGGAATTAAGGTTGTGTTCAGGGGGATGTGGCCCCTGACACATTTTCTACATTTCAGAGATTTAAGTTTGCATCACCTTAACTCTTCATTTCCTAGTTTTGAGTGTGAGTTCACCTGAATTCTGTTTTCTCAATGAGCAAGTAGAAGCACCAGTGGGGAACCATAAACTGCATCAGGGAAGTTTGTTTGCCAGTGAATAACATAGTGATGATAAACAGCCAGCTGCAGCCTATTCTGTAGTCCAGAACCCAGCCTTCCAAAATGGAGGACTATGTTGCCTCATTATAGCTGTGCACCACAACTTCATGTAAAAATGACGATTATTGCATACAGCTATCCTGGTAAGGAGAGATCACACTTTTCTTCCTGTAGGGCATGCTAATTCCCCTGTTCCAAAGGGGTAGCTGTATTTGTCTAGTTCAGCAAAACAAACAATGAGTCCTGTGGCACTTTTGAAGAACAATGAATTTACATATTACATGAACTTTCATGGGAGAAAATCCCACATTGTCTGACACTTGAAGATGGGGAATTTACAGCATGTGATTTTCCTCCTATTTGTAAATTCTCCATTATCAAGAATCAGACAAAATGCAATTTTCTTCCATGAAAGCTCATGAGGTAAATAAGTTTCTTAATCTTTAAGAGTGCCACAGCACTCCTTGTTTTAATTCCCATGTAAACATTTCCTGTTGGTGAAAGGAAGTTATTTTATTACCATAAAAAAGTGGCTTGACTCTGCTAAGATAGCTATATCCTTCCCTTTAGTCTGTTGTTTCTAGATGGAAGGAGAGGTGTAATAGAACTTCTGAACCATCAGCACTTTCAGTGTGTGGAAACTAGAGTTTTTACTCCCAGTTTGCTGGATGGAAATGAGGTGGTACAAATTTTTCCTTGTGCTATTGCTAAGGAAGCAATGAGTGCTGCACTTGCTAAAAAGTGAACAGAGGATTTTGTAAACTGTGCAACTGTAAAATAACAGTTGTATATCTAATTTGCCTGTGCACTTATCACAAATGTATATGCCAATCAAGTAATTGTATATGGAAACAACCACTCATGCATCTAATACGCAAATTACTCATGCAAAAAAGGCAGGTGCAAAACAAAGCATTTGACTGTGCACACACGCCCACTCAAGATCACACATGCCAGAATTGAAACCCAGCGTAGCACAAAGATGTATTGGAACATCTTGAATGCATTTTGGCTGAACTGCCCAGCATCATTCACCTCACAGCACACCTGCTCTGCCAGGAGGGGGTCCAGTACTGGATAAACGGTGAGCTGGATGGAGCTGTAGTTGCGCCTTCTGCCTGCAGAGCTTTTATGCACGGTGGCCCCTGTGGAGCAGGTTGCTGGACACCTTAGCTCGTGCTGCTCCCCACTCAAATAGCACAGGCCCCACAGTGGCCTGAAGGCTGTAGTGGCGAGGGGGCACGGTGGTGGTGCCAAGCTCCTCTCCCTCACCCTGCCGTTTATGACGGTTACTCACCTTCCTGCACCAAGTGCCAGGGCTCCCCAACAACCAGCTCACCCACATAGCCCCCTACCAACTATCACCTCGAGGTGAGCCAGCCTGCCACCCACCCATCTGCCTCAGCCAGCCTGCCCGCAGCTTGCATGAATTGCATGGATCCATAGCCCCTGTTCAAGGTGTGCTGGGGAGAGGTTGACCATAAGGCAAATTATTCTAAGTGGCCATTTATAAACATGTCAGTTAAGTCAAGTCACTTGGCTGAAGTGGTTTACTGGGTACTGCCCCAGCTGGGCAACTGTAGAGTGGTCCTGCTCAAATAAGCAGCATTTTTGGTGGGGAGTCACAGAGAAAACCAGCCAGCTCAGCATGTCACCTGCTGAGGAAATATTGCTGTTGCCAGAGTTGTTCTAAGAGCTAAATGTGAGTGGTGGTACATGTAGCTGTGGTAAAGGCCCATGTTCTAGGCTACAAAGCCACAGATGGCAGCCAAAGCATGGCACTAAACATTTATTATATTCAACATTATGAGGTTCAAGTTGAAACAGTGACTTTTTCTGAGTGTAGGCAGAAGGGACTCTTAATGACCTCAGGATGCTCTAGAGACACTAACCAATGGGATAAACTTGAAAACTAACATACCTTTACTCCCTTCCCCATAGGCATTGAAAAGTTAGTTGTTTAAAAAAAAAAAAAAAACCAAACAAAAACAAAAAATCACCTCGCTTCCCAGCTGGTTCCTTTTATATGGTCTTCAGGCCCAAAGTCCATACACCTATTAAAAAAAAGTTAATTCTGTCATTATCACTCTCCACATTTGGATCATGCCCCTGTCAGAACTACCTAATGTCAAAAAGACACTTGAATGTTCAAGACTGGTGGAGCTGTATGGGGCTTTTATAAGTTCTTTTTGTTTGTTTGACCTGATTGACATTGAGTAAGGAATAACTGTTTCTGAAGTGAAGATTGGGAGAAAAAAAGGCATATTCATAAAAAGTTAGTTCAAACTAGTAAGCGCGGCTAGTTCAAACTAAAAAGCCGCAGTTAGTCCAAATTAACCTGTGGTTAATTCGACCTAACCAGGAACTGCTCAGTTCAGACTAACAAAGTCCAAACTAAGCTTTGCAATGTAGACATAGCCATTTGAATCATAGTGCTTGGTTTGTGAATTGCCTGTAAAACTTCTGTGGCCATGTGATTGCAGACCTGGTGATTTAGCAATAAGCTGGAATGGAGCTGCTGCTCAACACCACCATCTTCCCTGAAGAAAGGGCAGGGATTAAAGTAAACCGGAATACCCAGAGTTCCAGGGCCTAGATTCCAGAATCTAGAAAAATCAGGTCCACACGTGAATGAAGGGGGCACAGATGATACAGGAAGGGGGCCCAGAAATTAGGAAGGTTCTTTCATTGAGAAAGGGAGAAGAAAACCACAATGAATCTTAAATTCCAAAGGGGCAGCCATGTTAGCCTAGTTCAGCAAAACAAGCAAGGAGTCCTGTGGCACTTTTAAAGATTTATCTATCACATGAGCTTTCATGGGACAAAGTGGGATTTTCTCCCATGAAAGCTCATGCGATACATATATATTAGTCTTTAAAAGTGTCACAAGACTCCTTGTTTGTTTAAATGACTCTCAAAAATGCCTAGTTTTTAGTAAGGTGATTTTTCATACTGAGGTAGAATTCATATGGTCATTCAAAAAACCTGCATCCCCCAAACTAAAATACATAGCCTTTCTGCAAAGTCTGTAGCTATTGCTACTGGAAATGATATTACCTTGTGTTTAGATGTGACAATTAAAAACATGAAGTGGCAGCTGTAAGTTCAATATTTCAGGTAACTACTCACCTCTTTTAAATTCCTTGAGACTCAAGACTGAAAGGCCTTTAGCTTAGAGCATGGGTTCACAACCTTTTCAAGGCTGGGGAACCCTTGCCAAAGGAAAAAAAACTTCACAGACACCCCCCCCCAGGGCACTGCTGTGCAGCGGTGGCACCAGGGTGGGCAGAACGTGGCCTGTGCCACTCTCCTGCCAAGGAATGGGGTCCCTGGCCAGGGGCCCAAACCGCAGCAGCCCCCTCTCCCCACCAAGGGAATTGGGCTGCAGTGGCAGCACTGAAGCCATGGCCCCCTGCCTCCCCACAGTTTTCTCCATCCCACCCCACTTCTCCGCTCCTTCCCCCCCCGTTACCCAGCCGCTGGAGCTCCTGCCACCTGGCCACCCCCCAGGCTGCTCCCCCTGAGCACACGCTCAGGGCAGGAGTATTGAAAACTACCTGCCTTGGGGAATCTCCCTTCTGGCCAGAAGCCTGGGTCTCCACGGCAACCAGAGACCCCAGCCGCATCCAGCCCCAGCTCCCAGCCTACCCACAGACCCCCTGGAGCCACTCTGTGGCCCCCCCAGGGGTCCGCAGACCCCAGGTTGGGAACCATTGGTTTAGAGTATTCGATGTCTTTAAGGAGAATTATCAAAAGTTGTGTGTGTGATTGTTCTTTCCTTACATGAAGTCAAGCTAGCCAGTTATCAGAAAGTTAGGATTTTTTAAAATTATTTTTGTTTGGATATGCTTTTAAATTAAAACTTTTCACTGCATTTATTTGATATAATTTTGAGCTGTAAATAAAATGGAACATTCTAGGGTTTTTATTTAATATTTCTATCATGATAGTGTCTAGAGACCCAATTATGATCAGGTCCAGAAGGCCTAGGTACTGTAATATAAAATCAAATATATGATCATTTGAGTTATTGAATCTGTTGATTTTCTCAGTTACCACAGGGAAAAATTCTGGTCTCTTTATCCACAGGAGTAGCACTTAATCCAAGAGTAGTCCTATTTAATTCAGTAGCACATGGTGCAATTCAATATGAGAAAGGGTGTCAGAATATGGCTTATGAATATTAATTTAAGTCAATTTAGGTACAAGCAACACTGCTTTAACTCAGTTTTGTTAATCACTGACAAAATAAAAACCTGCCAAAGTAAATAGTTTTCCTGCTGCAGAGTTAATCATTTGTTACATTGTCCCCCATGCACGTTGCTAAGGTTTCTCTGCTCTCCCTGCTGATCCCAAATAGCTTTTACCCACAGCTTTGACTCATTCTTGCCTACTTACCATTCTGGTCTGTCCTTATTTACCACTGGATTTGTACTCGTATATGAGCTCCTGGATTTTAAAAACAGTGAAGCTTTTTGTGACAATTGTTGGAGAAAGACGGGCAGGGGTTAAAGTGAGGGGGATGCACTCGAATGCCATTCCAGAGACCACTATTTTTAGGGACCAGCGTTCAGGGGCACCTAAAAATAGAAGAAAGCACTGGAACGCAGCATTCTGGTGCATTCCACCTTACTTTAACCCCTGCCTGTGAGGGTTGGGGCAGGCCCGGCTGTGTTCCCCTTTGGGAGCAGGAAGCTCACGCTGCGGTGGGACCCTGTCTCCATCATGGGTGCCTCAGCCCCATCCCAACCCCCGCAGGGGCCTTCCCGCTTGGTGGCCAGGGCCCTGGCCTTGTCCCCTCTGTGCCACCTGTCTCAGAGCTGGAGCAGGTTGCCCCACGGGGAGGCAAGCTCTGCCCACAGGCTTGTCCCCACTGGCCTTCAGGCCCCCATTCTGCTGCCACCCAGGGCCTCCTGCTGGCCTGTCTCCCCACCCCATGCTGCGCCGGGGGTGGCCCCAGTCCTGTGAGTGACTCTAGCTGGTTTGGATAGAGCCCGGCACCTGCCAGGGCCCCACAAGGTCAGCAAGGAGTCGGGTGTGGCATGGATATAGGGGCTGGGGTTGTGTATTGGGGGCAGGGTATGGATTTTGGGAGTGGGTATTGGGCCTGGGGTTGAGTAGAGTATTCGGGGCTCTGGAAATATTGGGGATGCAGGGGTTAAAGTAAGGGGGAACACCCCTGAATACAGCTCTGTGGCCCACAAATTTGAGGGGGCCAGCACTCCAGGGCCCCTAAAAATAGAAGAATTCAGTGGAACTCGTGTTCCACCCTGTCCTAGCTGTTGACAGCTCCTATGCCACATCGTTGTTAATCACAATACTTATTGTGTTATGCAGTGTTTGCTAGTTTGTGACAATAATTGATATGGACATAAAAGCCACCTAAAATTATAAATATTTTTATGGAGAGATAACAGATGCATGTGGTACTGAGAAGTGGCTGCAAATGTCTAACTGGTCTGAGGCCTGCATGTAAACGAAGGGGGCCCAGACCATAGGAGAAGGGGGACCGCCAATTAGGAGGGTTCCAGGGCCCACCAAATTATACTTTAACCACTGATGCTGGGACACAAAGTAATGGTATGGTTTCCAAAGAGTGATATGTATATCTATAATTAGGTGACTCCTCTCATGATTGGAAGAGTCCACTGGTCTTCTGAGATGGAGAGTGCTAAAACATTGGAGGGATAAAAGTGCTTGTTCTGAGACAGCTAAACTTTGAATCTCCAATCTGTGTTTAGGAGCCTTAATCCCCCCCCAGAGATTTGCCACCTTGAGATGGAGTATGCCTACTGCACCTTAGATTACTATAGAGGAAGTCTTCATTTGGAAATACAGGTTTTAACTTCAAAATTTTTCCATGCATAGCCTGTGATGCATGTCTCAGTTTCAGATAATGGAATCAATGTACTGTAGTGAAATTAAATTTAAATTAAGTCAAAACTGAGGGTAATTTCAGGCCATATAGTCCATAAATACTCCTATAAAATATTTCTGAACAATTAAAGACAAAAAAAATTACAACTATTTATGAGTAGTGGCAAAGGATCCTAGGGAGAAATTCTTATTTTCGTTTTAAACTGGAAGTAATTTATTGAACAGATTATAAAATTTGAGATCATTTTAACAAAACGAGAGCTTTCATACCTAGTGGTCAGCTGATAAGTGAAAAATTTATACACAGTGACTGTTTCCAACTGAATCTATCCTGTGGAAGAATGGGGGCATTCTCTTGAAAATAAAATGGCATATGGGGCAATCATTTTGCTAAACAATACTTATTCAAAGTAAGGATCAACAAATCTTCTGCAAGTCAACTAAACAATGAATTTCTTTTGCTTACATCTTAGCAATTTATTTTTCCACTTGAACTACCTTAATGGAGTAACTGATTTAGCCTGAGGAATTTTTTTTTTTATTACAAATGAAACTCAGTATGACTTGGAAAAAATGTAATGACATTCATTTCCATAATATGAATTCAACCATAAACAAATCACAGAAGTTGCTTACTAAAGCGCTGTAGGATTTGATTTGATAATGGATACTGGACGAGCTCCTCCTAAAGGAGGCACTGCATTCTTAGCAGCTAATACTTTATTAAACATAAAACAAAATTGTTGATAGTACAAGCTGCTAAAATAACATGAAAAACAACATTAGTGGCAAGGTACAAGATAAGGAAACAATACTGCAACACATTAAACTAGTACCTCTGAAGTATTATATACATTTATAACAAGAAAATCAATAGACAGATAGAACAATGGAAAAACACTATTAATATTTTCCCCATATACACCTGCTGAACTTCTCACCCTTATCTGTTTGTCATTTGTGACAGTCAGAAAGTGACTTTGTGTACTACTCCTAGCACATTGGATCCTTGTCCCTGACTGGAACTAGCACAATACAAAAATATAAATGTTGCACGAATTACAGTGGTGCAAGAGACACTGATGCTGCAACAGGTCCATTCCTCTCGGGTGACCAGAAAGAGGCCCATGCTTGAATGGGTACCATAAAATTTTGGGCCTGTTACATCTTTAATGGTGTAGGATAAATATAGCATCCCAAGCAAACAAACAATCTTCCCAAACTTTTATGGCTTGCATATGAAGTGTTCTTAATAAATAACCAGTTCCAAGTAGATCTAAAAATAATCCTTTTCCTTTTCATGGGGATTTATAAGATTTGTTAGTTTAAGAGTAATAAACAGAGCTTATTTGGATAAAGGCTGTATGTCTTTAAAAAAATTAAATGAGAATTTCAAGACTACCTCTACTGATTAAGACAAATGCAATTTTCAACATCAGTAGATCTGAACAGATAGTTACATTAAAGCAAACAGAATTTAGTAAAACCAAGAATGAAAACTTATTTTACTTTGCTGATGTGAAAACAGAATAAATCAAGTGCCCCTGTCCACAAAAATACTTTAATTTTTTCTCCACAACAAACATGGCACTGATTAGCAGTGTCAGTCATTGGACAGCCTACACGCTTAGTAGCTCCATCTCTTGGGTCGTTCAAAAACTTTGTACTCTCATTGAAATTGTTAAGGTTATTGAGTGTCATCAGGCCTCCAATGTAGCTTGGATTTCATAGTAACTGACTTACTGATTAGAACTGCAACACTCTTTAACCACTCGCTATGCCTAGGGTCAATAATGTCTTGAAAGGTTATAAAACTTAAACTTGAACCTAAATGTATATTTAACAAAGAGCAGGGGGAAGAGAGGTAATATTCCAGGCATGGATCCAGCTTTACGTTTACTTTTTTGAAGGCTTGAGAACCAACAGAGCAAGTGAAATGAAAGGTTGTGTTCAGAATAGGATCACTTCACTGAACTGTTTGCAGATGAGAAGTGGGAGGAAAATCATGCATTATAAATGAGCAAAACAATGAGTTCTGTATCACTTTTAAAGACTAATAAACTTATTTATCGCATGAGCTTCTGTGGAAGAAAATCCCACTTCATCAGATGGTTTGAAGATACTGGGACTCCTCCATCTTCAAGGTGTCTGACAAAGTGGGATTTTCTCCCATGAAAGCTCATACAATAAATAAATTTGTTAGTCTTTAAAAGTGCCACAGAACTCCTTGTTTGTTTTGCTGAACTGGACTAACATGGCTACCCCTCTGGAATTCATAAAGGAGCAGAGAGAATACATCTTCATCAGAGAGGTTACAAGAGGAAGTACTGGTGGTGAGAACTGCATTTGTCCTGAGCAGAAGAGACAGTCCAAAAAGACATATTTAGGATGCTTATGTTTAAAAAGTAATCATCTAGGGTTCTTTATCAGCAAAAAAATAACTACTTTTAAGAAGCCTAAGTTGAATGGGAAAGTGGCAAAATATCATAATATTAGTGAGACATTATTTTTGGCATTCCTCTGTGCAGCTGGCAATTATACTTGCAGGACATTAATTACTTTTGCTGTTTGAGGATTGTGATGTGAGCTGTAGACCAGGGTGTAGTTTTTGGACGAGGGGGGGGGGTTGGGGTTTTTTTTTTTTTTTTGGCCTCCTAATAATTCTGCATAACATTCTGTATCTCTGAAAAATCCTATCACTTTAATCAGTAAAATCTAGGATTTGGCAAGCATGGCTTCTCCAGAAGTAATTATTGTGCTGTGTTTTTTGATGCTTTCATTAAGTTTACCTTAGCTATAGACTCAAGTATACTTAGCATTTGCAAGTGGTTTGCTAATTAGTAATGATATTGTTCTTTTCACTTTTACCTCACCCATCAAATCCAGCTCTCACAGCCCTGACCAGGCTCCCCCCACTGCATACTCACTAGGTTACTGTGTCTGAATCCAGGTGTTTGCTGAGTCTGCCCAGAGTGCAGGCACTGTTTCTAGCATCTGCTATATGGAACAAATTTAATCTTCATGGTAAAACCTCCTGTGGCACACAGATCTTCCTTCTAGCTTTTCTGAAAGCTAGGACTCCTCAAGCCAACTGGTTAGGCCCAGAAACTAATGCTAATTCTCCCAGACTATCACTAAATGTAGGCAAACCCTTCCTGAAGAATCACTTCAGGACCCTTGTTTACAATTTGTCTCTGCAGGAATATTTGATAGTTGAAGCAAATAGACACAGACTTTGCAAAAAGGAATTCTATACCAAATGCCTGCTTTACTAATTTACATCAATACAGCACAAGACGACATACTGATAGATAACTTAGAAGACAACCTCAAACACCTGAGTTCTATAGGCATTGCTCTAGCTTACTTGTTTCAGGAAAGGTCCCTCAGCATTCAGGTAGCGAGGCTCCTCCCATCTCTTCTCTGGCTCCTACAGCTAGGTATCCCACCTACGGCAGGGATGCTGGTAAAATGGCCAGAGAGAGAGTGACTAGTGTTGCTCTTGCCCGTTTACCACATGCGTCTTGTTTCTGTTATGGGACCCCCAAATCAGACATTACCGGTGATTATGGTCCCCCATCAGATGATTCATTACCAGCCTGCTTGTAAGAAGGTAGTTTAGCTCCCCCCCCCCTTTTTTTGGGGGGGGGGTGCTTTGCAACCTTCTTTAACATAAAAATTGTATTATCCAGTGTCATGGGGCCTACTCACTGCTGTTTACTGCATGCCCTACTGCCATTCTTTTTCTCTCGCTTTCTCCAACATCAGCTGCGTTTTTTTGTTTTTTTTTTTCTTTTTTGGTGACAGCCCTCTGGCTAGCTCACCGTGCATATTTTCCCCTTCTTTCTTCAGAAATCTTCCCAGTCACTATCTTATGGTGAGACTTCGTCAGGGGCTGACAGAGGAACCTGGGCCTGTCCTTTACACAGGGTTCCAGCCTAGGGACCCTCTAGTCAGCAACCAAGTTCTACTCCTTTCTGAACCGTACTGCCTTCCCCTGAGCCTTTGCCCTGTTTCTGACTCTCCCTACTTTTTGGGGCAGAGCAGGGCTGGGCTGGACTAGCCTCGCCAAGCTAACTATTCCCAGAAAATAAGCATAAGCTACCTACCTTTTCAGCCTCACCTTCCTCCTTCCAATTACTGACTGAAGCCTACCTGCTACTGCCAGCTTCCTGACTTTATAAACTAGGCCCAGCTCCTCCCTCAACTGGACATCATTAACCAGTTAGGCCTTAATGCTCCTTGACTTCCAGATTGCTTAGAAGTTAATTGGCCCAATTTATCTCCTCAGGCCTTGGCTGGGGACGAAACCCCGTCACACCCAAGTAGACTTATTTAGATATCAATGTGTTCTGACAATCCATTCAGCCTGCCCACACACGTCTAAAGATACATGTGTGCTGCAAACGAGGTGTGTGATTCCCCTGCTTGTGTAGGTTTAGTTGTGCAAGTTATACATCATGCTAGCTTGGTAGTGGCAGTGGAGGTACAGTTTAGCTGTCCAAATACATACCTGCTTGAAATGAATCAGTATGGACTTGGCAGGGCTAAGCTCTGCTGCCGGTACTTAGGATTCTGTGGTTCTACTGCTATTTGTGTACATGCTAGCTTTATCGGAGCTGGCGTAAGTATGCATACCCAGGCAGGGGAATTGAACCCCTAGCTTGTAGTGTAGATGGGAGATAGCCTAAATAACACCAATATACTAGTTCATTAATTCCTTGCTCCCAGTGACTGTCTCTGGGAAGAAGTTAACCCCCTTACATCAGGTAACAAGCAGGAGAACATTTAACAGGTAAACTGAGAAGCACAATTTTTCATTAAACGCAGAAATAGCTGGATGTGGTTCACAGAAGATTTATAAATTAAGAAGGGAGGTAAATTAGAGTGATATATAAATTCATGTTTCACAGTTAAAAGTAGATGTGATTGGCTTCATTTTACTAAAGAGGGATTTATTCTTCCTAGGTATAAGACATGCTAGCCTATGAAATTAATATGGTGGTCTGTCCAATTCTATGACATGGAACTGGAGAGATCACTCTCCATAGGTGACTGGCAGCCATGTTTGTACTCTCAGTAAAGATGCCAATGATTGATCAGGCAGTTAGTTCAACCACTAATGCATGTCTTGGCAAAAACTGGCTCCCAAGTAGGTACCAACAGTTTTATTTTTGGTCACCAGACAGCGCTCCTCTGCTACATTTCCACAGGGGAGCTAGGAGCCAGGCTACAAACCTCAGTTGCCATGGCAACCTGGTGCTCTGGTTTCGTTCAGCACTCTGCTAATGCCTCTTACCCTTTGAGGGGCTGCCTCTGTATTACACAGGGTGGCCCTCTTCCCCTATTGCTGTACCTATATTTTGGAGTTTTCCTTCATTCAAAAATACAAAATACTTCTCTATCATATCATATTTTGCAACAATTACTTTTAAGAGTACTACTTCAGGTGTAATTTCTAAACTTGAGGATTCTTTGGCTGTTTAATGCCAGTTCAGAACTATAATGAAATCAGCAGCAAACACTGATAATAAAATATTTTTACTACATATCGCATGTAAGATTAATAGAACCCATTGCTTTGCCAAAGGCATTCGAGCCCAGTATTCTACTTGATGTTTCCAAAACTTACCTTTTGTCTCAAAGCCTATTTTCTCACATTCTGTGCAATATCTTTTCTTGGGGAATTAGTGTAAGAATATTGAGATGTGGAGCACTGATAATCACTAGATCTTAAAGAATTAGGAAATATGCACAGTACTCTCAGTAACAATTATTTTTCATAATATTTAATTTGGAAGGATATGAAAATTTTTTGAGAGAACAAGCTTGTAAAAAATTCTTCCAGAGATCCAAACAGAAACCCATTAATATTAAAGATAGGTACCTTTCCACTTAGCTGCATTTTGAGAAGATTTGTATGCTAGCTGTGGGGGACTCTGCTGTGCACTGAATTCTTTTGAGGATTAGAAATAAAATCCATAGCTTCTGTATTGTGCAGAAAATGTCCATTTCCCTTTGTGCACACATGTACATGGAGAATTGCTCTAGGCTCAGAGAGAAAAAATCTTAACAGCAGGCTATTACTTGGTAATAAATATCCTGATTTAAGAACCTTACAAAGAGAAGGATGAGGGTGATATAGTAAAACAAACTAAAATTACTTTGACAAAAATTATTTTTTTACAGACTACCACGTGTAATTGATATTGTTTTGATTATTCTGATTGTGGCTTTGGTATATTCATTTAGGTAGCAGAGTGCTGAAATGAGCAACTCAGAAATCCACGTTGCAGAAATGATAGAAGAAATATAGCTATATTCTTTCAAAACCAAAACACTACAAGCTGCAATAGTAAAATGTTTACAAGAGAATCAAATGATAGTTAAGTCCATTCAAGCTTGCAGAGGTCACTACCATTTGCTCAGTGCATTCCCAACAAATAACGAGCCAGTGTGACACCCATGGAAATCAGTCCTTCCATTCACATTAGTGGCTACCGGATCATACCCACTATGCATAAAGCATCATCCAAAAGTCATGCCAATGAAATGCTGAAAAATTCAGATTGCTACTAACATAAAAAGCATAGAGTAGCTGAAGTCTTTTGGTATCAGCATATTACTAAGGTATGTTCATCGTCTCAATGTGCTTTTACTGCTTTGTTGTTAAAAATCCATTATTGCTTTTAGACCCAAATTTGTTTCTTTGCAACACAAACCAAATATAGGGCCTATGCTTTTAAATTATTTATAGGACAAATGCAAAAATATATCAGAGAAAGTAAGAAATGATGAAAGGGAGTCTAGAGAGAATATTGTTCAGGTTTAAGAAATTAATCCCAGAAGATTTGAACAGTTCTGCAGTATAGTGTTTCTTGTGACCCTCTTTCTTTTTAGTTTCTCTGCTCTCTCACATATATAATCTATCATCACAATATCATAATGTTATGTTTTCCCACATTAAAGCCTCTCTGAGTATACTATGGGTGAGATAGTGACTGAGTATTAAGTAAACTGACATGAAAACAAAGGATGAAGGGGCAAGAGCATTTACCAAAAAGAACGCTTTGAACTGAGGTTCTGTTTTCTTAAGGTCCAGGTGGAGAGGTGAGAGTGAGGACATGATGAGCCACACAGCAGCACTTTTTGGCACAGAGAGCCTCTGATTCAAAGGCTGAAGTTGAAATAAGTAGTTAGCTCATCTTTAGATATTTTGCCTATTAAGTCTACCTGTACACTGAGATTATTTCTTTCATTTTGTTACTCTTGAAAATGCCATGATCAAAGGTTCTTTAATTCAGTTACACAGAGCAAAACCCAAACCCACAAGTCTCAACTTTGAAGCACTCTTCCCTTCCAACCCCAAAGTGTAAACAAACAAATTGGTTATTTAAAAAATAGCCAACACAGTGACACTGTTTCAGGAAGAGCAAGAGTCCTTCCTAGTACTAGGCAAGCTAAAGAGAGAAGAGTAAGTTTACTGAGGGGTTGATTTTAAGATCGGCAGATTCATGGAGCAATTTCCTGAAAGACTGGGTAACATTAGTGAAGGAGTAGATCCTCTACCACACAGACACATACTAATTTTGAATCTTCAGGCACCTATGCTAGAGTGACCGTATATCTAGTTTTGGCTGGGGTGATTCCTTTTTTAAAGCTGGTCCTGACCATCCTGACGTTTTTGGTAAAACCGGGCAAGCATTTCTAAAATTTGCTCTTGCCAAATGATTATCAGCTTGCCAGAGCAAATGGGACAAATGCCTAGTTTTGCCAGAAAAAAAGGGCTGTATGGCTCCTAACTGGGAGCAGAAAAATGTTTAGGAGGGTAAGCAGCAATGCCAGGCCTGTGCTGGGGGGTCAGGAGGGCTTGGATGAGCAGCAATGGCAGTGCTCTGTGAGGTTGATGGGGCAGGGTGATCAGTGATGAAAGCCTTGTGTAGGGTTGGGGGTGGGTGGGCTCATGCAAGATGGAGGGCTCAGGCAAGTGGCTTAGGCCAGCCCTGCATGGTGTCCTGTTTTCCTTTTGAGAAATACGGTCACCCGACCTATTCTATGTTTAGTGGTTTATCTTAATTGTAAGTTTGAGGATACTGATCGATGATGCTTTAGTAAAAAGAAGGACGAGTTTTCAAGCTGAACACCTTGTATCTGTATAGTCATTTTATATAATTCATAATTTGCTTCATTTTTCGAGGTAGGCCTTAAAGTATTTTTTTTGTTTTTGTTACTTAGAAGAAATTATATTTATCAGGAAAATTATAAGTTCCTAACATATTGTAAGGAGATCTAGAGTCTGGATATGACTTGTAGCTCAAGGGTACACATTGTTCGAGTCTCCAGATATAGGATAGTTGGGTAAGAAAAGTTGAAATAAACATGAGTGTGTCCTGTGTTAAAAATGTTGAATACTTGTAGGGTATAATAGCTGGTGAAGAAGGTGGCCCAAATATGGTATTCTTCTAACAGGCATGTAATTCTTATGAACAGTAGAAAAGTTATTTGTCAATAATGTAAGTTAAAGTAGTTTAGTACCTGGAAGGTTGTTTGAATGAAAATAAACAATAGTGTGTCTCTCTGTTCATGCTGTATCTGTTTGAAGGTTGAAAGAAATGTAATTGGTCTTTTTGCTGGTATTAAACTATGGTGTTATGCAGACAGGAAGCAAAGAGCACAGAGAGCCACATTTAGCAACAACATAGCTGTGCACTTTATTAATAATAACCTAGAAGCAGTCAAAGTGAGACAATGTAAATATTAATGCACTTATGTATTGCATTGCCTATATAGTCAAAGTAAATTTAATCTTCAAATGTTGTAGTATTTTATTGGACTGAACTTGTTTAAAAAAGACTAAAGTCAGAAGTTCTGTGGGTTGCACTCCTAAACACTCTGAAGCTTAGATGACGTCCTTGGATATACAATACCAGCTGGCTGCATAGGGAGACTAATTTTACTTATGAACTGTCGGGTGCCTCCTATTGCTGTTTAGGCTGAAAATGTTGCACAAGAACTTTCTCAAGGAACCAAGAAGTGCAGAAGTGTGTGAAACTGAAAAGTAATCAGAACAATTCTAACCTCAAATTACTATTATTGAGTTTGGAGCAAAAGATTCAGATAAATTCTTATTGTATCTGAACTAATCCATCCATTTTTACTATATACAACCTTTTGCCTGACATCACATCACTGAAGTAAGACTTGGAAGCTACAGATTTGTATTCATGTCTCACTAATTGCCTGTTGAACTTACATTAGTACTTGTTAGATATATAAGTGTTTATTGAGAGCAGAAGACTCCTCAGTAGCTGTACATTTAAGAAAAGGTATGCATTTTACATTAATTTTAAGATGTTGTTCTCTGAGAAGGGAGACCTTACAGATTTTCCTAGGTGGTGTTTAGATTATAGAGATGATGACAGCATATGTTAAGAGTCCTATAAATTGCTAGACATAATTGAGGACTACTGTTGTAAAAAGTTAATGTATTTTTGTGAATATTCTCTTCATTACACACTTTCAGATTGTGATACATGCTAGCAACCAGAGAGGATAGCTAACATTTCCTTCTTCTAATGACTCAAGGCTGCCATATGGTACAGGTGTCACAGGAGTCATCAGAGACTGAAATAACTTCGGCACTGTGACAGACGACACTCACCTTTCTTGAGTGCTCTTGTAAGTCAGGTGCAAACCTGCACAGGCATGCTCTCTCTCATCGCAGCACCCCATCAGCTGTTAACCTCATCAGGCAGGTTTTCAGTGGCTCAGTCCAGGGGCTAAAGTATGCATAGTCTGACACGTGAATGACTGCACCCTTTTGGGTAAAAGGTCCAAAAGGGCCTGACTCTGTGCCCTTGTTTGTGCCTGCAGCCTTGTCCCTATGCTCAGTTCATAGCCACTTCTGGGTTAACCTGAAGTCTGTTTCTGCTCTGGTGAGGAGCAGTGCCTCCAAAGCTTTCTCCCTGGAGACTCTTTAAGTTCCACCCTTCATGTGGGCCTCTAAATACGCCTTATGCTCTTCTCAGGTTTTAGGGCAGTTCCCCACAGCAAGTAAGGGAACCTGGGCCCACCCACTATTCAAGTCCCGACCCAGAGACCCTTATGAATAGCAGCCATGTGCTATTTCCTGTATTGCTGCTGCTATTTTTTGGGCCACTTCCCTCACAACTCCTGACCTGGAGTCTCAGCTTCCCAGTTCTTCCTCACCCTTCTGGTTCCAGCTAGTAATTCATCTGCTCAGCCCTGCAGCTCCTTTGACTGAGGCTGATGTGCTCTGGCTGATTTTCTGCAGCCTCTCAAAGCAATCCAGGAGGACACACCTTTACTGCTCCTTTTCTGCGGCAGGGTTTGGTAAGACCACAAGACTTTCAGCAGGTGATTCCAAAGAGTCTTCTATGCCCCATTGCCAGTCCCAACACAGAAGTTAAAGGACTCACTGTTAGCTACTATGAAATAGTAGTCTTGTCTCCTGACTTGGATCTGCCAATAGCAGGAAATGCGCTCACGTAGATGACATCAGTGTGTGTCATTACATTCCCTACTTCAACAATGGTTCTGTTCCACAGGAAGGAGAGCATTTGAAATTCATGCCAAAAATTCAACTTTGCTATAGTCTGCTAGTCACTTTAATATTAGCTACCTCCTCTCAGGAGCCTTATCAGATCCCACTGGGAATCCAGTCCTTTCCTTACTACTCAGCAATGCACACCCCAGCATAGCACAAAAAGTCTATTTTATCTTTCTTCTGTTGCAGTAAAGAAGGAAAAATTACTGGACTGTGGGTAAAATTTTCAAAAGCATTCATTTCACTTAGGAGTTTACGTGTCATTGAAACGCAGTTGAACTTAGGCTCTTACATCATTTTTGGAAAGTGAATGTAGGTTCCTCAGTCACTTTCGCGGTTTTGAAAATTTTACCTCATGTCACCATGACTGCCAAGCCATACTGTAAAAATGAAGTGTAAGATCAGCCCCAGATTGTCTGCATTGCAAAGGCTGGTTGAGCTATGTTCTGTTAGTGTAAAACTGCCAACTTTTTACATCACTTAGGCACATGTACACTTTGCTGCTTATGTTGGCACTCTGTAAGTGGTTGTTTCAATGAAAAAATGAGTCTCTTAGTGTGCTCTTGACTACCATCCAGCACAATATTTTATAGGGCATTTTCAAAGTGCTTTTTAGGATAACAGCAATTCAAATCAAGTCAGATTCCCACAATGTCACTTCCTCAATCTCATATGTTCAATCCCATAATTTTGTGCCTTTTTAAAAAATTCCAGTTTTTCAGTTTCCATCAGCTTTCTGGCAGAAGCATGGACCTTTCAGAATGAAGGCAACTGACATGACTGTTGCTAATATGGAATATAAAATTCTTCTGTGTTTGCAGAACATCAGTGAGAATGACAACAACTGGTTTGGTGAGGCAGATGGTGATCATTCTACATGACAGGCTGCAAAAAAAGGGGAGGGGGTGGCAGGGTGCCACAATGCTGCTGGTATTCATAGAACAGCTCTATGTAGTAGGTTGCTTTGCAGCTTCCGGGCCTGAGAAATGAGCATTTGTTGGTGGGATTGCATTTTAATGGTGCTTTGGGACAATAAGCAATGGCTGAAAAACTTCTGCATGTGAAGGGCCACGACATTCCTGAATTTGTGTTGTGATCATGCCCCAGCTCTTCAGCTCGTGAACATCAGAATGAGAATGTCATTGACAAGGGAGAAGTAAATGGTCATAACGTTCTGGAGGCTTGCGATGTTGGGTTGCCATTGGTCACTGGGCCATCATTTTGGAATTAGTGTGGCTGTTGTCTTCTAGCTGTGTCTAAAAATGTATCCTGCTGTACCGGACTGTGACTTTTGGCTGCATGCAGAACATAATAGCTCAGTTTGCAGGCGTGGGATTACCAAATTGTGGTGGGGCAAAAGATGGCATACATCTCTCTACTCTGGCACCTCCCCACCTTACAAGTGCATACATAGACCAAAAAGGATAACACTTTCATAATGACAGAAAATTAGGGGATGACCGGGGACACATCACTGATATCAATGTGGACTGGTGAGGAAAAGTACAGGATACTCACACCTTTAAGAATATATGACTTTTCCAATAGTTGCAAGTAGAAACATTGTTCCCCAGTTAGTGAGTTCCATCTGCAACACAGAAATACCTGCAGGGATTCTGGGGGGGCCCAGCCTCCTCCTCTCTCTTTCAGCTCGTGCAGCTGTGCACTGAGTTCCTGGAGAGCACCAAAGAGGGTTTCAGCTACCCACTCCGCAAGTGCAGGCTGACTGCTGAATGTGCATTTTGTAGATTAAAGGGCCATTGGCTTTATTTACTGACTAGACAATCTCTGAGCCAAACAAACCCATTGTTATAGCCACCTATTGTGTGTTGCACAGTATCTGTGAAGTGACAGGAGAAAGGTTACTACCAGGGTGAAGGGATAAGGTCTGCTGCATTTGAACAGCCAGACTCAAGAATTATTAAAAGAACCAAGCATGAAGTTATATAGCTGAAGGATGCCTTAAAAGACTTATTAACATTCATCCACAGTAGTATTATGTGATGTTTTTATGAACTAGTTAACCTTTGTGTGTATGGAGCTTAAATATGGGTGGGATATTGATTCCTGTTATGAATTCTTAGTGAGATAGTTATGGTTGGTGTGAACTAATGAATAAACTCTGAGTTTCCAAAAATCATAGAATCATAGAATCATAGGGTTGGAAGGGACCTCATAGGTCATCTAGTCCAACCCCCTGCCAGAGGCAGGACCACTCCCACTTAAACCATCCCAGTCAGGGTTTTGTCCAGCCGGGCCTTAAACACCTCCAAACATGGAGACTCCACCACCTCCCTCGGCAGCTCATTCCAAGACTTCACCACTCTCCTGGTAAAAAAAGTTTTTTCTAATATCCAGCCTCGACCTCCCTAACTGCAACTTGAGACCATTGCTCCTCGTTCTGTCCTCCGTTACTACCGAGAACAGTCGAGCTCCATCTTCCTTAGAGCATCCCTTCAAGTAGTTGAAGGTTGCTATCAAATCCCCCCTCAATCTTCTCTTCTGCAGACTAAATAAGCCTAATGCTTCCAGTCTTTCCTCATAGGGCTTGTGCGCCAGCCCTTTAATCATTTTGGTTGCCCTCCTCTGAACTCTCTCTAGCATGTCCCTGTCCTTTTTGTAGTGGGGAGCCCAAAACTGAACACAGTATTCTAGATGTGGCCTCACCAGTGCAGAATAGAGGGGAAGGATCACATCCCTTGATCTGCTGGTAATACTTCTTTTGATGCAGCCCAGTATGCCATTGGCCTTTTTGGCAGCAAGAGCACACTGCTGACTCATATCCAGCTTCCCATCGACGATGACCCCCAGGTCCTTTTCTATACTGCTGCTACTTAGCTGAATGTTTCCCAGCCTGTAGCAGTGCATAGGGTTTTTTTGTCCCAAATGCAGGATTTTACACTTATCCTTATTGAATCTCATAAGATTTCTATTGGCCCACTGTTCCAATAAAAAAATAAAACTCTATTATGTACAAAGAAACAGGAACAATGTTGAAGTGCAAATACACCAGGTAAAAATATTCTAGCAGTACTAAATACCCAATTAAAACCTCTAGTAAATAAGAAACATTTAGTTTATGTATTGTGATGCTTTGTGTCTGATCCTGTGATTTTTCACAGCTCAGGGTAAGTGTAGTTATTGTTTTTGTTTTCTCCTAGAATGAAGTGATAGGGGTAAGCATTCAAACTGTGCTACCACCTGATTAATTGAGGGATTTTAGGGGGTGGCAACCATGGGACATTCTATGCCAAGGCGGTCCAGCTTACTGAACCCCCCTCCCCAAGGCCTCCTCCTCACTGGGCAGACTCCTCCAGCTTCATGACCCTGCGCTCCCTGCCCCCCCCATCTGGTAGGCAGAGAATAAGGGAGGCATAGGAAGCTCCATGAGCCATGCTTTTACTGTAAAAGAGCTGCATGCAGCTTACAAGCCATGGTTTTGTGCTGTCTGTAAAAGCTATGTCTGGAGTCTCTGGGCATGTAGTTTGATAATGTTCTGCACTATTTGAATTTGTTGTGAGAGCAATCTCAGGATGCCTTGATGGACTTGCCCCTGCATTTTCAGTCCATTTGCTTCATCTGTAGCAAATGCTGTCTTCAAGCTTTGTTCTCTGTGATTATGGGCTTAGGGAGTCTATGGCTACATCTACATTAGAAAGCTTAGTTCAGACTAAGTGCTAAGTTCAAACTAATTTTTAGTTGCTTAGCCCAGACTAATTTGCTAGTGTAGATGTAACCTTGAGGTGGGCTAGAGTTTACCTCTAGTGCCTTTCTCCAGTGCCCAGCAGGAATAAACCCAAACTCCCACAGTGAAGCACCTGGAGACCAAGATTCAGTCCTAAAGGGGGCTCACAGTGAAGACTGTTCAGAATTTATTTAAGAAAAAAAACAATGAACTATATTAACCATTAACTTTATAGACCTTCTGATGAACGCAGACAAAATGATTAGTATACTGATCTATAATACATAGTGGCTATTTAGCAATACCCACGAGTCTGTTATGGTCTCAAATCACCATGTCCAAAGGCTTGTGTTAGAAACAGCAGCTCCCTCCTCTTTGGCAGCAGAAATCCTCAGTATGAGACCTTGAAGACCTTCCTTCCTCTGCTGAGAGCACTGCTATCCATTCAGCTTACTCAGTCAACACTCATTTACTCACACACATATATAAAAACCCTGAAGCAAAATGCCTCAGAGTTATGGAAACCAGACTGCTTGTCTGCTCCTGGCTCAGCTTCTCCTGCTGCACAGTTGTGCTCTCCTCAGTGCAACTGCCCTGGGCAGGCTGCTTGATCTTATACCTCTGACCACTGCACTAGCAGGGACCCTTGCAGAGCATGTTCAAAGCTACACAGTACCTGCTGGAAACTTCTGGGTCTAGACAACTAAATCTGCCCAGCAAGTGACCCAGCAAGAGCAACTCAGACCCCAGCAAACCTCTTAAAGAGACATTCCTCATTTAAGCCCATGGGTTACATAGACATAGCCTATAAACCCTGTGTTCACAATCTGCAGCTGTAGAGAAATGGTGGTCTTATGGGGCATGTACTTCCTGCTTCCCTTTTTTCTTCCTTTGATGCTTTGAAAGATTATTTCAACAAAGAAAGCCACACTCCCTGCCTCATGTAATTAGTAATTACATAGAATGTGTGTACACGCAAATGCATATGTGAATCTCTTTATATGGTGGGACCAGATTTCCATTCTACCAAAGTGATCCATTAAAAATTGTGCCCTTAATCAATTTTGAAGCAGATTTTGGAGAACATTGCCACATTAAAGGTATGTTTATGTCAAGCATTTCAGCATCAATGGAAGCCTACATGAGTTAGATCAAAGAATATTTATGATGCAATGATACTAAGACCTTTTCTTTTTCTGTTCAAATTAAGCATAAGAAAAACATGATAGGACACAAGTGTGAAAAGACAGTCTCTGTAGACTGAATACTGTTGTAAGTGAAATGCATTGAGACACCTCAGTGAGCCATACTGCACAAGAATTTGCGGATAGCAGAGTATAAAACTGCAATCATGTACCTGAAACTATTTAAAAACAACACATTAAAGTACTTTCTTTTTACTATATCAAAAATTGCACATTTGCATGTCTTCTAATTGCTGATATTGTAACTTGGAATTTTGTTCACATACAATCCCAAAACCTTTTGTCTACTCTTTAAATAGAGCCATTTCCTGTTTGGATGATAAACGGCAGTGCTGGGGAAAAAGATTAGCTCATGCATGTTTTTATGGGCAGTTTAATCAGATTTAGAGAGGAATGTAAACATTGTGAGAAACTGATAGTTCTATAAATGATAGTGCTGAGCTGGTTATCAAAATTACACGCCTGCAATATTCAAGGTGTAGAGATTTTTGAGATGGTATATCTGAGAGTGAGGTAGAAAATGGCGTCACCACCAGTAAGATTTATTTTTTAATAGGCTTATTGTTTTACCCTAATACCTAACTGTCCTAGCTCTTATTTTGATTTTTTTTGTCTGTGGTTACTTATTTCCTGTTTTAACTCCTGCTCTTCTGTGGATCTTTCCTCATATTTTTTTAACTATTGGCTTATTGTTTCTTTGTTTTTGTCCATGGAAATCCTTGTTCTCAGTTAGCTGAATTTCTTTTGTGTCCTTATATTCTGGTTGACTGTCATATTACTACCACCAGTGCTTTTTTTATGATGGCATACAGAGGTACCAAGTACCAGCACCCTTTTTACCAGCCCCAGTGCCCCGCTGGCAGCGAGGGGGGCAGGGGCAGCAGGGAAAAGGGTTAATCCAGGTTTACACCATCCTTAGTTTGAACTAAGGAGTTGAATTAAGGTTTAGTTTGAACTAACGTAATGCTCTTATTAATTCAGATGAGGCGTTCATTAAGTCAAATTAAGGAATTTCTTCATTCGACTTAATGAAAGTCTAGTGTAGACAGGGACTAATTTAGTTTGAATTAAGCCTCCTTAATTCAACCTAAATTGCCACTGCAGACAAAGCCTAAGATTCATAAAAGCATAGGGAATATCAGACCAGCAAAAATCCATTTTTAATGTAGCTCGTTAATTCTATGTTACTGCTTCTTCACCTTTCTGATGAAGTGATCAGTTGTCTTTTGTACTCTTTTTGATGTTCCTCCCTACCAATTTGTTCCGTAATTATAATCTTTGTTTATTGTTCTCCTAGAAATTTCTATTTAATACTCATTTATCGATGTTTAGATTCTGTTCTCTTGTTACTGTTCATTACATTGTTTCTAGTTGTGAAACACTGTGGGACATTGGTACTTCTGTAAATGACGTTGCTGAGATGGGGTTCAAAAGGACATATGCATCTCCAATGAATTCAGATTTTGGGTGTCAGAGTGACATAGAAGATGGCTTGTCTGCCAGTAAGTTACTTTTTAAAAACTTGATTTCATGCCAAACTTTCTCCCTATTTATCATTGCTTGATCCTTCAAGTCTCTTATTAATGAGAATAAAAAAATTCAAAAAACCCTATCTTTAGACCTTAGATTCTCCAGCTCTGGGGCTATTTTTACTATGGTGAATGGCATCTTTGCCACATCTGTAACATCCTTTTTGGGAAACAATGGTCAGTAAGGCACATTGAATTCTACATTGGGTCTTACAAGTGCAGTCTGTACACTGGATTGATACTTTCAGTTATTTTCGATTTCTCTAGTAAGCCCCAAATACCTTTTGTGATCAGAATGCTGCAAAGATACCTCAAATAGCAGCTATTTTGTAGCTTGACTCTGGATGCAATATGGCTAAGGCTGTAAGTGTCCCATAGGAAACAGAGAAGACAAAATCAAAGCATATGGGCCTATTAGAAGGCAATTACAAGATGAAAGGGCTTTCTTACATGCTGTGAGGAAGTTTGAGGAGAAAATGGAGGTTACTCACCTTTGGTGCAGTAACTGGGGTTCTTCGAGATGCGTGTTCCTGACATGCTCCACTGAAGGTCTTTCCGCGGCACCGCACCCCGGATCGGAGATTTTTCTGTAGCAGTGGCTCCATCAGCGGGGAGAGATGCAGTGACGTGCAGCCTGTGTGCTTCCCGCCTTGCTGACGTCAGCACTCTGATCTCCCCGCTCCCTCAGTTCCCTTCTACTGCGGAGGTGTTGAATCTAGAAGTTACAGAAGATACTGAGCCTCCGAAGTAGAGGGGAGGAGGGCGGGTAGTGGAGCATGTCAGGAACACGCATCTCGAAGAACCCCAGTTACTGCACCAAAGGTGAGTAACCTCCATTTCTTCGACGAGCAGTGTTCCTGACTGCTCCACTGAAGGTGACTTCATAGCAGTTGTTACATCTGGAGGTGGGCCTTTTTGTTTTATGTATGGCAGACTGTATTGAGTACTGCTTGTCCTACCGCCGTGTCCATAGCTGAGAAACGATCTAGAGCATAATGTCTGGCAAAAGTCTCGGATGAGGCCCATGTTGCCGCTTGGCATATTTCATGTAAGGGCACCTTATTTAGGAGCGCAATCGAAGAGGCCATCGCTCTTGTGGAATGCGAGCGTATATTTTGTGGAGGGACCGCTTAAGATGTTATGTAAGCGGTTTGGATACAGGTGGATATCCAGCGGGATATACGTCGTTTGGAAATTGGTTGGCCTTTAGAACGTTCTGTGGTTGACACAAAAAGTTTAGGTGTCTTTCGAAAAGCTTTCATCCGATCAAGATAGAAGGCAAGCGCCCTTCGTACGTCAAGTGTATGTAATGCCTTATCTTGAGACGTTACGTGTGGTTTTGGGCAGAAAACCGGAAGATGAATGGTTTGATTAATATGAAAGCTAGATGACACCTTCGGTATAAATTTAGGATGAAGTCTCAGGGAGACTTTGTCCTTATAGAATACTGTGAAAGGCGGATCAGCCATCAGAGCAGCGATTTCGCCCACACGACGAACAGAGGTGATAGCCACTAAAAAGGCGACTTTCATCGATAGGTGTAACAAAGATGCCGTAGCCAAAGGTTCAACTGGTGGTTTTATAAGGGCTCTGAGCACTGTTGTGAGGTCCCACGGTGTAGTCGGAGGGCGCACGTGTGGATATAAGTTCTGTAAGCCCTGCATGAACCTTTTGACAATATGGTGAGTAAAGACAGACTGATTGTCCACTGGATCATGGAAGGTGGAGATGGCTGCGAGATGGACCCTAACCGAAGTTGTCGCTATATTTGTATGTTTTAACTGCAGAAGATATTCCAGGATTCGAGGAACAGAGGCAGTTGAAGCATGTATGTTATGAATAGAACACCAGTGTAAGAAACGACGCCATTTCTGCAGGTAAGTTGTTCGGGTTGTGGGTTTCCTACTATTGAGTAGGATATGTTGGACTGACTGTGAACACTGGAGTTCTAAGGGAGAGAACCATCGAGGTTCCAGGCTGTTAGGTGAAGGCGGTGTAGGTAAGTATGTAGTTGAGTACCATGTTCCTGTGAAAGAAGGTCCGGGAGAAGAGGTAAGGTGACTGGTGGTGTCCTGGACATGGTTTTGAGTAGAGTGTACCAAGTCTGTCGGGGCCATGCTGGTGCTATTAGTATTACCCTCGCTTTGTCCTCTTGGATCTTCCGTAGGACCCTGGGTATCAAGGGGGTTGGGGGAAAGGCGTACAGTAGGTGCTGCCCCCAATGAAGGAGGAAGGCATCGCCCTTGGAGCCGTAACCGTTCCCCGCTCAGGAGCAATAAAGATCACACTTCCTGTTTTGGCTGGTAGCAAACAGATCTATGGTGGGAAAACCCCAACGGGTAAAGATGTCGATCAGGACATCGTTGCGGATTTCCCATTCGTGTTGAACTGGGAAGAAACGGCTCAGAGAATCGGCTAGGATGTTGTCTGTGCCTGGTAAGTATTCTGCTGTGAGGTGAATGGCGTGATTTATGCACCAGTCCCACAGAGTCATTGCTTCTAGACAAAGTATTGTCGATCTGGTTACGCCTTGACGGTTGATATAGAACATACATGTGATGTTGTCCGTGCGAATTTTGACATGTTTTCCTTTGATAAAAGGGAGAAAGTACTGACAAGCCCTTAAGACTGCCCTGAGCTCGAGTAGATTTATGTGCATAGAAGTTTCTGTGCGGGACCATTTGCCCTGTGCGGTCTGGTGTTGAAGAAATGCTCCCCAGCCTGTAAGGGAAGCATCGGTAGTGATTGTGAGGAGCGGTTGTGGTAGGAAAAAGGGTACTCCCTGTAGAAGTTGTTGGGGTCTGTCCACCAAGAGAGGGAGCGTTGAACTGCTGTTGGAATATGCATCGTGTGATTGAGGGATCGACCAAGCCCACGATATCGGGAGAGGAACCACAACTGCAACGGGCGCATGCGAAGGCGAGCATATCTGACTAGGAATGTGGTTGCCGCCATATGTCCGAGCATTTGCATACAGAGACGAGCTGGAATAACTGCGGACTTTTGTATTTGCAGGACGAGTTGGATTATCGTGTGAAACCTGTCTGCTGGGAGGAATGCCCTTGCGACCGGTGAGTAGATCCGGGCCCCTATAAATTGGATCTGTTGTTTGGGTCGTAGCGATGACTTTTCGTAGTTTATGTTTAAACCCAAAGAGAGGAAGAGGGTTTGCGTGACTTGTATTGCCTGTTGTGCTTGTGCATAAGTAGGCGCCGTGATGAGAAAATCGTCAAGGTAGGGAAAAATAATGATGCGCTGTTTGTGTAGAAATGCCGCTACCGGAGCCATTAGCTTCGAAAAGACTCTGGGAGCTGTGCACAACCCGAAAGGGAGTACTGTGTATTGGTAATGTTTGGAGAGGAATAGGAAACGAAGGAATCTCCTGTGAGCAGGGAGTATGGGGACATGGAAATAAGCGTCCTTTAAGTCGAGAGAGGCCACCCAGTCTCCTTGATGTAATGCAGGAAGGATCGTGTGTAACGTCACCATCTTGAATTTCTTGACTTGTATGTAGCGGTTTAGACGCCTGAGGTCTAGAATAGGTCTCCAACCCCCTGTTTTCTTTTGTGTGAGGAAGTAAGGTGAATAGCATCCTCTTCCTCTGAGGTGTTCTGGTACCTCTTCTATTGCCCCAATGTAAAGGAGGTGTTGGATCTCCTTCTGTACGATTTGTACATGACTGGGGTCCCTGAAAAGGGACGGGTAGGGAAGTTGGGATTTGGGGCGTGATAAGAATGGGATTGTATAGCCCCTGTGAATGATTTCTAGTACCCATCTGTCTGAGGTTATCTTTTGCCATTGATGGAAGGAGGACTTTAGTCTGTCCTTGAAGACTAGGGGTGGTAATAATTGTTGATGACATGATGTTATGTGGTTGGTGACTCTCTCTGCCAGTACGTCAAAATTGTTGTCTGGAAGTACCTGATTGTGAGATCTGCACGGATGGATTGGATTGTCTTCTGCGAGGCTGTCGAGATTTAACTCTATAGGCCTCGGATCATCTGGTGTTTTGAGCATGCGGTAAGCGAGGATTATAGGACTGGGTCCTCGGAAATCGACGCTTTGTTGGCGCAGGAGTATAGATACCCAAAGTGCGTAGGGTAGCCCGGGAGTCCTTTAAACTGTGCATTACCTCATCGGTCTGCTGCGAAAACAGGCTACCCTTATCAAATGGTAAATCCTCAATTTTTTGCTGCATTTGCTTGGGTAAATCAAGCTCGTCTCATTACGATGGCTGTCCCAAGGGCTCTGGCTGCAACATCAGCTGCGTCTAGGGAAGCTTGAAGCGCTGTTTGTGCTATCAAGTATCCCTTCCTGACGAGAGAGTCGAATTGATCGCGTTTATCTTGTGGAATCTCATCCGAGAATTCCATTATTTTTGTGTAGATATGATGGTCATAATTTGACAGTAATGCAGCATAATTAGCTATACGAAGCTGTAGTGCTGCAGACGTGTAGGCTTTCTTGCCTAACAGGTAGAGTTTTTTATCATCCTTGTTCAATTGGCTATATCTGGAGTATGATTGCCTTGCTCTCTGATTAGCCGCCTCTACTACCAATGAATTCGGTTGAGGGTGTGAAAAGAGGAATTCGTTGCCTGAAGGGGCTATAAAATATCTCTTATCTGCCCTCTTATTAGCCAGCAGATTTGATGCTGGTGTCTGCCATAAAAGTGCTGCGGGTTCCATAATCCCGATGTCCATCAGGAGAGCGAGTTTGTTGGATTCTGGTGTTTGTAGTATCTTGTATAGTTTGTGTTGGTTACTGGATTGGGAGTCTACTGAAATGTCCAGGGTGTCTGCAGCTCTTTTGAAGAGTTCCCGGAATTGCTTTATATCATCGGGTTTAGGCTCTTGTGTTTGAATTTCTAGTTCCTCCTGTTCGGAATTTGATGATGCTGACACTGTGACAGTGTCCGGTTGTTGTGTCTGTTGCTGGTAGGTATAGATATGAGGCATACTGGGTAACAAGGTTGGAACTGACTGAACAATTCCCGGCCAGTTAGGATAACTGACCCCGGCTACTGGTGGGTAGAGACACCATGGTGGATACAGCCATGGGTAAGGAACTGGTGTGTTCTGAGCTGGTGTCTGAGGGATTATTGGCTGTGATGACACCTGAGATTGTGACGCTGGCGAATGTCCAGAGGAATCTGGAGATGAAGGCGTACTGGAGGGAGACGAATCCGTCTGAAACAGTGGGGACCCAGGAGTGGACTGAATAGTCATGTCCTGTGTCGGGTCCAAGTGTTTTGATTTGTTATTGTGCTTGCCCTGGGGCTGCAGACTCTGCTGATGCTGTGCTGCGCTCCCAAGTACTGGCTCATGTTGAGCTTGTGGAGGGGGGGGGCGGTACCGGTATGGGGAACCCCATCGGCGCCGGGGAGAGGAACGGCGGCATGTTCTGGGGCACCGGGGGCGGCACCGTACATGGCAGGGTGCCCTGGAGCGGTGCGGGGTTCGGTGAGGCAGTCGGCGCCTGAGGCTGCTCCGCTGCCGCAGCTGTTGCCGGCGCCGTTGTCAGAGCCGCGGTTTGAGCGGCGGCGCGGTTTTTGTGATGTTTTACAGTTTTCTTTGTTTTGGCAGGGGGTGCTGAGCCCGAAGGGGCACCCCTCTGCTTCTGGTTGTCCCCAGAAGTGGCCATTTTTGGGCGCTTAGTCGGCGCCGGAGAGGAAAGGTTAGACCTGCGGCGCTGCGCTCCCTCAGAGAGCTGAGGAGAGGCAGGCGGCTCCGAAGCCGGGCGCAGCGCTCCTTCAAGCAATAGGAGCTTTAGCTTGCGTTCCCGGTCCTTTCTTGTTCTGTTTGTTAAATTTTTACAATGTTGGCACTTCTGTGCCAAGTGGGTCTCTCCCAAGCATCTTATGCAGGCTTGGTGTCCATCGGAATTGGGCATGGCTTCTCCGCATGAAGTGCAGCGTTTGAAGCCAGCCGCAGTAGAGAGCTTCGCTTGTATAAGCGTTTGCTCTGTCATTTCGAGAGGAAGGTTATTTAGTTCTTCTTTCTTCTTTTCTCATTCGTTATTATTTTTTTTTTTTTTTTTGTAGGTTGACTGGAGAACGATCCCTGTTCAGGATCAGGGAGCCACCGCTGACTCCGTCCGGAGTCAGAGAGCGGTAGAAGGGAACTGAGGGAGCGGGGAGATCAGAGTGCTGACGTCAGCAAGGCGGGAAGCACACAGGCTGCACGTCACTGCATCTCTCCCCGCTGATGGAGCCACTGCTACAGAAAAATCTCCGATCCGGGGTGCGGTGCCGCGGAAAGACCTTCAGTGGAGCAGTCAGGAACACTGCTCGTCGAAGAAACAATGGCTATAGAAGAGAAGAGGATTTGGGGGCCCTACTGGAAAATCCTAGCAAATGCTGACCTGCAATAGGACGGTGGAACAAGAAGGGGGTTGAAGCTCTCTAGCATGTTACAGGGAAAGAAGTACATGGGAGTATGTTATCAAGTTGTCTGAAGAAAAGGAGGAAACAAACTGGTTTCATAATTAAGGATGAGGGAGACAAAAACTTCCTGATGTAATTTTTTTTTCTGAAACTGGGGGGAGAAAGGGGGTGTTCTTGTATGCAGTTTTGATTTGATTTATTTTTTTCTGATTTAGTTTGCCCCACCCCAGCAAAAATGCGTATTACTGAGTTGTCACTATTTTCTGTTCGGAGCAAATAAGACTGTTTGAAGTGTTACATGCCACCATATTTTGCAATAATATAAATTTGATTCTCCCTCATGAGATCTTCTATAACTGGGCAACTCCTGCTACAACCTACCAAATTTTAGATATCAGCTCTCTTAATTTCCTTAACATTTAAAATACCTAGCATTTTCAGGGGAGGAGGAAGATACATCAACAGTTGAGAAAAAGCTTATTCAAGCAAACTTAAACATATCCATGGTTGACTGACTGCTTAAAACCCCCACAAATTTGGCTTCATATCAGGTCTTTGACAAAGGTAGATATGGATTCATATAATTTATCTGGCAACATTTTGGAGCCCTTTCATTAATTTTATTGATGGAATCACTTAAAATCCATAGCTTATTTTGAAAAACCTGTAATCACGGCAAGTGATAATCAGAACCCATTATTAACTTTATAACATATTTAATTGTGCTAAGAACCACAGAGAATAGGGGAGACTGTAAAGATTAATTTGAAAACATTTGGTCACATATAGGGTTGGCAGCCATCCCCAAATTGAAGCACAGATTATCTCCCCTGGGTGAAACACCTAGAAGAGGTGTAGAAAATAATTTTCAGTGGGAGTCTGTCTCCTTTATGCTCATCTTGAATCAGTCTTATTTCTACCTTCTTATCAGCCAAGAGACGTGTAGCACCATGAAATTCTCAGACAATGAAAGAGTCCATCAAGTATCTTTTCTGGCACAATATTACTTTCTCTAACTGGACTACCTCCATGTCCACACAATATCCCATCATTTTTATGGCTGACTTAGAACAAGACTTTCTCAGCTCTTATCCTCAAGTGCCACTCCTCTCCTTACGCTATGTTGATAATATTTTTATCATCTGGCTCCACAAAAGGAGGCTCTTTAAGAATTCCACAAAGATTTCAACAATTTCCACTCCATCAACAAACTTAGCCTGGACTATTTCACAGAGGAGATCCACTTCCTGGACACTGTAGTACATATAAGTGATGGCCAAATAAACACCAGCCTAAACCAGAAACCTGCTGACTCCTGTACCTAACTACATCCCTCCAGCTTTCATATGGGACATCATATGATTCACTGTCTAAAGCCAACACCTAAGATACAACGTCATTTTCTCCAGTCTCTCAGACAAAGACAGACATCTTCAGAAGCTCTATTAAGCATTTTTAAAACTATACTACACACCTAGGGAAATGAAGAAACTGATTGACGGAGCCCAACAGGTTCCCAGAAGTCAAAAACTACAGGACAGACCCAACAAGCTAAAAACCAGAATGTCACTGGTCATCATTTAAAGCCCCCAAGTCAGACCTCTCCAGCACACCATCAAGGATCTATAAGCTATTCTGGAAAATGATCCCTCACTCTCTCAAGCCTCGGGAGGCAGGCCACTGTTTGCTTACCGACCGACCCTCAAACTTAAGCAAATGCTCACCAGCAGCTACACACAATACAACAGAAACACTAAGGCAGGTACTTAGCCCTGCAACAAATCATATCGCCAACTCTGCCCACGTATCTACTCCAAAAACACCATCACAGGACCTAACCAAGTCAGCCACTCCATTAGGGGCTCATCCATCTGCAAAATCTACCAATGTGATATATGCCATCATGTGCCAACAAAGCCTTTCTGCCTTATACATTGGCCAGGTTGGACCATCATTTCAAAAAAGAATAAATGGACACAAATCAGACTTCAGGAATGCTAACATTCAAAAACCAGTAGGGGAGCACTTCAGCATCCCTAGACATTCTGTAACAGATGACAGCTACAGTACTTCAGTTAAACAAAAAAAAAACAAAAACAAAACTTCAAAACAAGACTTCAACCTGAAACTGCAGAACTGATATTCACATGCAAATTTGATACCAACAGTGAACAGTGACTTGGAATGAGTAAACTCACTACCAAAGGTCATTTCCCCACTTAATATTCTCAACTTCTCATCTATTGTTCTTTAAAACCAACATCCACACTGTTTGAATCAAAACAGCTTGTTTGCTTTGCTGAAATAAACTAAACAGACTGTCCCTCAGGAACTGTTTGAATTGATTTTATGACTTACCCTTTTCTGCATGGATATAAACACCTAACACAGTACAGTTTCTATTTCATGGATCTGATGAAGTGGGAAAAAACCTTATGTGCTAAATAAATGTTAGTCTTTAAAAGTGCCTCAGGATTCCTTGTTTGTTTTATTAGACACTAGAATTTGGTCTTTCCAGCAGTGGGACTCATGCAAGCTGTGTGCATTTGTTTGGTCCTGACAAAATCTTGAGGCTTGCAGTGTAACATCAGGACAAGAGAAACATTTGCAAAAAATCTTTTCTTATTGTTGTCATAATAGCAAAAATATCTTCTATGAATTTTTCACTAAAAGCATCTAATTTAAAAAAATTAAAGTTTAAAAAATCATACTCACAATTATTTTTCACTGAAAATACTTTATCAACTTTGTCTTCCCTCAAATCATTTATTATTGCCCCTAAGAAGAAAAAAAATCAATGTATTGTAAATTTTAACATCTTTGTGTCTTTAGGTGCTGTTCCAATGCTCTCACTATATTCAATACAGCTGAAATTTACAAGATTTCTAAAAATTGTGCTGCTAGCAACCATTTCCACGACAAAGGGTGATTTAAAATAATCACCATTTTAAAACTTTCAATTACCTTGTTTTTGCTGAGCTGATGTCTGTTTCTATGGAAACTGGAGGTTGGTAATAGTACACAGCTGCAGAGCTGTTAGAATTCTCTCTTGTACATTTTATCCATGGTTATCAGCAAGGAACTTCAAGGGCTATTTTCCAGACAACATACCTACAGATTTTGGTATCTAGCAGCATTTAAAACTTATTTAGAAAAAATGCAAACTTTTAAAATAATTTTTTGTCAAGATTTACATCTTCATGCAGTTTGTCATCTAACAAACATGCATCTATACCAGATGGTCCAGAATGTATTATGGTATTTATTTTACAAATGAATACAAGAAACTACAGAGAGATTAAGTGCGCTACCCAAAGCCACACAACAAGTTAGTTGCAGCCTACCACAGAATGCCATTTTCAGTATTCAGCCTTGATATACCTCTTTCCATTGAAATCAGTGGAAGTTTTATCACTGACTTCAGTGGGAATGGAAACTAAAGCGAGGCTAATGGTGAACACATTTAAAAATCCTATACAAAGTTTGCTAGATCCCAGTGCTCTGTTTTAAATACTAAACCAAAATTCATTATGTGCAACTTCCAACACAATTATATTGGTGGTAATTATGTACATTTGACCTCAGTGGTAAAGGGCTCAGTACTACTTGTTACTAAAGGTACAGCTTCAATGGAATCTATGATCTTCTTGGTATTAATACTATGCCTTGGACAACAGCATCAGGAACTTCACTGATGCCTATGCCAGTTTTGTTATATTCCTAGTACCTCAGGAGTTCTGGTACCTGAAAGACCTTATCATTCTGAATGAATCTGAGTCTCCTTTCCTTGCAACTTCTGGGGTCCTCTTGGTACTGAAGTGGTCTTCTGGATCACCAGCTGCTCATTTTTTGGGAGACCTCCTCATCCCCAACATCTATTATGCATGAAGAAGGGGTGTCACCTCCTGTACAATCTATGGAGGAGCATTGACCCAGATTCAGAAGTTTCTGTTCAAGGGTCTCTGATTTATTCCAGATGTTATTCCCCAATGTACAAGAAAGGCAGAATACTAGAGCCTGGCCTATTAAAACTTGGGATGACCAATATATACTTCCCTCCATAAGGTCTGTCTTATTGATCTTAGTACGATACATGGGCAGTGTATGGCCATCTATATTGAAGGGCCATGATTCAGTTCCCTAAGGAACACAGAAGGGCTCATTTGCTGGTACCAGGCAATTTTCTTCTCCTATATGAGTCAGAAGAGCACACCTTTAAGACCAAGAGGCAAGAACAAACAAGAAGGTTCCCTTCGTACAAATATACTCTTGTCCTCAACTGATGAAGGTATAATTAGAGCCCTGCATTTCTGTGGATATACACTTCAGATCTGTGGATATCTGCAAATCCATTTTGTGGACTGGAGCTCAGATGCAGATTCTATTTTTGTCTACCAAGGGTGCATTAGTTGCTGGTGATGCCACTGCCGCAGCTGCAGACAGCAGTGAGTAATGTTAAACAGCACAGCAGGGAACAAAGGAAGTTCTCCAGCCAATCCCACCTCAGCTCTGCTTATGGTCTGCCAGCTAATCAGAAACAGTCATTCACAGGAGCTCAGCTTATTGCTTAGTCCCTCCTCCGAGTCTAGTAACCCCAGCCACTATTTCCCACACTCTACCAATTAGCTGGTGAAAGAGAAACCTGCGGCTATCTCAGTGTTGTCATTCCAGACATCAACATCATTCAATCACTAGTTTTTATGGTTTGGCTGAAAGTCCAGACCAGCCAGTAACCAGGCTTTCTTGACTAAATGACCCCACTTCCTCAATTGGGAACTGACTCTCTATATTCCATTGAACATGGGAATCTATAATATCAGATAAATGGGTAATGGATGCCATTATATCATGTTACATTATTCAATTTACCTCCAGCCCACCCTCCCACACCTTTTTCTTATCCCTCTTAATAGACCCCTCTCACCATCATTTGCTGACACAGGAGATTTTATCACTTCTTAATTTACTGTCCACAGAACTAGTTCTACTTTCACACAGGAGAAAAGGGTTCTATTCAAGATATTTTCTGGTAACCAAGAAAAGTGAGGGCTATAGGCTAACACTAGATCTCAGAAAATTGAACATGCATGTCAGACATCCAAAACTGAGGATGGTGTCACTAATAGCTATGGATTCCCTCTCTGGAATCTGGGTACTGGTTTGCAGCAACCTTTGACTTCAAAGATGCCTACTTCCATGTTAAAAAAAAAAAAAAAAAGAGTCCCGTGGCACTTAAAGACTAACAGATTTATTTTTCGCATGAGCTTTCATGGGAGAAAAATCCCACTTCATCCAATGCTTTGAAGATGGAGGAATGCTTTCACATTATGTCATAATCATTGTCAGTACCTGGACCTACACTTTACCCTGTTTTCTGCTCAACAATATTCTAAAAAAATCATGGTGGTTGTAGCTGCCTACCTCCATCATTTGGAATAACAGGCTCTCCCTGCCTCAACAACTGGCTCCTCAAAGGTCTGGTCTTATCAAAAGGTGTGACTGGCAGTTCAAACAACTTCACTATTTTAAAGTTTAGTCCTATGGATAACTCTTGAGAAAAAAGATCTTGACCTCTATGCAGCAAAAACTTTTCATAAAACTATTTCTAAATTCGATAACAGGCAGAATTTATCTCCCTCCCAACAGGTTCCTTGCTCTAAAGAACTTTAGCCAAAGGATATAGCTCAGTCCTCAAGTTCCAGCAAGGACATGTCTTCAACTGCTGGGATACATGACACTTTGTGTTTTTGTGACACAAAATGTCAGGTTTCATCTCTGATGTCTCCAGAGACAGCTCAGGACAGTTTATGTACCCACTCTTCCCCCACAACCTGGGTGTCTCTAACCAGCTGGGTCTTTCAGTCACTCACCAAGTGGAAGAGTCTTCAGAGGTTTGTGCTGGAGTCCCATTCACCCAGAAACTCCCTACAGTCATGTTGAGATCAGATGCTTCTCTCTTGGGAACTCATTGCAGGATCATGAGTTGAGATTAAAGTTTTGCCTTTGTATAGACTATAGGATTGGGTCCTACAGTATGTGCTGCGTATATCTTAGGTGTGTTATAAATAAAATCCATTTCTTATTTATACAGTCAAAGATTTCATACATTGTACAGAGAAAATATTTTCTCTCTTTCTGAGTTTGTCATTCCCAAATTCATCTCCTGTCAACATGTTGTAATTATGTCCAAAAGCACTAACATGGCAGCAGGGTTAGAGTAACAAGAATAATTTGAGGCCAATGTATGTATTGTTCTCTACTCAGACTAAAATCTTATCTTTTGAATTAATATTAAAAAAAAACTAATTCCATCACACCCTACAAGGCATTTGTGAACTTTGAAATAAAGATTCACAAACTATGGCACTGAAGGTACTGATCTGAGTAAACAAAGTTGTGGACTTTTTAAAATTCAGTTTCTTCTGACTATTAATACATTAAATTTTGTTTTTTCTGTACAATAGTCATAATGAGGCTTTGGCTCTTTAAACATATATAGTTTAGATGACACTGGTCCACAACTGAATTTAAAAAAATACTTTATACTTAGGCTCCCAGTGACAACGAAAGGGGTACATATTTATGTATTAAAAAAAGAATGCAGCTCTCAAAATACTTATGTCCTGTTCCTACAAGGAGCTCTGTATTGGCACTCCTATAGTCAGACAGCACCTCATTTAAGTCTCAAACAGTACACAACACTGGAGTATAAAACAAAAAACATTAGGGCACTAAGTGGGCACAAGGGTCTGCTCATGGGGAACTCCTCACAAGAGCAGGGTCTTACTTAACCTTCCTTTATAGTTTATGTTCAAGAAAAGCTAAGCATCATGTTATATATTTTGCCATGAAGATTAAGTGAAACCATGTGATTGAACAAACCAGATTTTCAAAAGTGATCTATACACTTGTATGTACAAAATACACAAGAAAAATTTTAGGGGCCCAAAAACTGATTTTTTTCACAGATATGAAGTAATTAGAGATCTATCATGGTCATGTGAAAAATTTACAGATCAGTTTTAAGTGAATAAATTGGAGGCCACTGAAAAGACATACCAAATGTTTTCAATTGATCTGACTTTCCTATTAGCGAATCAGTGATTGTTAGGTTTGGCACCATTTGGTGGATAACTGATTTATTTATTTATTTTAAAATCTCTTAAAATCATTTGGAGCCAAAGAAATTATAGCACCATTATGTAAACATGTGAGGTTATTACTGTTACATTTGTCCTCCCTTCCAACTTTACTTCTTTTGCTTGTGATTTTAATTTGTTGCATTTTATCTCAAATTAGATTGTAAATGTTGTTTGGTGTACGTCCAAACACTGCCTAACATAAAGCTGTACAAGGTAGTTTGGGGCCTCTTGGTGCTAGTGTAATACAAATAATAGCTAATGGTAGTATTTCATAAGATATTAAAAGAGGCAAATAACACTCAAAAGCGAGCTTCTTCTATTAGTGTCCTGTATTGGTGCTCTGCTGTAAGTACTTCCACAAGAGCCCTGCAAATAGTGTAGTGGCTAGCACCTCTGCTTAACATGCAGAAGGTCCTGGGTTCAATTCCCAGGGGGTTGGACTTGATGTCCCTTCCAGCCCTATGATTTGATTTGATCTCAGATTGGAGATTTTAGCTAGCAGTGTCCGTTAGCCTGAACGTGCGTTCTTCCTGTCTAGTGCTCAGCCTTGAGATATCTAGTACTGCATGGTGAACCAACCTCAGTTCCTTCTGTTTGGCCTGAGATGACACAAGCTGAGTCCAAGGAAACAATTTATTTCTGAACTTATTTCCAGTTGATTGTATGACTAGTTCAGTTTTCATTAGTTAGATTAATACTATCCCCTTTCCCTTCTATTTTCCTTAAAAAAAAACCCTGGGGTGAGCTTTTTCACAAACAGTTATATACCTGTCAGTTGATTTTTGGCACCTCTTCCTCTTTGAGAAACAAATCCCAAAAAGACACATGTCCAGCTCCCCTAGATTTAAGTGCTGTCTCTCCTGAAAGAAGCTATTCTGGTCAGCAAGAGCCATTCACACTGCATTCACAGCCATGGAGAGCCTCATGTCTCAGAAAAAGGTACTTTCTTCCTGAAATTAAAAGCAAGGACAAGAAAAAAAATGTGAATTGAAGCTTAGTCTACTAATGATGGAAAGTGCACTAAGAACTGACCCAGAGCTGGAATCCCTCTGGAACAACAGTCCCCACCACAATCAACATGTAAACTTGAGGATTTTAGTCTCCATCATCCTCAGGACATTACATTAGGTGAATTCAAAAAGGAAATCTGGCAATTCTTCTCAGAAGATCTCAGAAAAGAGGGTCTGGGCACTCGTGGCTAAAGAACTGACTGGAAAAAAAATCTCCAGCACAGTTGTCCACCTGAATACCAACCGAATTGTGACTGGGTGCCCATGAGGCTATAGGCTTCTCATTTACAGGCACCGCCAGTATGCATAAAGACCTAAAGGACACAGGCTCAGTGATGCTGATACCATCAAAGGAAAGGAGCATTAGAAATGCACTAGCTCCTCTAAAATGGCACTGCTGGGGGTTAGGAGAGTCTCAATACCAAACATGTCCACTAGACAAAAGACTAGAGCACCATCTCCTGGCCACTTATTGGACCACAGAAGACTACAAGTACCATTGACTCCCTCCACACTAATGTCCCCCTTTTTGGCAGGCTTTAATAGTACCAGATGCTCTCATGATACCCCAGAAATTCCATTTTTCCAATAGTTTACTGGTCTCTGAAATGCCAGAATCCCCATTAGTTGGTTACAGTCCTACCTCAGCACTGACTCCGTTTCAATCCCTTAAATCCCCCACAGTACTGAAACACTGAACATCAGCCTCCTTGTCTGTTGAGAGAAGAAGAGGAGGAGGATGAAGAGAGAGATTTAGTCTCAGTGCAAAGCTTCCCAGGACATCATCAAGGGACAAGTCACCTAGGAACAGTCACAGAACCACAGTACCTACATGACAGAGGAGACCCTGCCATTTGGTATAGATACCTTTGAATACCATGATTCATGCCCCTCATGCCACTCCAGTGGCTATTCTGAGACCCACTGACATTCTAGATACCAGTTCTCTATGACTTTGAGTGTCTCACATTGGGATAGAGGAAAATGACTTTTCAATCTTCCTTCCTAGACCCCCTGAATCTCATGAAGAAACTTTTGAGTAGGAATCAAGACTAAGTGTTAGACATCTCATCAGCCTCTCCAGATGAAGCTGTTATGCCTCCTCCACCAACGATGGCAGATAACTTCAGTCAGTTTCAGGACCTTACCAAGAGAGTAGTGGACTCACTTCATATCCCCACTGAAGAACAAAAGAGTTGCAACACAAGCTGCTTGAAATCCTGCATATTACCTCATCAACTTGTATTACATTCCCTATCGTTGAGACCCAACGACGCCCAGCTAAAATCACCCAGCAAATAGCAGTCACTATCCTGACTACATGCAAAAGGGCAGATAAAAAAAATATTTCTCCTCTAAAGAAGTGGACGTCTATTTTACCATTCATCCCCAAATTGTCTTGTGGTAGACTCTGTAAATGATTGTGACAGACAGCATCAAGCTAAATGAACACCCTACTCTACAAGTGCTGGAAAAGCTTGGACTTGAAATCATATTTGTCACCAACTTTACACTTTACAATTACTACTGATCAGACCTTTATGGAAAAAATACAACCACATCAATTATTTGAAACTCAATGCCTTCATTGAACATCTCCCAAATGATCAAAGAGAATGGTGCCAAGGCTTCATTGCTGGGAGTCAGCTTCTGGCAAGCAAATCATTACAGACCTTGTTAGAAGCTGCTGGTATAACTGCCCACTCCATTACAACAGAGGTGGTAATGAGAACTTTGTGGCTTCATCTTTCTGGATTCCCAAAATAATGCAAGTGAGTGTGGGAGACCTTTCATTTGAAGGATCCAAACTCTTTGTGGAAAAAGGACAAATTTGTCCATGCACTAAGAGGTCCAAGAACCATATTTTGTCATCTGGGGATTTACACACCTGCACAGAACAGGAAATACAGCAAATCTCAGACATCACAAAGATCCCCACCTGCTCATTTCTTTCCATCCCAGAGACACTATAATCTCCAGCAGAAGAAACAATGGGTATAAAAACTTAGACCAACATGGCCCCAAACCTGAACTTCAGAAGCATAAGTGTTAAAACATCAGTTTTGATACATTGGTCAAGGCCTCAGCTACCACTCTCACTGTCAATTGCTGCAAAACCCAAATCATCTATTTCCTTTTGGACACTGCCTTGTTCTTTTTCCAACAAGACTGGGAAAAGATAGAGGTTGGACAAATGGTTACTGGACGTCATCTGCAATGGTTATTCAATACACTTTACTTCTCTCCCTCCTTATTCCTCCTCAGGGACCCCTCTCACACACACCTGTCACATCCAGAAATAATCTTGGTACTATAGAACCAGTTCCCAAGTAACACAGAGGGAAGAATTTTTATTCAAAATACTTCCTAATAATGAAGAAGAACAAAGGATGGAGACCCATTTGGGATCTAAGCTCAGATATGTAAAGGCATAGCAATTCAAGATGACTACATTAACAGCAAGAATTCCATCTCTGGATCAGGGAACCTGGTGAAGACCATTTTCAATACAAAGCACTCCAATTTTGCCTATCATCTGAAAGCAGAGCGTGCTCAAAGATCTTATCTGTGGTACTGGTACATCTTCACAAGCTGAGAATTATGGTATATATTTATCTACACAACTGATGACGCAAGGTATTTGTCAGTGATGCTCCGTCAACCATGCAAAAGACAACAGAGGTATTCATGCAGCTGAGAAAACAACTTAAAAACCAGTGACTTCAGCTTCCCACATTACTTAATAAAGTTAGTGGAACACACCAGAAGCTGGCAATACTGACTTAGAGAGCCTAGATCATTTTGCAACAATAACTTTGATTCTGAGAAAAGCAAGTGATTACTTGTAATGCTTTGGACAATGCTACCAAAATAACAGTGAGGTCAATATGATAAGAGATCAATCTAGACTCATTGTATCTCTGTTGCAGAAGTTTCAGAAATACGCTCATTGAGGAATGAAAAATAAAATAACATGAGATGTTTTTATTATTGTCTAATATCTCTTAACAAGACACATTTAAAAAATTAAAATTAAAATTAAATATTTTAGTTGGTCCAAAATTTTTTTTTTGCTAAATGTCTCACAATAGTCATGTGTTGGAATGTATTTAAAGAAAATAGCTCTCTACAAGCTATGCAATTATATTGTATATATAATGCCTAATTACCCTCAATAGTGACACTGTTATATGTTGGGTGGGAGTTATCAAAATACTACATTGTTCAGACATACTGAGAGGGAGTGCAGCTCTGTTACATGCATGCCAGTTAAACAGAGTCCATTTACATGACTTACGATGCATTGCAATCCCAAAATGTAAGTGCATACAGCAGACTTAAGGGCTGCTCTGTGTTTGCTATAAGAGTTTGCTGGAAAAAGAGAAATAATTAGCTGAAGTTTAAAAATGAAAATGTGTTCCCTAATGATGATTCGGGTATCTATTAGTCACTGCTTTTTGAGGATAGAAGAAAAGTACTAATCATGGGTCTAGTTTTTCCTCTAGCCTAAGATTTAAACTCTTTTCTAAAAAAAAACAAAAAACAAAAAACAAAAAAAACCTTATTGACTTAACCATAGAAAGAGTACTCATTTTGCTATAATATCAATAATTTGTTGATACTATGCCACTGCCCTTATTATGCTGTAATGTCAGTTCTATAAGTGTTAGATCTAGGACCAAGCACAGCTAAAACGCAGTGATTTATTGACAGTATTCCATGGACACTGAGCGCTGTAAAGCCCCAACTATTGGCTTGATACTCAGCAAAAACTTAAAAAGTTGCTCTACTGGTTCTAGGAATGCTGAGGTTTGCATCCTACAGCCATTTGGTGGCATGATAGGGATACATCATTACCCTGATGTGAAAATGCTTTTGGAAAGTGAGCACATATTGTATGCAGATAGTACAATTCAATATTTATGAGGTAGCAGCTTCCTATAATTATAGACAGGGACAATTATCACCACAACTGCTCATTAACCTCAGGAATTAGATACTTGATGAGTCAGAATGCTATTTATTCATTAACATTTTATCAAAAATCAATTCCTTCCTTTGATGAGCCTGGCCTCAGCAACACAGGTGACAGCTGTAAGAAGCTTTTCTAATAGCAACTGCTTTCAAAGAGCTAGCAATCTGAAAGGGGGAAAGGCTTATGCTAAAAATGAGTTCTATTAGAATAAAGATTTATTCACCTTCCCTTCTCCTAAAAAACCTGGCTAGGTATTCTTTACCAGACACATTTTATCTGGAGTTTTATGGGTAATTTAGGAGCACATTGTTGAACTAAGTTCCAAGTCTAGAACTTAGATAAGATGCAAATAGGTCCACTTGGACACCATGAGACAACGTCTGTGCTCAGGGACAACTCACAGCTGTCTGTCAGTAGTTAGGAAATCTGATTTTGTGTACAATTTCTCATTTATGTGGATCTCACAGATGGAAGCTAAATGATCTGCATTTCTATCCAGTACAGACTTGACTTTTTGTTCTCCTTTGTCTACTTACGTATGCTACTATTGTATTATCTGATTGTATTGCACATGCTCTTTCATCATGCATTTCAGGATGTCCCGAAGAGCCAGCTTTAAGGTGGTTTGGTGTGTCTCAGCCTCTCTCAGGGTTCTGAGTATATGAGAAAGCAAGGTGGAGGAACATATAAAAAACAGAAGTGCTGTGCTATCTCTGGTACACAAATCCCAGAAGTCATTTCTCTACAATACTTTAAAAGAGTACCACCAACAGTTTTTTGTTTTTTTTTCTTTTGAGACAGGATTTGGATTCAAAGGAGGGATTTGTCAAACTTCCTGCCGCAAAGCTGAGGCATACCAAAGCGGAATATAGTGGTCCTGGATAAGCTGCCAAACAAACTGGTGGCCACTTAATTTTTTTTGAAGTTCTTTCCAAGGATGGCTGTTTTCAGTCTTGTAACTTCAGAGTAAAAATCACCTTTAACATAGTCACCATCTCCTATAACAAGGATATACCATAACCTCATTGACCTTCAGGAAGAAGTTAGGGACTCCTTGGTTTCTGGGATCATATAATTTCATAGCTAAATTTAAAGGCATCTATGTGTAATGCAGCAATCCCAAATATGTCAGAAGTAACTCTCCACTCTATAATGTTCAATTACAACATTATTTAATATTTACTTAGCAGTAACATTCAGAGGCCAGCCAAGGCAAGGTCATGTTGTCCTAAGCACTGTACATACACAGAGAAAAAACAGTATCTGCCCCAAAGAGTTCATCTAAAAGAGAATGTCAACGAATAAGCATGTGGGGGATGGAGGTGGGACAAGTGAGACGGTAATAAAAATTTCTAAGAATTGGGGAAATCCTATTAATTGGATACAGTAGTTTCCACTGGCCACCAGTCTGCCTGTTATCAGTTTGTGATTACAGTTACTTTAGGGAAGAGATGAGGTTTGAGAAGGAACTTGAAAGCAGTTAAAGTAATAGCTTTATGTTTTATGACTAGGAACTTTTCTCATTTATAAGAGATAGCATGGAAGAAAGTATAAAAGTGCTTGCCTGAAAAGCAGAGAATTGGGAAGACAAGACTGGGATCGCTGGCAGAGTTTTGCTGTTGCTGTAAGCTAAAAAGCTTTGCTATAGAGTAAGGCTAAAATGTAGAGGGTTAAATTAAGGGAGAATGTTTACATTTGATGTGGTGGAAGAGGGGGAACCACTGGAGGGATTTAGGAGGGAAGTAACACAGTAAAAGCAGAGACAGAAAATGTATTTTAGCAACAGAATTTTCAATAGAATGGAATCGAGTAGGGATGCCGGCACTGTTCCCTCTAAGCTGTGCGCGTGTACACAGGTCGTGTAACCCGCACATACAACAAAATAAAGTGCACACAAAAAAATTCAGTAGTACTAATATTGGTGCTCACAAAGAAATGTTTTTACGCACACCAAGAAATTGTTTGCACACTAGTTAGAGGGAACATTGGTTGCAGGCACTGAGGCTGGGAGGAGGAAATTACTTCAGTTAAGGCACATGATCCAGACTTAGACAAGACTTTTGGCAGCATGGACACAGATGAAAGGTCAGATCTTGCAAATGTTGTCCAGAAAGAAGCAGTAAGATTGTTAGGATCAGCTTTGCCAGGAGAGAGTCGTCGTATTTCTTGCTAACTTCATGCAACATATGTGCATTCAGCTCATTTTCACCCTGCTCAGGCTTCTGAAAATAAACTTTACACTGGGCATGCTCAGCATTTTAACAATTAATGGTTCTGTTCTACACACCTAAATGTACAAAGCATGCATGGCAATGCTTTGACATAAGGGTTGCAGCACTTTGTGATAGAGCATTCTTGTCTGTGACCTTAATACTTCTTTCCAGCAAGCATTTTGATAATGGTATGCTTCATTCAGAAAACTAGAATGAGATATGCCTTAGGCTTTTATTCAATTGTGTGCCAGCCACCAAAATGATGCAGTTCCCACTCAGGTCTCATAAGCAATTTCCATTCAATTGGATCATCGCAGATAAAGTCTTCTCAAAAAGTCTGTTAAAAGGAAGAATATTTTTAACACATTAGTAATTTGTATTTACTGAAGTTTCTTTTAAAAACCATTACCAAAATTATTTGCATCACAAATGAAGATAAATATCTATATCTATGTATGTATTTCATTGGTTTAAGGCCACAAAATTGCCTTTAGAGGGTTTACAGATCTACATCCTATCTGAATGCCTGATTTGAATCTCAGATTAGATGGATGATGCATAAAATAACCTGTAGGCAAGCAGACAGCTCCCCAATGACTGTGTCCAGCAAAAGAAGTGCCTGTGTTTGTTCTAGCTATCAAGTATATTGACTATATCATGTGCTCCTAATGCACAAGTTTGTGATAGATATGTGCAAATAAATTGCATGCAGGACTGAAAATTTTCCTGTAACCTTGTCCTATTTTTATCATTTGAGCACAGGCATTTAGATATGACCTAACATTTCTTGAAGGACTGCAGAATTGTAGTAAAGTAAGTTAAGAGGTTGCTGATACTGTACCTCCCTAAATGCTTGATTATGCCACTCTGTGGTGGTCTGGAAGCACATACCTGAAATCAGAACTTCACTCTGCTTTTCCATGCTACCTCTTCACTATGAAGGTGAAATTTATTGCATTCAGCACTTTGTGGCACTGAGTCTATTCTAGGGGGACAAGTATTATTTCAATTCTGAGTGAATATCCAAATCTGAAACATTCCAAAATGTCTATTTTTGAAAAATGCAAAAAGGAATATTGTCTCCAAACTAGATAATTAATAAATGACAGTACTTAGGTACATCATAATTCATAACTAAAGAATAACACACTCCTGAACAATCACTCAGCAAAGGTTTGTGCCAGATCCTAAGACCCTTACTCTATTTTTTCTCATTATTTACTCTGACTCCAAATTAAGTCACAAGGCTTTGTGTAAGCAAAGAGTTGCCTAAGAAATGACTGCGTAAAATCTAAATTAAGACCTCAGGATCTGGCTGTTTGTAGTTAATTTTTAAATCCAGACTTTCTGATCATTTTTATTTTAAGCTTAAAATATCCATCGTGAACATTTTTAGTTTTGAGCATTTCTACATATTTCATATAATGAAAGGGTTACTGTTTTCATAAAATGGTATTTAATACACTCTTTCATTCTAGTTATGACTGCAGTTTTTAAGACCACTTGCTTTTTTAAATTAATTAACAAGCAAAGTTGAAATTCACATCTAATTCTCTAGGGAATATGGCAAGACCAGAATAATATCAGAGTGTAAATTGTTTACAACTGATGTTAATAGTTGCTCATTTGATTTAATGTGTAGAGTGCTATTCAATTTCTCTAGGGGGCTTTTGTCTAACAGTCAATCTTGTCCACATAATTGCAATGGCTCTGCCTTTGTCTGCCTGCAGAATATAGAATGGATGCAAAATGCCCATAAACCATAAAACTGTTCAGCAGAAATCTTGCTGCAAAGTGAGAGCAGATACAGAAGACAGTGAACAAATAGCCAGAGTGTCTTTTAAAAATAAGGTTGACTGCTCTGTTGCAGTCAACCAAAGACAAAATCTTAACAATGCACACGCATAGAGTAAGGCTTGCATGAAAGATCGTACAGTTCTTCAGAAAACTGCCATCAGAAGTATTGCAAGGAATTATTGATACACAGGAGACACAGAGGAACCTGAGAGCTAGCTATGTTATTTCACGGAGAACTACATGTGCCATGTAATGCCTTCCAAAACCAGAACAGAAACAAGCTTCAAAGTGTACAGGAAAACACTGTGCAAAAATCCAGTAAGGTAGCATTAATTCACGTAAAAATTAAGTCCATGAGAGATAGCTTCTTCTCCTGTCTCCTTTAGGGGTAACAGAGAGCTTCTTCCCCTGTAAAGCCTGTTTAGGTATGCATCTTACAGTAAGAAGAAATTGGAGGTGTAAATTTCTGGTCATTGGCAGAGAACAAATATGTATATTTTTCACAAACTGCAGTGCTTGTATGCAGCTGCTCGACACTGGGCAGCATATACCACAGAAATGAGGTTTCTACATCAGTTGAGCTAACTGACAAGTGCTTTAATTTAAAAATTTCTGTCTGAACTTCAACCAGTCATACAGTGATTGTCAGATTTGACTCACTGTGCTACAATCCCAGGATTTTGATTTCTGCTAAGCTTTGGGTTCATGTGAACTCACTCTAATGAAACGTCAGTGAACTTGTACGCTTTATCACATCAGTTTTGAAAACAAAAAGTTTCAATGTATTCTACATAAAAGTAACAGATTCATTAGCTTTATGAAGAGACTTTAGTGGTGAAACACACAGGTTTTGACAAATCTCTCTAGAATCTGAACATTGTAATTAGTTCAATAGTTAACAGCTAGTTTTGCAAGTGGGAATATGTACTAGGTGTCTGGTTGGAGCCTTAAAAAAAAGACAAACCCTAAAGTCAGGCTCTTCTCAGACCTGGCAAGTTTAACACCTTTCTTACTTGGGGCCTTTGAAATTTGTTAGAACAAATTTCAGTGAGGTTGGATCCTGCTCCCTTTGACATCAACAGAAGCTGTGGTATTGACAGCAAAGGCAGCAGGATTAAGTCTTTTATAAAATAAAAATTTCTCATACGTTTGTAGACAAGGAGAGTGTGGAGAGAGACGACCATTGGATGACAGAGACAAATTAGTCATTTGTCATAGTGACATTAAAATGAAGGAGAAGTCTCTATTATCTTCCAGACTTCAACACTAGACCATGTATATTGTGTGTGAAACAATGCTGCTATCCATGTAGGCTCTCTCTTTCCTCAACATCTTTTTCCATCACTGGTTTAATATGTGGCACAATGGGGTCCTTGTTCATGACTAAGTCTTCTAAGCATTATGGTAATACAACTAAATAATAATGAATAACTGGAGATAGTGTTTAGATAGGAGATTTCCCTCCCCAAAATAGTGGAGACATAATATAAAAGAAATACCTTAAGAGAAGGCAAACATGCAGAATTGAACAGTTAACAGCTTGTTGAGCTATACATTTTATTATGTGTTTGGATGTTCAGACAATGAAAAGGGAAAGGGAAATAAAATATATAAAGTGAAAAACCTCACTAGAAGTGGAAATAAAATAGCTCAGGTCCTACTCATTTCAGTTGTATTTAAACCCTTGAGGTTTATAGCACTAAGCATATAACAGCTTAGGAGGAACAATTAAGCAAGCACCAGCAACCTGGCAAAATGAATGTGGAGATGATGAACCCTAAATGCCTCTTTTTAATGCATCATTAAGAAGCTGGTTTGATTCCTTTTATTTACATATCTGTATGTCCTAGCCTTTAGCAGCATTTGATGTCTTTCCAAAGCACGTTACTTTGTGTGTACTGTCATTTTTTCTTTCACTCTTCTTGTGCTTTCACATCACAATTTTCAGCATGGAAGGCAGCGCATTAACACCTTACTATAATAGTGCTGTTTTGTGTTAAAATGAGACAGCGAGATTCTTTTGAGAGACTGTTACTTTTTGTGTGTGCTCGCACAGGTTTGGGTTTTTTAAATTTTTCCAATATACAATTTATCTTCATCAGGTACGACATTCAATAACTTGTAGCACGCACAGGAGAGCACACAGTACATTTCACTGGACCACAGAGAGATATATTTCAGTTTAGCAGTAACACATCTTTAACCCAGCTTCCTCTTAAGTCCCGTGTTTGAGTAGTCCATCCCTATTCAACACTTAAGCACTTGCATGCCTGTGCTTTTGGTTAAATCCCTTCACTAGGATTTAAGCACTTGCTAAAGTACTTTGCTAAATAGGGACATCTCCTATTTTGGGGTGCAAACCAAACCAATGAATTGTGTCACTGCCTGCCCTACAACCTTGGCTGCCTTGCAATTCTTTGCTGCTGTAGCTCCAAACCCAAGCTGCTCACAGCGTACCAACATGCGGGTCACACGCTGAGTGTCTGTGAATAGCTAGAGCCCTATGCAAATAGAAGAACATGGATCCACATCCACTTAGTGTCAGCCTGTATCCGATCCAAGATCCGCATACCAGGTTTTGTGTCCCTCTGTATTTTGTACCACCCCTGCCTCATGGCAGCTCCTGCCCTGACAAGCAGAGCCTCTGTCTGGCTGCCACAGTTTTGTTGAGCAGATGCTGGGGAGGGGTGGAGAATTGCCAATAGCTCTGTGCAGTTCAGAGACTCCCCTGGCCCCAATCTCAACAACTTTTATTCTGCCAGGGCTAGGGAAGTCAGTGCTGTCGCTAGTCATCTGATGCGAACGGCAATGGGGCAAGGCGTGGGGAGGAGCTACCCTTCACAGTCTAACTGGTGGAGTGTAAGGACTGGCCAACAGGGCTTCTAGAGTCAGAGATGGGACTTGCTGGGAAGCTGAGCTCCCATGAGTGACTGTCTCTGACTGGAAGCACAGCTGAGCTGAGACTGGCTGGAGTGCTTCCTTTGTTCCTTGCTGTGCTGTTTAACATTGCACACTGCTCTCCGCAGCTGCGGCAGAGGCAGCAGCAGCACCTAATGCATCCTGGGCAGATGAAAATTGAATCCATATCCGAGCTGCAATCTGCAGTAATGGATCTGCAGATATCTGTTTCTGTGGGATGCAGATACCTGCAGATCTGCAGGTCTCTATGTATAGCTGTAGTCCTGGCCCAAAAGTTCTGACCCAGGAGTTTGTCAGTAACACTTCAGTATACTCTGACTGCCACCAGGTTACTACTTGCAGGGTGACCACAATACATTCTGAGTCCTGGATTGCCCCAGAAACGTATGTTCTGTACCAGCCAGCCTTCTCTTAGGCAATTCAGATGTTAAAAGTCCCTTGCCTCTGTAAAGGGTCAATATTCACCAGTTTCCTATTTTATTAGAGTTGCCAAATAGTTCAGTATAAACACAGTACTGGATTAATTTATATTAAAAATTAAACAAAAATATTTAACTACAAAGAGAGAGATTTTAACTGAACTCAAGTATTGGGTATTAAAGTAAAAAATGGTTACCGGACAGATGATCTCAGACAGGAAGAAAACCCAAACTGATCATATGGTCTATAATTAGATTTTACCAACAGCTGTGAAATCTTAACACGCTAACAGTCTTGCTGTGGAGTCACAGTCCCCTTCAGCATTCCAGTCTACACGGATACCCAGTCAAGCTGGACTTTGCAACAGACAGTCCATTACACCAAAATTTAATACAATATTCAGATTACTCCAAGTCCCAGTAACTTCTGTTGTATTCAGATCTCAAACCAAAGACAACACTAGTAGCCAATCCTGTGACAAACTAACTAGAGGTTTATTAATCAGGAAAGAGAAAGGAGAATTATTGAGAAGGTTAAATTAGGTAAACATACCCAGACAAATGAGGTACAATCGTAAGTTAAAAATGTAAAACGGTTCTATAGCTTGTCGTCTCCTCAGTAGTAAAGCAGATAATAAAGCGCATCTAAAGTGTATATTTAAATATGTCAACATGAAATCAAACGACAGTAAAAAGTGGGAAGAAGAAAGATCCTAGGTGGATCTAGCTATATCTGCTTGAATAGCTGTGCATGTTGGTGTGGTTTAATTACAAAAAATAAAGTGAAGGAAAGTGAAAAGGCATTGCTAGTTTATAATAGGCGGCCTGCTGTTATGTTACCTAACATCATTAAACCTATTTGCTGGTACACTGAACATAGCAAAGAAAATCATTACAACCTTTTAATGGCTTCTGTGAGAAGGAAAAAAGTGGCCTAGCCGGATGATTATCATGGAATGGAAGCACTGTGTACGTGCCTGGCACTCTTAGGCCTTATGCTTGGGCTGCATCTTTGTGACACTACAAACAAGCTTTCACCTGAAGTGAAGCTGAGGACAACCTACTCCACACATCATATGAACAAACAGGTCACAGTTCCACCTCATGTTTTATGAGAGCTTGCTTTGGGCTAAACCTGCAGAAAATGAGGAAAGAGGTATTTTTTTCCAGGCCTCTCCCCAGCAGTGATGCTTGTCGCAGGTACATCACGGACAGGGTGGTGCACTCACCTGAAACACTTTCAGATGAAAGGCATGTTATTTCAGGACAATTTAAATCTTTACACATGAACATTCTGGATGTGAGGGGCCATCCTTCTAGCTTGCACAGCAGTTCTGGCTGTTCTTCGGAACTCCGCACTGCAAAACCTGATGGACAACAAGGCACTACATGAACAAAAAAGAAAGCACTCTATCATCTCCTCTTTATCAAGAAACTGTTAAGTTCTGGGATTGGTGTCATCAAGACGGGGTAGAGATGTCTCTACACATCCAGGAGTCAGCATCAAGCTAAAACTTTTAATGCATGTGCATGTAACCACCCACTCACTGCAGAAATCCATCCGTGACCCAATATTCCAGCACTGCCTCCTCCCTTTGATAAATTTCTTTGCCATGTGAACAATATCAAGTGGCAAAACCCTTTTTTTCCCCTCAGAATAGGTGACAGTCCAGGCTCCCCAGTGTATGTCTTCCTCCTCCACTGGTCTCAGGGACTCCTGTAGACTTTCCACAGCCTACCGACCAGTTTGCCAAGCTTATTACAGTCATCACAGTAGCCAGCTATTGGCCAAGACAGTTCTGGCTGTTAGATCTATTGTAGATGTTCAACCAGCCTCCAATTCCCAGCTATCATCTATAGATTAAAATAAAAGGGAATGAATGGGTGGGCATCTCCCCTCCCTGCTACCACCACAAGGGAAATCCGCTTCTTTTCCCTGCCTTAGGTAAATTGGTTGGTGTGCTGGGGGCTCCCTCTCCAGTTTCAGCAACCAAGCAGAAGCAGAGCTGTGGGGCAGAGTAGTTTGTATACAACATGGAAAGAAGTAATTCCACTGGTGATTTCTGCAATGCCTTAGAACATCTCAGTACTCAGAGATTATACATTGCCACTGTGGTGCCCCCTTTTCTGACTCCTACATTTTCTTTTCCCATGTTACTCATTTTAGGTTCATTCAAGAAACTGAAGACCATTATACTGCTACAAAAGGAAAAATACATTTAATGAAGAACGTGTAGATAATGATTATATAAAAATCCACTCAAAAGCATTGTTTACATGATTGATTTTGGATCATTTGCTCAAACATGACTGAATAAAATGCTAAGGTGCAATTTACTTAATTATGTTACAGGTATCTGGTTGCTGCATCTCTTCTCCCCCCATTAAAGACTTTTTCTACTGTGGACAGTCATTTAAGACTCTTCCAGGTAAATGCTCTGAATATTGATTTATGTTGTACTGGACTTATTAAATTATTTTCCTTAATCATGCACTATAATACTGTAATGTCTACTTACACCTATTTATCTTTAGAGCATGACAGGTGTGCTATCATTTTTCATCACATTTACTAATGGTGGGTTATTTAACTTTATTACTTTTATGTTATGGCTTCTTAGCATTTTCATTTATAAGGGAAAATTATACTCACAGGCTTCACTGGTTAAGATACATTTTATTCTTTTAAAATAATTCTAGAGATAAGTGTTTCTAGGAAGGGGCTCTCAGTCCTTTAGAGGAAGAAAGGAACACTCTCCCTTTTTAATCCTACTTTTCTGCCAGGTTATTTGACTTAATAGTACTTAGCTTTTCAGCTGAAATGTATGCACATCAAATGGCAGAATATATTGTGTCAAACGTCAGGTATGAAGTCATTTTATAGATACATAAAATACATCTTTATACATTTATGCATTTGAATTAAGACGATCACATAAACATATTGGCCCAGGTCCTCTGCTGGTATAAATTGGCACAGGTCAATTAATTTCAATGGAGCTGTGCGCGTTTACACTAATAATGCAGTCATTCCCAACATTTTCTCTGCCCTGGCACAACTTGCTACCTTTAATTAATTTGAGGCACACAACCATATAGTTTCCAAATGAGCTCATGAATATTAATATTCGTGAGCCAATGAGTCAACCCAGAGCTCTTTGAGTAGTTTTTCAAAAAATTTTGTGGCATGCCTGCTCAGGCCTGACAGCACACCTGTGTGCTGTGGCACACTGGTTGGAAAACACTGCAGTAGAGAATGTGGGCTATATAATTCAGCTCATTGATCTTATGTAGCTATCAAAGCCACACAGTACTGTATTCCACATATGAAAAAGTTTTGTCATTTCCTGGTGACAGGCATTGAAGTCTATATTATTTTTATGTTGCAGTAGTGTCCAGAAGTCCAGTCAGAGCCTGGGTCCCATTATGTTAGCTGTAGTATAAATACAAGGTAAAATATACCCCCTGACCAAAAGGGGTTACTTTTGTATAGAGGCTCAATCCCAAATGGGGGACTTTCCATTGTTTTCAGTGAGTTTTAAATTGTGTCCTCCATGGGAAAACATTTTACTTCCCCATGTTAAAAATCCCATAAGAGCAGCTACTGTGGGTAGCAAGACAAAAAGGTCACATACCACACATAGGAGGTTTTAAGGCACAGACCTAATTCAGAAAGCTGCTGTGTATACTACAATCTGAGCAGATGTTCAGAATACAGGGGGGACATAATTAAGGAGTCCTGCACGTCATTATTCATAAGGCTTTTATCAATCTAAAGACTCTAACTACAGAGCATAAACAGCCACTTTTTCCCTTTCATGACTTGGTGCCCATGAACAGCTGCAACTTAACTGGGTTCATATTCATTTTTGCCAAGATTTAACAGACTAATCCTGAAAAAAAATACCCATGATTCCATGCTGACCAAACTCAAGAGCAGTCTGCATGCACCAGCTTAGGTGAAGAAAATGACACTTGAAACAACATAATATGCACTTTCCAGTTTCACCGTTTGCCACCAAGTTGTTTTTGTTCACAGGAGGAATGGTAATGTTACCCTCTTTCTCAAGTAGCAGACCCCACCAAGAAGACACATGAATACAATTTTGAAAGCCCTGTTCATTGATGAGAGGGATATGAAAAATTCAGTATGCTAGAAAACTACACAAAGGCTATGTCTAGACTACAGAGTTAAATCAATTTAAGTTATGTCAATGATTATAAGCTACTTTAATTAATAGGTTGTGTATGTCCATACAATGCTCCTTGTGTAGACAAAGGACATCTGCAGTTGTTGCATTCTGAGTAGCTGTTCCACTGCACAATTTGCCAACCGCTGCCACTGGCAGCTTTGGGAACGGATTGCTGTGCATTATAGGGGTGCACCTACCATCTCATAATGCATTTCTTTCTGTCTTATCATTTTATGGGCTTCCTTGTATGTGCCATTTTCCAAAAGTTATGTGCTATTTTCAACAGCCCTTGTAGACAGCTTTGCATAGTTCTCAAATACGGTGAGCTCGCCAGTGGGAGATTGGGTGGGAAAGGGGAATGGGCAATAAGGGTTTATGTGGTTTGGGACGGGGGTTCCTACAATTGCCTAGGGAGGCTATTCTGAATATTCCAAAGGGATGGCTGTGTCTGTCAAATCCACCAAAACAAATAAGGAGCCCTGTGGCACTTTTAAAGACTAACAAATTTATTTATCACATGAGCTTTTATGGGATAAAATAGGGTGCTGTCACCCTCTCTCCCTCTCAGATCTCTCTTATTGCCCATGATGGTGCTGGAACACTCTCACTCCACAATCTCCAGTATTCTCTAGTAGTTTCTTCTTTATACAGTGTAAAGAGTTGTTGTTTCAGAGTTTGTTAGTGATAGTTCATTAGTTACTTGGAGTCAGGGCATGCCCCTGTCCCAAGGGTTTTAAACCCTACTCTTCTTGTAAGAAGCTTATGCCATTGGGCGACCTGCACCAGAGTTCTCTGAAGTGTTTTGGGGAAACTCCGCTTCAGGAAAACTGCAAAATCTGCAGGGTTTTCACCCCCATTCAAAGAAGGAATAGGACATTAGGCTTGAGACGCTTCTAACTGAATGAGCACCCAGGCTGGTGTAAGAACCGTGTTTGGACTCAGCATCCCATATGACAGCACTGAACAGAAGTGCTCTTTCTGTACTCAAAGGATTGCCGTGTTAGTCTGGCTCAGCAAAACAAACAAGGAGTTCTGTGGCAGTGGGATTCTCTCCCATGGAAGCACATGCAATAAATAAATTTGTTAGTCTTTAAAAAGTGCCACAGGAATCACTGTTGTCTTTCTGTAATGTTTCCCACTCAGCACTGAAGAACTGGAAGGCACACACCAAGGAAGCCCCAGATTCTGCTAAAAGGACTCAGGCACTAAAGGGAAAGCCAAGTTGGTATGGAGAGTGTAGCCACCTGTAAGGGTGTAGACCCTGACTTCAGCCCACCACCAACTGCAGGGAGTGGCAGGGGCCCGTGCCCTCTACTGGCTCCTTCTACACTGGAAAGATTCCAGATGAAAGCCTTGATCGCACTACCAGTATGGTCTACATTACAGGATGGTAGGTTGGGTCACCGAAGTGCAGAAACCTGCGCTGATGAAGAGGACCCAGGCATGGGTTACACTACAGCCTCTCCTATCCACACCAGTTTTGCAGCAGTCACCTGTATCCTGGCACTGTGCTTTTGTAGGTCAGGATTGAGCCCAGTTTCTGGGCACTAGCTGCTCATCACAAGAGCCTCAGTATTGATCTGAAGTTCACTAGTTTCAATCACCAGAATACTCGTACTCCCTAAAACCCTGGCACCATGGAGAGTCTCAGGAGGTCAGGGGCCACAAAAGCCCTTATAAGAAGCCAACACATAAAATGCAGCATAGCCAGGAGTGCAGGTCGGTTTCCCAGCACTGCTCCACATCACCAGAACCCATGCATGCAAGAGGCAATATAAGGAAGTGAAAGGAGATCCACTTATTTCCACACCATGGTAACATTGCACAAAAACAGAACAGCCAACAAATATTTGTTGATAGTTGCTAGATTACTACTGTCATTTAGCATTTCAAGTATGATAGCTACAAAAATCTCATTCTTCAGCACGCATGAGTCAAAATAAGTAAATCCATGCAGGCTTCATTAAGTAAATATTCTGATTTTCACAATACATCCATCTGATGCCAAAGTTAGACCCTCCTTGAAAGTGCTACACCTTGATTCAAAATAAAACTAAAAATTGCTGAGATATGAGTTCTGTTTAACTCTGGCATTGTTTATTGTCAGAATGTGATTGTAAATAATGTTCATCTGTGGGAGAACCAAACAAGGACCATTGCCTGTATAACACAGGCTTTCAGTCAAAAATACATAGGTCTTTGTTTTGCTTTTATTTTTGTATATCACAAATATGTGCAAGAAAAATACTTGCTTATGAATAGAAGAATGAACTTAATGAACTTTTGCAAAACCTAAAAACATACATACATATATATATATATATATATTATATATATATATATATATATATATAAAGATTTAAAGGATTTTGTCAGTCCCACTTCACCCAAGTCTTAAGTACAGCATACTGGCAATGTATCAGTGAAAATGGATAATGTGTTGTGGGGGTAACTCTTGGCATCAGCTGGCTTCTTAATTGTGATTACAGTATATGCTAATTTGTAGGAAAAAATAAAATGTATGGGTAAAAGATATCTGCAAGGGAATTTACGTTTTTGTCATCTCTACTCAAAAGATATCTCAAGGTTGTGATATTACTAATATACATTATAAAAAAATTCTAGTGTAAGCTCTGGGATTCGGATACTGTTTTACCTGATGTGCAGTAAATTAAACTAACTGAAATTAGCAATATGTTGAATAGCTGACTCCTATCACAATTAGTCATGGGGTAAACTCAAACAATGTGTACCCTTTTGGCTAAGTGTCCAAATGTATATCGATGCTTCCCTGAACTGAGACAGATTCTGTTCTTCCTATCCATGCCCTAGTGCGTGGCATCCGCCCTTCTATGTAGGCCTGTGCCAGCACCAAGATACCCATACCCATTCAGGTACATGTTAAGTCAATGCCTCTTCCTTTTCAATCGCATCTGGCGCAGAAAAAGTCGGCAGCTGCACTCTACATAATTCACACTGCATGCCCCCTCATTCACACACACGCACACAGTTACATTACAATCCTTTTCCCTTTATAAGATTTTCTGTCCCTTTATCTCATGTTGGCCCACAGGGAGAGATCCTTTCCTGTGGTAGCTGAGTGGATAAGAGAAAAGAAATTTCTCAAGTATGGTAGCCTTGGGAAAAACGTCTTGAAAAGTCAGGTATTGAAAGTGTGATAAACCATCAAATGCTCTTGTTGGGAAATCTGTTAGGGAATATTCTCTAGTACCACTGTACATGAATAAAATATACAGAATTAGTGATGCTTCTAGTATGCTATTTGCTGGGAGAGGTGAGAAATCAAACACCATCTTAGGTGAAAGTTCAACAAATGCAAACAAGCATTATTTTCCGTCTGTTAAAAACCAAATAAACCTCTTCAGATCAGCTGCAAAGGCCTTTCTCTTGACATAAACTACTTTATGGTGATACTGTTTATAACTTGTGCATACAAACCATGAGAAGTCTCAACTCAAAGCATCTTATGGGATGTTCAATGCACAATAGTGCCAGTAACTGACCATTGAAACAAGTTACTAAGGGAAGCAATGAATTCTCCATTCTGGATGCCTGTCTGGATATAAGCTTTAGGTAAATACAAGTTTCAAGGCTCAGTACAGGGGTAAGTAGGTGAAATTTACTGGCCTGTAGCATACAGGAGGTCAGATTAGATGATCTAATCGTTTTTTCTGGCCTTGAACTCTGAGGCTAGAGTTGAGGAAACAAATGCAGTAGAATAGATGCTGCTTAGACACACAACCATTTTAGAAAATGTGAAGGGAAAAAAGAGCAGGGGCAGGATAATCTATTTTTTTCTCCTGTTTTATTTACAGAGAAACTATAGGAGATTCAGTTGTTCCTGGTCTCACATTTAACAAAACAAAAACAAACCATGAAACACAATTCCTGTCCTAATGGATGATAGAAGAAATCAATACTATTTCGAATGCTAAAAAGCAAACAAACTTAAATTCCATAGCTTTCTTTCCAAGCTACGCAGCTAAGGTTAAACTAGGAAGATTAAAGGATTAAAGTAGATGATAGCCACACAGGAAATCTATTCCGCAGCTATACTCCTTGAAAATTAGTAACTGGGAACAGAGGCCAATTATTGCAGAGTATAGGCTACACAGTCAGATTGAATTGCATAACCTTTATGTTGAAATGTTCCTAATTAATATTAAGTTGTTAAAATAAGGAAGCAGTAAAACCCAATGTAAATTCCAGGTTTAATCCTCTGTTTCTTACAGAATATTTAGGCAGTAAGTAGCACTTTGAATGATACAACCAAACTTTATTAAAAGGAGAAATATGATTAGTTAAGCAAACGCCCATGTAATTATTACCTACATAACTGTTACTAGCATACTCACACTCAGAGATGAAAAGATGTATCAATGGGTGACCAGTCCACTAACAGAGTAAAGTACAACCTTATAATCCTGGAACCTATCGGCATCCTTTCTAATGTTAATTGGAGCTCTTCCACAATTTAGCAAAACTATTGTATATACTCCTGTATAAGCGGAGATTTCTGTGTCTGAAAACTGGCTTCACAACAGGCACTCAGCTAATATATGGGTCAATATGGTAGACAGCTCCAGTCCAGCAGTTTCACTGGGCATGCTCCAGGCTGGAGCCCCAGTCTGGCTGGGGCAGCCATCTTGGGCAGTTGGCCTAGTCTGGGGTTAGTTAGGAGGGGACCCTGGCGTCTGGAATGGCCAAGTAAAGGGGCTGGGGGGGGGTTGGCCTGGGGATTGGGGAGGCCAGGAAAGCTCCAGGAGGGCCCAGGGGTTGGGGGGGGGGTGCCTGGGAGGCTGGGAAAAGCAGTGGCAGGTGTTGGAGGGGATAGGGGAAGGGGCAGAAGGGGTGTTGGGGAACAGTGGAACAGCAGTGAGAAACGGAGAAGGTGGCGGTGAGCAGGGGACAGCAGGGGGAATGGAGAGAGCAGGGAACGGACAGAGTGGGGGAATGGATAGAGCAGAGGGATAGCGGAAAAGCAGCAGCAGGGATTTGGGGGTTAGGGAGGGTGTCAGGAACTCCGGGGGAAGACAGTGGCACTGAGGGAGGGGGGATAGGGGCCAAGGCCAAAAGGGGACCTTGGCTTATACACGGGTTGCCCATTTTGCCTCTTTTTTGGGCTCAGAATTGGAGGGTCAGCTTATGAATGGATTGGCTTATACGTGAGTATATATGATACTCCTTTTGTACTCCATTATAATACTGATTAACATTAAACAACCCTCCACCACAATTATATTTCCCCCCACATTATACAGTACTTAAATTAACAATTGCACCAATGTCCTTCCCATACTATTGATAAAACATTTAATAAAACATTTGAGATACACAAAAATATGCAAACACCTTGCTAAACATATCAATATAACCACGATTGATGTCATGTTAACTCTTGCTTTCCCATAAGTCTACCCCCAACTTATCTTTAACTTTTCTCACACTAGCAACTTCAGTTTCTTTTTTGAGTGATGCACATGTCCAATCCACTGCAGCTGTGTGCATGCCCTGAGGTCAGTTTCCAGAAGCTTTTCCCTCAGTGGTAACCGTCAGGGAAAATCGAGCACCCTCTAGAGCTGCATGCTCATTGTACTGGTATAAAGGACCCAGATGACTCTGCACTTTCAGTTCCTTCTTATTGTGTGTGAGTTACTGGAATTGCTGTCCTCGGTTTGGCAAGCTCTCTGATTTAACCTGTAAGTTGTCTGTTTCTAGTTAGTGGTAAATAGTTTTAGTCAGTTTACTGTTTTAGACTTAGTTTATAACTTGGAGTTAGTGAAATTTTCATCAGTTGCCCAGTGCTGAGGCATGCCTTGGTCACTGGGCTTCAAGTGCTTGTCTCCTGCAATAAGACTATGCCCCTGATTGTCCCACACTCAAGTTGCCTGAAGTGACTTGGAGATGCTCATGCTGGGGACCATTGCTAGATCTTCAGGGACTTAAAGCATCACAAAAAGACAAAATTAGTTACTAAACTTGTTCTTCAAGGTGTTTGCACATATCCATTCCATAACCTATCCTCCTACCTTTCTATATCAGAGTGTTCCAGAAAGAAGGCATTGAAGAGGTCTTTGGGGGTGGGGGGGGGGTTTGGCAGGGCTCTTCATACCAGTTTTATGAGACTGCAGCACCAGAAGGTCCTCCAGATACCCCAATGTGTACTACGGAAGGAAAAAATTTCCACAGTGCTTGGTGTGTACACGCACACCTGGAGTGGAAAGGACATGTGGAACACACCTTGAAGAACAACAGTAACAGAAAGTTAATACACTTAGGTTTTGTGTATAATTTAGCCTACCATCTATTTACTCTTATGCCCAACCATTTCATGTGCTAGAGTGAGTAGGGATCAATGGCCACTCTGATTACATGGTTATAGTTAGCCACCAGGTTAAATCAGAACTCCTTTTTTCCCCTGGAACTCTAATTAGATGTATGCAGCTGATTCAAATGCTTTAGTCGTAGATGAACCCTTTGTATCTTTCTTTAATTGCTGCTGCCTTACTGAAAAGACAGACTGAACCTGAAAAATTCTTAGCAATGTAAGATGCTCTGAATCACAGTGATGCATTTTATTATGATTTCTTACAGGATAAAACTATGCACTGTAATTAGAGATGAAGGGCATAATCATGGCCTCACTCTACATCCATAACTGTTTGATATTAGGGGAAGTTGCATATGTGAAACAAGGGCAAGAGACTGCCTTAAGATAGTACAGGACTGACAGGGAAATAGATAGCTCAGGAGTTGGAAAATGGATGCTGAGCTCTTCATCTTTAATTTAGAGTTTCTGATTTGACTCAGTAATCAAGAATTTCATTACTATGACTGGCAGCTCAAGTTTGAAATGATCCAAATCTTTGATGCTCTAAAAACAAAATGCTGTGGTAAAACTATTTTCTATATCTTTGTTTGGAAAGAGAAGTGGACGAGCATGAGAAGAGTTGATTTTGGGGATGTTTCCACCTCACCTTTGATTAGAAGAACTTGAAAACTCTCATGAGAGAGCTGATTTGTCACACTAAAGAAATTCATGAAATAATAGAGGGACTTATCTGTATTTTTGTAGGCTTCTCTAAATCAAACTAAGCTAGCAAAACTTATGAGGTTAGCCTGTCACTAGTAACTATTTAACAGCTGTTCAATGGCCTGTAAAGGAGTAACAGATTCTCAAACTGGATCCTGCTGGGTAGCGTCCACATCCCAAAGCACACCATCACAACTGCTAGCCTTGTTGGTATTTTCAGCTGGGGATGGGAGGGGCGGCAGACAGGGAGGTGTGTGCTTGGGAAGGGCTGAGAATGGAAACACAGCTAGTATCTCAACATTAGAGGTGGTCTAGGCTGACCTATTGACATGATCAGGTAGGAAAACTTGTACTAGCAAGTCTTTGCTTTATCTGTTTTGTGGGTAAATAGCGAATATAAAATTTCAGAGCTTTCAAATCCAGTTCATTCTATAAAGTACAAAAACATTTTCACTGAAAAAAAACCAGGTTTTTCACCATTTAGTTTAGTTTCTTCTCCAGTTGTATGTGGTGCAATCTTTAAAACAATAGTTCAATTGCCACAGGAGTTAAAAATCTATCTATAGTATGGTGAAGCACTCTGAAACAAGAAAAACAAACCCATGAGCAATGAAATAGTGAGAAAGCAAAAAACAGAAAACAAGAAGCCATTTATGTCTGACTCCTTTTCTGTTGATACTTCAGAAGAATTAGAGAAGATTAATGGCACTGTTCTTCCAGTGCATGCAAGAGTGCTTTAAATGATTGCTGACTCTGCTGGTTTTTGGTATTTGCCTCTTTCAGTCCAGTTACTTATCCTTACTTTGTAGACATTGAAAAATCACTGATTACAATTTTGTGAACTGCTTTGGTTTGAAGGTTAGACAACACCTTCTTCAATGATTGTCACCCAAAGAGTTTTCATGAGAAAAAAAGTCTTGCCATCTAAAGACAAAAATCACTTGCTTTGAAAGATTCTGATCAAAATTGGCATGTTTGAGACTCCTTCTAACTGGCAGCCTTGCATTGAAAGAGTGGGTCATGAGTGAAGCAGTCTAAACAGGGGCCAGCTGTCAAACAAACTGCAAAAACTCACAATGTAACAAGCAAAAGAAAAATGATGGTATTTAAACCTTAATATTTGCTTTTAATTCTAGACTAAATAAACTACAAGCTGGAAACTGATATGTGACTTCTGACGTTAGGCCCCAATACAAGTTAATGTCATTAAAGATGACACCATTCAGCAGCATCTTGGTGGACAGCTGGTGGCTCAGAAACAACGCTTTAAACCAGAAACTGACTTTCAGCAGAATAGTAGCATAGTTTGTACTGATCAGGACATAATTCATCTTCAAGTGATGGTTCCTATGTGTATTCCACACATGGGTGCACATGCATGCCATGCCACCCAAGTCTGGAAGTATTTCCAAGCAGTGTCAATTGATCTGTATGCGCGTAATGCATCTCCTTATGTTCTCAACCAAAAGTAGAAGGGGCAATGCAAGCTGATGCCACTTCAGTTCCTTCTTATCAACACGTGATCTAATTTGGAATGTTGTCCCTCCTTTTCTCTTTGTAGATAGCTTCCAGTTTATAAAGTTAACTTAACTTATATAGCACAGAAGGGCTCTGGTTAGAGGACTCAACCCTTCACCACCTGGGACTACGCCCAGAATCTTGGACTTCCAGAACTGTGTCTTCTCTTTTCTTTCAGGCCCAGGGAAGTCCAAAATACCATAAAAGACCTCTCTTTCAATGAGGCTAACCTTGTCCGTGAGGAGATGTAGGAGTCTTGTATATTTTGAAAGATTTGTGGTCTACCCTGAAAACCCTGGGAACCCACATCCTAGTTCCTAGGTGCAAACCACAGAGGTAACCCTTTCAACCATGATTCAACATGACTTACCAGTTACTACCACCACTATCCACCAGAGTCCCCTGGAAAGGGCCGGACATTCCATAGACCCTAATTTCCAGCCCTATCACTGCCACAGACAACTCCCTGACCTTCTGGCAGCCATAGGCCACACTATGCTTTTGAAATGCTGGCGGAGACCCGCAAACCACCTCCGACACCAACCATCTCATTGCTCGTGGCTCACTTATCTTGTTCATACACCATGGGGCAAAATCACCAGTAACGTTTCACAGTTTCTCTCCCTTCCTACCTCATTGCTCTCCCACTAACTGAGTCTTCAACAAGTAGCTGAAGCCGAGCTCCTCAAGGGTGTCTCTTCTCAATATCAGAAGAGAGGCTACTCATTTTCTTGTTACAAAGAAGGGTGATTGGCAGAGACCCATCCTAAGTCCTCCTCTATTAAATACATATATCAAGAAATTATAGTCTGGAATATTGGTAGCATCAATCATTCCCTCCATCCAACAGGGAATGTGTTTCATAGCTCTTCACATGAGAGATGTATACTTCCATGTGGACACCCACCCACCTCATAGGAAAGTTCCTCTGCTTCATAATTGGACATCAACATTACTAGTTCTGCTTTTTCTCATTCGGCATCATGACAGCACCAACAGCATTTACAAAGGTATTCACAGTGGTAGTGGCCCAGATGTGCATTGAAGGACACACACTCTTCCCTTACCTGTACAAGTGGCTCCTGATGGTGCAATTGCAGCAAGTTGTCCCCACAATCTTATCTCTTCAAAACTTCCTGGCAAGTATCACTCAAGGTGCTGAGAGTTCACTATGATGTTCAACCAACAGTGATCCAGAGTCTTTAAACACACACTAGGTAGAATCTGTTTTTTGAAAAAAATTATGATAGCTGATTGGAACACTGGAGAATTCTGATAACACCAGAAAGTGATGACATAAAATATTTATAATGAGGTCAGATAATATAATTGAAACTGTGGTTCATTCACTGATTGTAACAGCTGGTGCATATAGATTAAACTTACCTTCACTGAATCTGTCATCATGAGATCATAAGCTTTAAATCATATTTAAATCTTGCAGTACTCTGACAAATGTGTTAATATATTTACTTATCTTCTCTTGAAGGTATTTAAATCTTTCAAAACTAAGAAGCCAAATGGGGCCTCTTTTTAACTCTTACGATTACCCTCAAAATCAGGATTTCCTCTTTTTTTTAAAAAACAAAATTCTGCAGACTATTTACAGAGTGATCGTATCTCTACTCAACAACTAATCCTCTCATTCTGTGGTTTCAGAAATATTTACTTGTGATCACCGGGAAAAGCCCTGGAGATTACTTTAAGTCCATTAACCTATCATCAGAGAAAAAACTACCCTAAATACATTTGTGTCACATCTTAAACCGCATCCATCTTCATTCCATCACTTTCACATTCATGTTATCTGTAGCTAAATTTTGCCACAATGTATTTAATACAGATTCAAAGGAAATCAGTTTATTGTAAACATAGCTGTAGTGGACAGACATTTATTAGATTACCAAAGCTACACAAAAACTTCAGTCAGGTGAACATACTTTATTGTCACAACAGTTATTTTGATTATATATGCACAAAGAGCCTCATCTAAAAACCCATAAAAGTCAAAATTTTCCCATTGGATCTGATCAGATCATGAGCGCATTGCTACTGATAGAAAAAGCAAGCTTCTCTATAGAAATGGGAAAACCACCTTCTCCAAAATAATTCAAGCTTTGTTATTTTGTATCTGTAAAGTCTACAATACTCTTCAGACAGAGACAAATAAATCATCCATGCAGAAAAGAACTTGTCAAATGCCTATATTTAATGAAGTCTATCTTCAGTCATCTTCCCAACATTAATATCAATTAAATACATTTTTAAAAATTTTCATTTTATATTAACGTTTCCAGTGCTAATTTATAAATCTCATACAAACTTTTGAATAAGTGGCTAGCTGCAATGATGTTTATTTAAGACATAAAAACTAATTCTACATATTTTGTACTCATTTTTTGGCACTCTTCAATCTGTGTAAGCAGGTTAGTAGCTAAGCCATTTAAAACCCTAAACCTCATAATTAAACTGAATTGTGAAGAAAATATTTTATGCAGGAGTATTGTTCTTATTTTGCCTCCACTTTGACTAAGGTGATGAAATGCAAAACCACGTCAGCTTTCACAGTTAATGGTTTTATACTCTTATTTTATGCACTATACAGTAGTTTACACATATTATCTTTTTAAAAAAAAATGGCTGTATTTCACTCAGCATTTACAATAATTTTTTTTGTAATAAGTTATAGTACAAATGGAGGAAAGAGGTAATATATCTTGCATAAAATGTTAGTTCAAAATTACGCAAATAACTAAGTATCATTTGTATTTAAACAGTTGCATAACTTAAAATAGAGGCATAGCCAATGTTATTTAAGCATCATAGGGCTCATTGAATATGAATTCTATGTCATGCTTCATGCATAATTGAGTTGCAGACTATATTGACATTTAGCTGAAGATTACTGATAACTGTTGAGATATTTTTCTTGATTAAATAAATTTATTTTTACTGCCAAATAATCAGCTGTGGCATTTATCACCCTAAGCAATTGCGCTTATTGCAATGAGGGATGGTACAGATTTATAGTGTTGCCTGTGGCTATTCTTCAAAATTAGAATTGAACACTGCATGCAAAATAGCTCTTAGACCTATATAAGCAATGATTCCTATATTTCTTTTTTAAACTTTAACTAATGGTACAAGGATCATCACGGTTTGGCTTTACTTCCCCTTCCAACAATAAATTCATCACAGCTTTAGTCAAGTAGCTGCAAGTTCCTCTTTTTCCCACTGGGGGAGTGTTGTAAAATGAAGTCAAGTCATCCTATAAAAAAAAAAGAAGAAAAAAAAGTGTTTTTCTATCAAAGCATAGATTCAGAAGAATCAAATTTAACTTCCATAAAAAGTAAATCAAGGGAAACTAGAGAAAAAAAGAGCAGTTCATATTTTTGACATCAGTCATTTTGTATGATACTCATTTTCAGATCTAATTCTTTTGTTGAATTAGCTGTCAATGGACATTTTAAAATCTAAACATTTTCTAAAGTACAGTATGTGTGTGTTCAATTGCTTAAAGATGTTCTCAGGAATCTTAGAGTATGCTTATCCGGACACACTTTTGGGGAAAAAATGACAAATTATGCTCCTCTTAATCTCATGGTATCAGTTTCTTCACATGGTTTGCAAAACGTATTAGTTAGGTAATCTCTCTTCAAACATTATGATGAACTTGGTTGCAATTTCATTACAAGTGTTGTGTTTAAAAATGCATCTAAAGCATGGGACTTATTTCACTAACCTTATCAGAGAAAAAAACCCAACCCAAATATTTCCTTCCTGGACTTGCATCACATAAAAAAATACAGGTATTTTAAAAGTTCAGTCAGGGATGCTACAAGAAATCTGACTTCTTACTTGGGCTACAGCTATACTCTAGAGATGATAGCAGCATAGCTACAGCACAGTAGCGATGCCTGCATCATTGTTTAGCATAAATGCAACCTACAGCTATTGAAGGGGTCTTTCCATCACTCCAGGAACATCACCACCCTGAGCAACGGGAGCTAGGCCGACAGAAGAATTCTTCTATTGACGTAGCTAGGTCTACACTGAGGGAACAGACTGGCACAATGATGGCACTCAAGGGTGGGGGTTTTTCATACCTCAACCTGTGTTGCTATGTTGACCTAAATTTTACACGAGACCAGGATTTATTTGTGAGCATATTGTCTAATAATATGCATGAAAGTAGTAGTGATTTTTAAAGGTCTTGATTTAGCAAAGTAGTCAAGCATGTTATAATTATCTTGCTGAATCAGGACCAGAGTGTGAAAGAATCTGAACAAAGGATTTCCTAAAACAAACAATATGTCTAGTGGCGCTTTATAAACTCAATAATATCATGAGCTTTTTGCATCTCTGAAACAATGCAAGGTGGCCTTGAATCTTCTGGAACCTTTCTAGAAATGGATATACACTTGTTATCAAGATGTCTATGTCCATGCCCAAGTGAGTTATTTTGGTGGACAGAAACAAGGTGTTTTGCTTTATGTTAATGATGAAGACATGCACCTGCAAAAGGCTCAGTGTCATGAAGTTTGTGTTCTGTTGCCAGGGTTGGCTCCCTGATTAACCTGATGTCTAGGAACAGGTACAGGTGGAAAACCTGTGACTTGATTCTGGCTGCGATTACACCAGCATTTTCGTAAAGAACCAAGGAGCAGAGAACAAGCTAAAGGGAGTATCTGGTACTGATAAGGATTCCTGCCATAATCAAATTTTAGAAATCTGCAGCCTCAGAGTCTGATGCAGATCCACTGAAGTTAGCAAAGTTCCAAAGGGGCAGCCATGTTAGTCTAGTAAAGCAAAAAAGCAAGGAGTCTTATGGCACTTAAAGACTAAACAGATTTATTTATCACATAGCTTTTGTGAGAGAAAATCCCACTTCAGACGCTTTGAAGAGGGGGAACTTACAGAATTGGATGAAAATAAATACAGGGGTGTATAAGACATGGGATCAGGTCATATTGCAACAGCAAATCAGAGCATTTGTAAGGATTCAAACTCTAGGAAACAGCACACAGAGGCAGGGTGAAGTCAAATTGCCTGTTATAATGTGAAAAAAATCCATAGTCATGATTCAGCCCTGCTTTCACACAATCTAATCTGCCTATTATTTGAATTTTGGCTGTTTCTCTTTGCAGTCTTGATGTCCCATTGATTTTCTTGAGGACCATCATTAACAAATCATGAGTGGAATGATTAGGAAGATGGCAGTGCTCAGCAACTGTTTTTTTGTGTTATCATTTCTGATATCAGTTTTATGAGCATTAAGCCTTCTCCGTAGGGTCTGTCCTGTTTGTCCAATGTATAAGGTGTGGGGGCATTTCAGGCACATGATGGCATAAATCACATTAGTGGATGAGCAGGTGAAGGACCCTGTGATGGAGTAGCTGGCTTGTTTAGGTCTTATGATAGTGTCTTTTGTGCAGGTAAGTGGACAAAGTTGGCAGTGTGGTTTGTTGCAGGGGTGTGCACCTGCTTTAATGTTTCTGTTGTTAGGTCTGTAGTTGTTGGTGAGTGTCTGTTTAAGGTTCAGGGATTGTCTGTAGGCGAGGAGAGGTCTGTCTCCCAAAGCTAGAGAGAGTGAAGGATCATCTTTTAAAACAGACTGGAGGTCCTTAATGATCTGTTGTAGAGGTCTGACTTGGGGGTTGTATGCAGTGACCAGTGGTGTCCTATTGTTTTCTTTTGGGGGCCTTTCCTGTAGTAGTTAACTGTGGGATACCTGTCTAGCTCTGTCAATCTGTTTCTCCATCTGGGTACCATAGTTTTAAGAAAGCTTGATAGAGATCCTGAAGATGTCTGTCTCTGCCTGAGAGATCAGAGCAAATGCGGTTATATCTTAGGGCTTGGCTGTAGACAATGGATCATGTGGTGTGTTTAGGATGGAAGCTCAAGGGAAGATGTAGATAATTATAGGTTTTCGGTATAGAGTGGTGTTGATGTGTCCATCCCTAATTTGTACTGTAGTGTCCAGAAAGTGGATCTCCTGTGTGAAGTGTTTCAGACTCAATTTGATTGTGGAGTGGAAATTGTTGAAATCTTCAAGAGCATCCCTGCCATGGGTCCAGATGATGAAGATGTCATCAATATAGCATAAGTAGAGAAGAGGTGTTTTGGGATGAGACTTGAGGAAACATTGTTCTAAGTCACCCATAAAAAATGTTGGCATATTGTGGGACCATGCGGGTACCCACAGCAGTGTCACTGCCTTGGAGGTATAAACTGTCCTCAAATCTGAAATGGTTGTGGGTGAGCACAAAGTTCAGTCACAAGCTGTGCTATGGCATCATCTGGGATGGTTCTTCTAATAGCTTGTAATCCATCCTTGTGTGGGATCTTGGTGTAAAGAGCTTCTACATCCATAGTGGCCAGCTCACCGATGGATTGGATTTTCCTCAGGAAGTCCATGGTATCTCGAAGATAGCTAGGGATGTTGATAACATAGGGTCTGAGGAGGGAGTCCACATAGCCAGATAAGCCTTCTGTAAGAGTGCTAATACCTGAGATGATGGGGCATCCAGGGTTTCCTTTTTTATGGATTTTAGGCAGTAGATAGAATATTCCTGGTTGGGGTTCTGGTGGTGTATCTGCCTTTATTTGTTCCTGTGCTGCATTAGATAGTTTCTTGATATGGTGTTGTAATTCCTTATGATATTCTTCAGTGGGGTCAGAGAATAGAGGTTTGTAGAATGTTGTGTTAGAGAGTTGTTTATAAGCCTCCTTGACATAATATGCACTAAAGACACCATCATAGGACCTAATCAAGCCAGCTACTCCGTCAAAGGGTCCTTCACCTGCTCATCCACTAATGTGATGTATGCCATCATGTGCCAGAAATGTCCCCATGCCTTATACATTGGACAAACAGGACAGTCCCTATGCAGAAGAATAAATGCACACAAAAGTGACATCAGAAATCCCAACACAAAAAACAGTTGCTGAACACTTCCATCTTCTTAATCACTCCACTGATGATTTGTTAATGATTGTCCTCAAGAAAATCAGTGGGACATCAAGACTGCAAAGAGAAACAGCCAAAATTCAAATAATATGCAGATTAGATTGTGAGAAAGCAGGGCTGAATCATGACTATGGATTCTTTTCACATTATAACAGGTAATTTGGACTTTCACCCTGCCTCTGTGTGTTGTTCCCTAGAGTTTGAATCTTTACAGATACTTTGATTTGCTGTTGCAGTATGACCTGATCCCACACCTTACACTCCCCTGCATTTATTCTCATCCAGTTCTGTAAGTTCCCCCTCTTCAAAGCATCTGATGAAGTGGGATTTTCTCTCACGAAAGTTCATGTGATAAATACATCTGTTAGTTTTTAAGTGCCACAAGACTCCTTGCTTTTTTGAAATTAGAAAATCTTCTTGCGATGGTATAACATCACAGAAGTTAGATGGTATCCAGAACTTTGTTTTTGTCATCCACTTGTTGATCCTTCCATGATCAAGGGTCACGCCGATTCCCCTGCACACTTCTGAATGATGACAAAGATGGAATGGAATCTATCTTCTGAAGAGATGCTCTGTTACTACCATATCGAACAGATGAGATCACCTTCCATGTTTGATTCTGTTTTATGAGAGTTGTTCAAGAAAGAGGACTGAATGAAGCGCTGATAGGGGCAGAGCCCATGACTTGAATCACCATTTTCTTGATCCACTATGTTCAATACAACATATTTCTCAAGAAAAAAAGAAATCTGCTCCCTAGCTTCAGCTTTGGGTGGAGACATGCATCTTGACATAAAGTGGCTTTGGGAGCAGCATAATTCCCTCTGGGCCTTCCTTCTGAGCGCCATGGTTCCCAAGCTTTTCTTTGAAGAACCTCCTTTATTGGTATTTCTATGAGGATGAAGGCTGAAAGGAGGGCCTTTGCCTGAAGTTTGACCTGTACTGTCTCAAAAGTATGATGTAGCATAGGTGGAAAGTGTTTAGATGTTACAATACTGTCTGCTACTACCTTGTCTTGCTTCCCTCTGGAAACCAGGACTTCCATAAATTTGGTGGAGCACTTGCTTTGATGGACTACTGCCTTCTAGTGATGGAGCTATAGGAGGCACCTGGTCCCTGAGCCCAATTCATTGCTTTGGCTGGGAATCTCATCACATCCACTTAGGCATCAGCAATGAACGCTGTTACCAGGCAAATATTGTTTTTAAATAGAATCAAAGTCAGGTTGACATTTAGCACTGAAGGCTCTAGGATTTTTCAGAACAAAAGAAAGATGCCCTCATGAAGCAAACAGGTGCTAGGGACACCTGGAAGGAGGCTGTGGAGTCTTCAAAGTTTTTTATTTTATTTTAAGTGACTCAATTCTTCTGTCCATGAGGTCCTTAGATTAGAACTCTCCTTCTGAGGGGATAACCATGTTCTTGGTATGTCTCAATAATCGGGTCCTTTGGTTACTGGATCTTATAGAACCTTAAGTCATTTTTGTTAATTGCTTGCCCTTGTTTGGCTTATTCCACTCATCCCTGATTACTTCCTCAAATGAGTGTTAGAGAAATGTGGGTCAGGAGACAATTCTGAGGGGAAGAATTTGCTCTGAGGCTTACTCTTTGAAGTCTGTTTGGGTTGAATCTGAACATGTGGCTTCAAATGTCTCATGGGGAAAAAAAGACCTTTATTATGGAGGTCTTATTCAAAGATGATCAAAAGGTGTAATATAGGCTGAAGAAGCCATGAGACCTACAAGTCCAAAGAAGAACTGTGTCATCTGTGCAGGTTGATACCTGAGTGAGTTGTCAGAGAATCTCTTTCTAGGATACTCACTTCTGGCAGAAAGCCCTTAGTCTTTTGGGGACATCAGTGTATTATTAATGGCATGCTGTTTTATTTCCTTAGGAGTCTCCTCCCAGTTGCCTCACACATCACTTTTCTTGAGGGACAACTGTGCTAATAGCATCTGCATTAAGTGAACAGGTGGTGTTTGAGGGGAGTAGTACACAGGATGAACTCAGGAAAACCGGCCATGCCAGTGGAGCTTACCCTGAGTCCCAGAAGACTCACTGGTGGTAGTGTTATTGCTGGTGTTGCCATCCATGCAAAGCTTTGGCAGACTCTGAATAATATGACCAAATAAATAATTGAAGGGGGCCCACATAAAGTCTTTCCAAGCGGATGCACTGACAGAGTTTATGAAGCAGACTGAAGGAGTATGTGTGGTCAGTTCTGACAAAATTCCATGTTCTGTTATGTTCCAGATTGATACAGAGGATAAATACTACTGTAAAAAGTCAAGCAGCAGAAGTGTAGGAAGAAGTTTTGACAGAGAAAACCAGTTCTGAGGGGAAACTGTGTTGGAAGTATGAGCACCAGTGAGATTTCCAAGTCACTTGGCACCTGAGCCTCAAACCCAGAAGTGCATGCCAGTAGTGGTACGAAGACTCCAAAAATGACATGAATTGTTGGAAGAGAGCAATGTCTACTTTTGTCCTTGTCTTTGGACCCTTTCTGCACATCCAAATGCTTCCTCTTGTCTTCTGTTTTTCTTGAAACTGGGATACAAAAGGATCCAGAAGCCTGACTCTTAGTGACTGTGTTGAATAATGCCAACTCTAGGGGCACTGAGGGAGTTTTCAAGTTTTGGAGTGCACTACTCTGATGAACTATGCAGCAGTGGATGTAGACTAGTCCATTAAGCATTTGCCTTTTGGAGGTTAACTTCAAGAGTGGCACAGAGGCTGGGCACCAAGATGCATCTCAGGTCTCTTTATAGAAGATCACAGCAAAGCAACACACGTGAACACTTGGGAGTCTGAGGATGGCAAGTTGACAGATCGAAAAAGCCAACTGCACCTACAGTCCCACCTATCACTCCCTCCCACTCCAAGGAGTGAAGGTGAAGCAGATTGTGCAGTGGGACAGTTCATGAGTCTCTCTCAGGCACATCAAGACACTGACCATGTGCATCTTCCTCTGGAAAGATAGCTGAGCAAATTGTACCTCTTTTAAAGACGCAGCAGGATACAGGACCCTGCATAGTTTTGGGGATAATCTGAGGTAAGCAGCCTTAACAGCTAATTAACTATACTATAAGATAAACTCACCAAGAATTAACTATAGGAAGATAGGGTAATTAATTCACATACATGAGAGAGATTTCAGTTTAGCTCTCTGCAGTGGTGGTAAAGAAACTGAGATGGGAGGACTACCTCTGACGTATGCAGTTGAAGCCAATGATTTCACGCTAGCACAAGCCTGCTACTCCTGCCCTTCCCCAGCAGATACGATTTTTGTTGTATAGTTCTGTAGCTCATTGCAAGAGGTGTCAAATCCTGTAAGTAGGAATGTTCAGAGCCACTACAAAAGGAAGACTTCTATATCATTTTGGAATTTCTTCTTTAAAACTATTTAATGATCACTGGTTAATTAGAAACAAGAGCTGTTTCCTCAGTCACTGAAATAGAAACGGGTTGGTTGTGGCCACCTCCTCTAGAGCCATTGTTTAAACACATCAGATGCAAAACGGAATTTGTGTTACCATCAAAATGCTCTTGTTGAGGTCAATGGAAGTTTCTTGTTGCTTGGCATTTCTGACCATCAGGGAACTTACTTAAGATTCTTAAATATGGATTTAGTATCCTAATTTAAGGCTGTTTTGAAAAATTATATTATGTATCTATTTAGACACTACCACTACGGCTGCTGACCTTATTAGCCTATCAGGGACAAAACATTTCATTTTAAGATATCAACCCTTTTAAAGAATACTCAGATTGTTCCAGCTTCACCTAAACACTCATTCTGGCATCCAGTAAGGGAGGACCACTTTCAAGCACCTTTCTGGACTGGTTTTCTAGTCCTCATGGACTTGGAATTCATTGATATTTAGAATGTGCATCTCTGTTTTGAAAATTCCTTTACAGGAACTACAGGATCTGTCCAGACATTTTTCATATTTCATAGTACTTAGAGAGAATTAAATGTCATCAATTCCTTTTTGGAGTTATGTACATCTCTTATTTTCAGCTTAAACATTTGAAACCAAATTTTGTCTTTGAGAAGAATGAATTTTTTACTCACTTGCTTTTCAACTCCCTTTAACCTGGCTTCATCTTTCTGGAAATCATGAAATGCTTCTATCACTAATTTATCCAGATCCACTTTATCTTGAAACTCTAACTCAGGGTTTCTCTCCAAAATAACAGATACAACCATTAACAACTGAAATAGGGAAAAAATAAACACCTTGAATTTAAGGCCAGTTTAGAATCAGGTTACATAAAACATGACATTGTAAACAAAACCTTGTGCTTGACTTAAGTCATAAGCAGCAATTTTTCATTAAACATTTTCATTATGGTGAAGTAAACAGGTAATTCTTAAATTTTGAGTTTCTGTATAGTCTAAAAGAATTTCATGTAAAATACAAGTTTGAAATTGATGAAGTAGGTAAAAGAGTTTAAAAGGTCATTACAGTAACCTGAGGAAATAACCAGCACTAGGGAGTAGACCAAGGGTTAGCAGTAGTCAAGGACAAAAATTTGTAAATATGAGATGCATTAAAACTATTAACATTTAAGTGACCAACCAATGAAACCAATATAAGCAAAGAACAACAAATTTATTTCAAAGGATCTTCAGTTTCTTGCAACTAAAACAGAATTTTAAATGGAAATGACTGGCCTGCAGGTCTTAAGGGTGTGACAAGCAATATGTAGTGGACTGCATGTTGATCACTTGCGCCCTTGCACATTCTAAGTCGAGATGTTACACTCAACATGCCAGTAGTTGATGGGCATGATCAAAATAGTTTTGAACTCCTGAATACTAGGAAATATCCAGGGACCGATTCATAGTCACAGGCAAGACATGCTACAGTGCCCAGAGGCCAATTCTTCTGGCAGTTATTGAAATGAGAACAGCCTACTGACTTGCTCAGAAAGCATCCTGGGCATGGTTCCGGAGGGAAAAGGAGCACAATAGGAGGGCAGGGTTCTCTCTTGCTTCACTTTTAGCGTGCTGTAATACCAGAACGTGCAGTAAAATACTGTTGACTTATGGGGGCAAGTGTGGCTCCTTTGACTGCCCAACAGAGATGGGAGGGAAGAGTAGTCATCTGGCAGGTGGAACTGGTGTTTAGGACAATTGGATTTCGAAGACAAGATCCCTGGATAGCCAAAAAATGCGAGTTTTCAAGATGATAGGCTGGGGTTGCATACAGAGCTACTATGGAATTATATTTTTGTTTAAAAGTCTGCTCCCCCTTTGACTCAATAGCATTAACTTTGTTGCTATCATTTCCTTTGTTTGGTGAAGTGTGGGGACCCCCAACAACTTATAATACATTACCTAATTACATTTATGTGAGGCTGCTTAATATAAAGCACAAAAATCTATGGAGACTGTTTCCTGAAACCTGACATAGTAGTTTTGATCTGCAAGTGCTTTTATGTGATTTTAAACCACTGATGTTAGTTTAAGTCTTTATTGGGTTATGTTACTCTTTTTAAATTTGTTACGGTCAAGTCACATATATAAAACTTCATCATATGGTACTGACCTCAACAATAATCTGTCTGTATTCAGGCTGGTCAATATTCTGCAACATGTCTTCAACCAGAAGGGAAAAATTCATCTCATACATGGTCATATCAGATAGTGTTGGCTGCTGAAAAAGAAATACAAATAATAAAATGCTGTATGTATTGTAAACATTTGATTTAAATTAAAAATATTTTCTAACAGAACCAGTTGGATTATTTGTTGTGAATTATTTATCCAAAATCAACAATCTGGGCTCTAGCGGATGAAAGAAGCAGCAAACTTCTGAGTCAATGATAACAGCATTCAGTTACGAATTTTATCTAATCCCCCCCATCCCCCCTTAAAATAGTTTCACTGCCGTTACAAGCAAATAGTATATGCAAAGTCTTATATAAAATGTCTCTCTCATACTGAAGTGTCAGGCCAGGAACGTATGACCCAAAAATGTTATTTTGCAGCAGGATTCCTTTGTTATTTGTAGCACATATTCTATAGAGAGAAGAAAAATGCAAAGGCAACACATTCAGAAGTTTAAAACTAATGTGCAACTCTCTAAATATTTTCTTACCTGTGGTAAATACTTTCCTGCTACTATTAAACCATTGGGGGTTCTCTCCAAGATTTGCCACACCCTATCATAGAAACCATGGGGAGTTCTATTCAGAGAACCATCTATTTGACGTCTGTTAAGCCAACATCTGTGGAAGAAAAAAAGGGGGCTTGAATAACCAATCTGTTTCAGATTCAAAGCAAAGCTTTCCTGTGGATTAATTAAGCCATTAGGGTAAGCAATAACAGTAAATATCCATTAATGATACATAAACAATGTGTTACAGTCCCAGGTAAATATTTCATATAGCAATAAAAACACACCATAAAGAGAATAAAAACAAGATGATCACCAGGCTTTAGAGGCTGGAGTTTTGTATGCAAATATGGAATATCTTATTAACTAATCTAAAAAAATTAACTCTTATGCCATGCCTACACTACCACTTTTGTTGGTGTAACTTACATCACTCATGTATGAAAAAAAACAAGCCCTGAGCAACATAAGATACACCAAAAGAAGCACTAGTATGGACAGCTCACTGGGGATGGTTTACTTATGTTGATGCAGGAGCTCTCTCCTGTAGACATAGGGCAGCTGTGCAAGAGATCTTACAGTATCGCAGCTCCATCGGTATAGCTGTGCCACTGTAAGCTCTCTAAGGTAAACATGGCCTTGAATCAATTTAACCTAAAACAGAGACAGGACATAGGCCAAATGAAATTCTGCTGCAAATCCACTGAGTTATCAGGCAGTAGGGAGGAAGTTGATAGAACACCTGTTGTACAGAAGAAAACAAATATGCATTTAGGCAAAGTGAATTTGCCATTTTATTTATAGGAGATAGAATTTATCGGGTGCACATATATGGCACCAGAACATATACGTGTCATATAAAGAAGAAACCAGGATCCACGTTAGCCCTACTACAGCATAAATACCTCTTTTATTATCTCATCTACTGTATGTGATGCAAATTTTGGTTCTACTACAGCTTCCATATTAAAGTTTACTGTTCCAAATAAGATCACAAAAAAAGTATACCAAGTTGTAGAGACATTTTTGCATCATGTAATTTTGACTGTAACAGTGTTGCCAACCATAAGCATTGAAAAAAAATTTGAGTCAAATACCCCAAAATTATAAAATCAGCTTAATCAGGAGTTTTTAAAGGGTAATAAAAGTTTGGATTTTGCTTCTCTGTCGTCCTATTTTTGAGCATTTAGTGGATCTCTTCATCAAACATTTCCCTGCAGTTTTAAGGATTACTAACTTGTTTCTTGAAAGCTGAGATTCTTGAACAGAAATTTGACTCTGGGAATAGGAGCTATGAGAAGGACAAATATTGTAAGACTTGGAACAAAACTGTGAGAACTGGCAATGCTGGCAGTGGTTGTAATGTACAACTTCAGTCTAAAGCAGAGAAGTCAGAACGCTGAAAGTTATGAATTATTTACTTCACTGATTTGTGTAGATAACTTACATTTTAATGAGTGCTGTGCTGAGTAGTTTCATCAAATTCAAGGAGCTGGGTTCATCTGGTTGTTAGACAATTTATTACAGCCCCAAACTCCCTATTTAATATAAACTCCCACCTTATAACATTTGAGTAGAGTTACAGAATAGCCACCAGTTTTAATTATATTTACCCTCTGTGAAGAACTTGAGAGATATCTGTATAATATATACACTTTATGTGATTACTATGATGCTCTTACCCACCGGGGATCAAAGAGTTAATTTAATTTTGGGTGACTTTATATATGTGCAGGAAAGTAGGCAACGACTTTAGCAAACCATAGTCACTAGTACTGAAGGGAACAAGCCCTGTGAGATTTCCCTCTGCCCATGATGATGATTCAGGAGCAAAGAAAAGAGAAACAAAATAATTTTTGAACTGTTAAAATGCTTCATCTCTGAGCTCTGAGAGTCAGACACGTCTGTAGGGAAGAAAAGATAGTGTTACGTTCCAAGATGTTCCAATGACTTGAGTAAACTGGGATCTACAGAGGTTCCAGAAGTACAATGTAAAATCCAATGACTGAATGACCAATGCTTTGGGTAGCTGGGGTAGTGAACCCACCATGACACTCTTGTGGTTGGATCATATACTTGTGATTAGAAATTCTCTTTAAATACTCTATTTTCAGCTCCCCCATACTTGGGGTTTCTCTTGAGCCATTTATCTGTTTAATGTTTATCTATACAAAGTTCATAGGCCTCAAGCCTTATGCTGACTTGTTGAAGAGAATGTCTTACAGGATACAGCCTGTAGGTAGCTTGCATTATTACCGCATATAATGGAAAGCAGTGAATACAATAAATGCAAGCTAACCCTATGGGGCTATAAGAATGATATACAACACTTTGCTAGGGACGGCTGAGGAAGTCAGGCCTGCCTATATTGCCATCATGGAATGGTACCACAGGCACATACGCAGACTATAGTTTTAAAAACCTTCTTCTCTAAATGCTTTAATGAACAATACTGGTCACAAGGGGAGGAACTGCAGATGCTTGTACTCAGCTAAATCTACAGGACAAGAACTAGGCCCTGGGCTATAACTGTTGGGGGGAATTGTGCAACTCCAGCAAGGCATGAGGCCTGATATCTGAGGAGGTGCATTCAAGGGAACAGAAGAACAAGTAGCTCTGTAACTGATATATTGGTGGCAGGGTATGTGGTATGATGCCAATAGTGAATTTCAGCAGCAACAGCAGAATAAACAAGTATTTTAGAAGGAAAATCAAGGGGAAAATTGGTGTGTAATCTTTCTGGGAAGAGAGTAGGGAAAAACCAAAACAAAAGTCAACCAAACCAAAACAAAAAACACCCCCCCCCCAAAAAAACCCCAACAAAACAACAACAACAAATGAAAAACCAAGAACAAAGAAAGAGTGAATTATGAATAGCTCAGGAAAGGTGAGCGGGAAGAACTGTGCAGCAAAAGGAAGCTACATTCAAAAGAGCTGAAAAAGTCATAGCTGGTTAGCCTGTGGTACTCAGATTACCAGAAAAGGAATTGTAGTTCAGAACTGGGTGAGAACTTAAGAACACCACTCAGTTCACTGGCAGACCAGCAGATGTCAAGGGAGACAGAGGCCAGAATAGGCCTGCAGACTGAGGCAGTCTGCAGATGACTATTCCAAGGAGATGCATGGAATATAATATATGCAATGACTGAGAAAACAACTGGACGTCATTCAGTGTTTCCTGAATCAGGAGAGTCTGGAGGAATAAAAGCTGCGGTTGAAGAAAAGAAACTGGAGCTGGCAGTGTGCCAGCAGGAGGAGAACTAGTATCAGCATGAGCAGGATGTGAGAGAGAAACTATGAAGATATGTCTTGAACCTGGAGCTACTGCATTGTCAAAGCCGATCAGTTTGGTAAGTGGGGGCAGATGTTGATCACCAGACTTGGACAGCATGGATTCTAAATGGTAACCTAGCTACAGCTATGTGGATAACATGGATTTATTTTTATGCACTTTGAAGGTGAGTTGTGAATTGAATGTATTGTTTCTATCTCCGTTACTGACGGGAGCAGACTGTCGCCCATACAGCCAGGGAGGACTATAGAAATTACAAGCAATGTAAGCAGGACTTACTGAAGACATTTAACATCTCAAAGCCCCTAAGATGAAATATTTGACCTTGGTCTTCCACCTCAGCCTTTGATTGATTAGCATGGAGATAATGCACTCTGTTTCTATCCTGCTCATTTCTGATGCACCACCTAAAAATTCTGTCTCTGGCAGCTAATACAAAGAAGTGTTACATCTTTGAAGGAGATCGTACTCGTCAGGCAATACAGCTGGACTTCTGCAAGCTAAGGAGAAAAGGGATTTAAACAAAGGAAAAGAAAGAGACCAGTGAGCAGCAAATAAACACTGCACTGACTGATTCAAATTCCTTAAGTAGCTAGTCTTGGGATGATATTGGTTCAATTCCCAATGTCAAGCTAAGTTAGGAAAATCTGACACACCAGATGCCTATAGAATCGTGGATGAGGCAAGTTTTTTGACAAGTAAAAAAAAAGACAGAAATCTTTCAGACATTAAAAGAACAAATAAATCAATAAATGTCTTCACTATCTCTGTGTATATAATGTACGCCAAACATTGATTGCAGACACCTGGGGATTTAAGAGGCATACTGATTCTTTCAGAAACGTACAGATTATACAATCAATCTATTATGAATAGCAATGTGAGATAAAAATCCAGATCTCACTACCTTCCTTGCTGCTGTGGCTGAAGAATATCCAGCAGAAGCTGCTTCACTTCACTAGGTGACAGTTGATACAAGTCCATAGGTGGCATATCCCCAGCACGGATTTTTAGTTCATACTTCATAGCATGGATAATCCATCTGAAGTACAAGAAGGAAAATATTTATAGGACATTTCAGTGACACACACTCTTTTCAATGGCCTTTTCAAAACATGTTGCCTAGACACCTGAAAAAACAAAACAAAACAAAACAAACAAACAAACAAAAAACAACACATGGTTCCTATTGAGTTTAAGTACATCTGAGAATCTGGACTGCAGAACATATATTTTTCATCAGAAGAGAAAAAAAGTGCAATTTCTTCAGCCAAAATGATTTGATCCAAAACCCCAACAGAACTGAAGAAGAGCCTGTTTATATTTCTTTGGCTGCCACGATAAACATCAATAACTGGGTCAACAAGAGGATAATACACCGATTTTACTTTATGATGGAGTTTATTGACATTCCCACAGTTAATTTTACAATTTGATGCAGCCTGAAAATAATTGTGTCTACATAATTTTAGGAGATGGGTTATAAAATACTTATGCAAATCTGCCATTCACATGGAAGATATGCTTTGTCCATGAATTTACTTGTATATCACTCCTTCACTGAAAAAGTTATCACCTCTCCTCTGATATTAAAAAAGTCAGTTAACACTTAAAATTATTGTGCTGGTGCATTAGAGAATGCATTTTGCTGATGAGTTTAAAAAGAGCAAAAAGTGTAATTATTTTACATTTGAAAGATTTTATGCTTTAGTGCAGTTTTAGCCTTTGAGAACCATTTTTGTAATTTATCACAATTTTCTTTCATTTACTGTTCCCCTTTTGGAAGGATTTGATAAAAAATGATTATGCAATCAATGAAGTTTCTCTGTTCAGCACTCAGCCTTAGGTCTTAGGGACAAAAAACTTTGCAATCCAGTATAAAAGAGATGGAAAAGGTTCTCTTTTACATCTTACAGAAACAACCGAGTCCTAGAGTTTTTAACTGAATAATAAATATCCAAAGATACTGCATTGCTAGGTCAATCTAGGACCCAGAATTACTTATCTAGAAGTCCCTGTTTTCTTATTAAGCATTGCTCTTTCAGCACACAGAGGTATCTGCTGTAAGTAAAAGGAAATTTGACTAGCTCTGGCCTCTTGGCATCCCAAAACACTCAAAAAAGGTAAGTGATAGGGCTTGGAGTCTACATCCAGTAAGCATAATGAATGGATGAAAAGAGGATGAAATATATTTGTCTGTTTACAGCAATTATTTGTGAAACATTCATCTTTCACTACTGTATTCAACTTCCATACATATTACTTCTTTTAGTGGTTCTCAACCTTTTGCAGGCTGTGACACTTGGCAGCATATTGCAGCACTACAGGCCACACCAGGCCCTCCCCCCTTGGACAAATCCAGCCATCTCTCTACAACATAACCTCAAAAGAAATTATTTAACGGTGTTCAGTCTACTAGGGTGAGGAAACCCATTTTAACTAATCTATGATCTATTCTAGACAGACTACTTTGGATATAAACAATAAATCCTAGTAAAAACAGAAGACTTCATTATTGAGGATTTTAAGTTACAGTTACTTAAAATATAGCAGACACAAGATTTGTAAGTCTAATGTTTAAGACTGATTTTTCATATGCTCATATATTCAGTCTGGCTGAGAAAGATGTGTTTACTCTAGCCAATAATCTATCATGAAGCAAGAAGGCATACTTTTAATGGTGCCTTCCTTTTGATATGTAGCTGTGATACTCCATTTGTATGCCTTTGCATTGTTTTATTTAAGAGGAATACTAATAATGAATCAAGGAGAAATATATCCTTAGCTCTCTCTTACTGGCTTTCCATGTATTGCAGCAGGGAATTAGAAAGCAAATTGCTCATAACTTCTTAATTCTCTGACTGGTTTGGTGCCAGCAAGACGTTGGTGTACAGTTCACAACCTAACAATTATTCCCAAGGGACCACTGACTTACCTGTGACTGATAAGCGTGCACAACACCCTGACTAGGCCCATTCCCCACGTAAGTCCTATGCTGGTTTTGAAGGAGGGAATGGTACAGGAGCTACCTACATGTATGCTGGGGATCCTTCTAAATGGAAACCTAAACTGGAAATTGCATCTGTTTTCCACTCCCTTAACACCTCCTGAATAGTGGAGAAAAAGCAGAACAAGACAGAGAATCTGGACATAATGTTTACTCATATTGTGGCCAAAGATGGCCCATGCTACATGAAGTTGTTTATTACCACCTTCAACAAATGATTAGCGGATTGATGTACTAGACTTTTTTTTTTTTTTAACAGTAATTTCAACCCCCTCTCACCTCAAATTAGTCAAAATCACTAATTATAAATTCAGATAAACTAAGGTCATATTTGCCTCTGCTACAACAGTAATTCCAGAGTACAAATTGAAAAGCTTTTTACTCTATTTAAAATCCTAAATCATGAACATTTCATGTGTATGCATGAATCACTGTTTACTGAAGTTTTGAAGGCTGACTCCCCCATTCCAAGGAAATCAAGCCATTTACACATCTCCAACCATGAAATGCCACCATGAATTGCTGAAAATTAGTAATTTTCAATTATACATCTCTTTTGCCCATCCCACACAGATAGGCCTTAATGCCCTGCACCCTCCCCCCACAACCTGAGTAGATCTTCAAAAACAGGATAAATCACAATATTTTTAACATGATTTGATAAGCCATGATATAGTTAATGTTGACATTTAAAGTTTCATCATTGGCACCTAAATGAAAGGCTATTTCAATGAATGGGACAGTACATGCCCAAAGCTATCTTTGCAAATGCATGTAGATGTTGCTACATTGCATCAATTATACTCGCTTCATGTTCTGAAAGGTCTCTCTGCAATCGTAACTAGAGACTTTTTCAATAAATGAATTCAGAGATTTTGAAAGACAAGTAAAGAGGCAGACTCATGTGGCTCCACACTTAGGCTAGTCATTCCAGCATGCCTTACTTTATGGGAAACACTGACGTCAATAATGTAAGTGCACTTTCAGGTATTTTGTTCACAATGTAAATTCACTCCACCTTCACCTGCCTGGCATGTCCTCAGTAGCACCCTGAAACCATGATTGCTGTCACTGACTTCAGTCAGAGCAAGGAACATTCTCCTGTTTCCCTTTCAGGCTAGTTTTTAAATAACGATTTGAAACTTACCTTTAAAATTCACCACATAATCAAGAGTTTAATACTTCAAGTTAATGATACATATCCCCCATTTCTCAAAAGTGTGGTGAGAAACAGGGCCTATATGAAAGGAAGCTGTGTTCCACAAGAGATGTATTAACAATGAAAATTTGGTAGTGTGACAAACTGGTGGGGGTGGGGAGGGAGCTTAGTCACGGTGGGTCCTGCACTTCAGGTCTTGGCAGCCAGTTGCAGCCCAGCTTTCCCACCTCCAAAACCTCAAAGTTATAGATCCCCCAGTCCCTCTGACCCTGGGTTTGGGCTCTCAAGCCTGCAGACTGCTGGGCCTGGGACCTTAAGGCTCCTCTGGGTGAGCCTATATTTCCCAGGTGCTGGAGCAACAGCAACTGGTTACCTTCGCCTGGCTCAAGGTCTCCTTTGCTCTGTTCTGCTGTGCTACACATACACACTCCACTCCTAGCTGATCCTCCTCCAAACGCCACACCCCAAACTCTCCATGCCTGCCTGCCTGCCTGCAGCAGAGGCTTTTTATCTGCTGTGGTTAATTGCCTTAATTGGGCTCAGGTGCCCTAATTAACCTAGAGCAGCCCCACCCTGCTTACCCAGGAAACAGGGCTTTGCTTAGCCTTATATACCTGCCCTCCACTATTCTCTTGTAGCCATCAGGCTTGACTCTGTCACAGTAGTTTGAAGATTTGTGTACTGCAGGTGGGTAAAAGTGATTTACATAGCCATTATGTAATGATTAATGGAGAGTATGTTAGAGTTAGCCATCTAGATTGCTATTATTATCCCAACTCTTATACCAAAACTCTGAAGCAAACCTGTGGAAATTGCGTTTAGTAGACCATAGACTCAGATAATCAGTTATATTTACTTTCTTTGCATGCACAAAGCAAACCAGTGCCATTGTCCTGTTACTAAAATACAGAATCATCCTTGCAATCAGTTGATGCTGGGGCATATAAATGTCATACCTGTGAGGCATTCTATCAAATATGCTTTTATAATAATATTTTACTATAAATATAGAAGTGACTTAAACAGCATTACTGCCCATGGGTACCTTACAAATTACACATATACACAGTTATATTCCTGCTAGAACATCTGCCAAAGAACAGTTTTCTACCTTACAGTGAAAGTGGTTTTCCAGATGTTGTCAACGTGTATTTTTCTTCGGGTGTGCATGTGCTCCACGCACACAAAAAATAAAACTTTTCAGTAGCAGTGTTCACTGGGACCATACCTGCACCCTACACAACCTCTGGTGCACTGGGGCCAAGGTCATAAAGACAACTGTAATTTTTCTCCAGGTGCTTCACTAAGAGAATCTAGATTGCTAGGGACTCCAATATACTGGAGAAGAAGGCTGGGTCATAAAATACATATGGACAAACATCTCAAAGAACCACAGTTATTGTAAAGTAACTAATCCCTCTTTCTTCTTTGAGTGACTATCTGCATATCTTCCACTTCTGGTGACAGACAATAACCGTGAGAGTGGGCACTCAGAGTATTCTGAAACAGTAACTCCAGGACAGAATTGCTGAAGTGGGTGCCAGATCTGGAGCCTACTCCAAGGAACAATGCTGAGTGAAAGAGTCAACTGAACTCAGGTAGTTGCTCTACAAAGCTCCAAAGTAAGAAGTCCTCACAATGAGGCAAGCAGAGGCAGCCTAATCTCTGGTGGAACAGATCCTAAATTGTCTAGATGGATCTAAATGGGTCACCATTTACCATGTCCGAATATAGTCTGTGACCCATTTGACAGTCTTTTTAGTGAAGACTGATTGGCACTTTATTCAGTCAGCAAATGCTATGAAAAATCCAGGAGAGTTTTTAAAGATCTTTGTTCTGTCCAGTTGTAAGAAAGAGATCTGATAACATCTAGGGTATGAAGTTTAGCCTCTTCCCAGTGGGGTGCAAGGCTTGGGAAGGAAGGCAGGTACGTGGATCCTCTGATTATATGAAAGTTAGAAAAAAAAAAAAAGCATCTGTTTAAGTCTTCATGTCACTTTGTCCCTGTCGTAACGCATAAAGTGGTCCTTCTATAGAAGCCTGAACCTATCCTATGCTTCTGACTGATATTATGGCAACTAGGAAGGCAATCTTCACGGAGAGGTAGTTCAAGAAGCAGGTCTCTAAGGGCTCAAAAATGCTCCTACCAAACCTACTAAAAACATGCTGAGGTCTCAGAATGGTGGAGTCTCTGACTGGTGCGAAGACATGAAATCTATGTGAAATCTGTCCACTTTTCAATAAGAGAAGACAGTGTGGCCTCCCACTACAGGATGGTAAGCAGAGACAGTCACCAGGTAAATACTCTTATGGAGCTGATGGAGAAGCCCAGATGCTTTAAAATGAGCACGTAGTCCAGTATGGGAGCCAGCTTCAAATGGAGATAGGTAGCTACCCACCTAATGCTCTCATGGACAAATTCAAGTGAGTAAGATAGGAGAGTCTGGTGGACTCATTCCTACTGCAAGCAAGGATGCTTTCAACTGCTAGAAAGCAGAGTCTACCAGTGGATGTCAGCCTGCCAGGATCCAGGCTGTGAGATGCAGGAAACCGTGGTGTAGGTGTTGACTTCTCCCTCCAGTTGTGTGACCACATCTGGTTGTATTGGAAGCATGAACAGAAAGCCATGGTGACAGGTTCATGAAGTGGGAACAATAATACTGCCTAAGTCTTACTGAGATGAACATTGTTAGGGCTGCGTCTTGTCTGATCTCCCTGAGACTCTTGGTATCAAACAAATTGGCGGGTAGGCATATGTGCATCCCAGTGACCATGGAATCAAAAAGACATCTGACAGAGAACCAAGACTGCTTCTTGCTCAGGAGCAGAAACTTCAGCATTTGTTTTTCTGGTCAGATGCAAAGCAGGTCTAAGCTTGGGTACTCCCATCTGCACAAAGACTGATCTCCTATGTGACCATTCATAGCTGTCTGAGTATTAGAGAACCAGTGCTGATCATCCCATGCTGGGGCTGTTGGCGCAACTCTGGCCTCATCCTGCCTTATCTTTAGAAATACCCCAGGAAAGAGTAGGATTGATGAAAAAGGATAAAGGACCTCCCTGATCACATGTGCACTTAGGTATGCAACCACTTTCTTTAACAGCTCCTGATAATCTTTAAAATCATCTGGAGAAGATGAAGTTGCACAAGATAAAATAGCCATGTCTGGAGAGGACAAAGAAGATGATAAAACTGGAGGGGGTAAGAACCTCTTCTACTAATTGTTGCTAATTCTGGTTCTTGAACCTCCTCCTGATGTTTCATAGCAGGCCTGGTGTCAGACCCTGGGGACTGAGATGCTTGGTGCACAGACTCTATCCTTCCAGATGAAGGCACTGAGTGAGATGGAAGCTGAAGGAAAACCTCAAGGACTCCAAACTGATCATGGGTTAGGGTGCCGTTGTCCTGATCACATTTCCAGAGAAATTCCCATTGAAGGGTCACAATAGTAGGTGGGAAGAGAAGATCTGTGCAGAGGCAGGCAGGTCCAAGCTCTGGGGTTGTGATACATGAGGTCCTACATCCAAGTAGGATGATCAGCATTGCTTTTCCTCTGACCAAGGTGGGGCTAATCCAGTCAGTGCCAAGGACCTGGTGATGGATGAAGTGACTCCATCATAGCAAGTTTCCCCTTGGACAGTGCCAAGAAGCTGTCTATTTGGGGAGCAGGCAACTGTGGTACCAGAAGTTGAGTATCTCGCAGAAGTGGCAGCAGTGGGATGAGACTCCTGTAAGGAAGGAGACACCTGCACAAAGAGACAGAGCAGGTTTCTTGCTGCTAGAAATGCCTCCAGGCTAGCTGCTATCAAGAGAGCCTCTTGCTGAGGTGCCAAAGAAAGCCAGTGGTGCCATTTCCAGAACTAGGCTCCACAGTATCCCTAGCAGAGCCATAACAGACTGTGTAATCCATCTGGAGCAGGAGGAGGAGGATTTAAGTTTCAGGTGCACTTTACCTGACTCTTTTCTGACCTTCTTTCCATACTGAGCAGCTGGTGCCTCATTGGAAGCTTTGTATTTCTTCCTCGGTACAGGCAAGGAAGAACTGTGCTGGGATTCAGCTATATCTACAGGTGTGATTCTCATTAAAGTTATCATACTTTGCACCTAGTCAGACTGGGCCAGTTTCAGCAGTGGCCTGAGAGCCACCTTCATCAGCAAGAGATTCAGCGTTGCACCCATCTTCTTCATCCTAGGCTTGAACTCTCTGCGAATCAAGCACCAGTCCTTCACATGTTCTTCCCCCAAGCCTTTGAGGCAGGTATTGTGCAGGTTGCTCACTGACAAAGGCCTGTAGGAGGAAGCACATGCTCTGAAACCTGGATACAGGGACATACTTGGGAATTGCAGGACTAGGCACAGCTCTGACCCTATTTACCTGCATGCAGTGGTATGCAGCAGCAAAGGGAGTTCAAGTCTCCGCATAGGTACCATTAAGGAAAAAGTCTTCAACAGTCATGTGCTGAGTGCACCAACACCAAGAGTGGAATATACATATGAAATCACCTGAAGAAGAACTAGGGAAGTTGAAGCTTTCCACTTCATTTTTTCTTACTCATTACATTCTACTATACACAAATATAATATTACTTGAATTACATTGGTATTTTTATTGACACAGCACACAGAGATCAGATCATATTTCTCATCCAAAGTATACTGTCAATACAAAAGAGCAGAAATAAAAGAGCAGGGACCTATTTTTAGAATAAACTGAGCATAAATACTTCACATAAGGTCTAAGAAGCTTCAGAACAAAATTAATAATTCAGAAGATGGGGATGTTACCTGATAAAAGACTATAAATTGAATCTAAAACAGGTAAATCACCATTCAAGCAGAAACTACTAGAGGAAGAAGAGATTATAAAAATCTTGGAAAATGGCTTCAATTTTAAAAGCTTTACTGAGGTCTAATAAACTGACTCCACCATGTAACACTGCATAAAGGTAATACTCACTGTACTGTACACTGTACACAGCTTGTGAACCTTACTACACCCTGGATGATAAAAAAGTTCTAATAGAGCCAGTACAGCAGAAGTACATCCTGCTGAATGATCTGAGGTTTAGGTTGGAAAGACAAGTTCTCTGAAAAAGAAAAAGGTATGAGATATTTACCTGAACTAGTCATTCTAAATAAGCTGGAAATATTACTATAGCAGAATGAATGTTGCAGTAAGCTAAGCACAAAATATAATAATAATTAAATAAAAGCTTCAGTGCCTTTGCTTATATAAGCCAGTTGCACACTGGGGCCATGATCTTAGCTGGGAACTCTAGTCGGTACCTTAATACAAACAAACAATAAAAAGCAAAGACAATGTACTGACCCAACTCGTATTTTTAACATGCCACGAAACAGTTCAGGTGAGTTTGAAATGATCCAGCCAATATGAATGACAAGTTCTTGCTGAATTACAGCTTCCCTCTCATCTTGTAAATTACACTTGTTGTAGATGATGTTCTTAATCACTCCTGGAGACAAGGGATTAGAAATAACTTCTTCTTCATGTCCAAAAGCTCCAAGAGTTACCTAAGGACATTTTAACAACAGTGTAGAGGGGAAAAAATAAACAACAAAATAACAGATGACAATTACAAGTTACACTTCATATTCTAAATTATCTCTGGTAGCATTAAAATTTGAATTCAGGGTATAAAATAGTACGGTATCACCTGACTGGAAAGAGTAACTAGCCCAACAGAAGGTGACCTTACTAAGCCACCACTTTATTTTGGAACAGTCTGGAATACACATATCCTCGATGGCTCAGCTTTTCTAGACAGTCCTTCTAGCACGTCATCTTTAATGTTAAATAATCACGATTAGTGTTTTCTTAATATTTTAATTATTTTTTTCAAAAGCGGGTTCTCGGTTTTAAGATTTTAATTGAATCAAGAGATTAGATTAGTGAGCCAAAAGGAAAACATGCTAAAAGATGGTAAAATATTAAATTTCTCATCCACTGCAAGTGAAACAGTTACACACACACACTCACCCCTTGACAGTTAAGTTTCTACATTGTAAATGTTTTGACCAAGACACACACATTTAAAAAAAAAAAAAAAAAATAGCAAGCAACTTAAACCACTCGACATGCAAACTGACTTTCTTACATAGCACCAGAATCATGCTAACAGCTCTTCATATTTGGAATGATTTACGATGAAACCACCATAACTGTTCAATATGTATTTGTGCTAATTGCAAGAATTTGTTTTACAATTATATCATTACTTTAAAAACTTTTTGTGTCAGGAGGGCAAACAATAATTCAATTTAGGGTTTAGGACAGGGGCAGATGTATGACGAGAGAAAAAATATGAATGGTGAAAAGTTCCCCAATGATTGGCTGCTCCCAATACAAATTTCCTTTAGCTTACTAGATGCTGTATATTCATTAACATTTTCTTTCTATAATGTTTTACTACTTGCTTCAATGTCCTTTTGTACACTAATTCCTACTTAAAATTTCTTATGTATTCCTCCTTAATTACATATGTCTCTCTCACATCAAGTTCTGTTCTGCTCAACTATGTTGCTCTCAGGTTCATTAGATATGCATAAATTTCTAGCACAAGTATATTCAGAATGTGAAATTTAGTAATTCTTTTTTTTTATTTGGATAGATTATCATTTCTGAATGCAATTCTGAAAAATGCACTTACCTGTTTGCCCTGAACTAAAACATTAGTAATAGATGGTGCAAGGCTGTCCACTAGTTTACCTAAAAGGCTTGCTGCGAAGCGCACAACAGACCTGAGGGCAGAAAACAGAGCAATCCCGCTGGATATCAAATGCTAGTTTAATGAATTCAAATACGTTTTTGAATTCTGTCACTACATTTGACAAGACTAACCATGAAAATATTTGTTCCTGCAATGTTAATGTTACTTCACAGAGTTTTTTTTTTTTGTTTGTTTGGGGATCAATCCTGGATTCTTGTTAGGGTATCAATCCTGGATTCTTGTTAATTACAAAAGCAAGTATAAAATAATGGCTGTGTCGGGACAAGTTAGAACTCAACCTGTGGTAGTATGGTAGATAATAAGCTGGCTGTTCTTTTCTCCCAGAACATGTTAAGAAAAGAACACGTTATAATTATTTCTTCTATCAAAGAGTATCTGTTGTTGTTTGCCACCAATTTGCAATTAGTGGAAAATTTCTCTTTGGTAGATGTTTTGGTAAGAGAAATTTTCAAGCAAACCTTTATTCAATCTTTGCAAAGGAAATAAATCAAAGCATTTAACATCTCAGAAAATAAAACAAAGAATAGGCAAAAATATTTGTTATAAGAGTAAATACAGCACATGCAACGCACACTTAAATGACAATTTTTTGCCTCAAGGCAATACAGCAATGAAAAGAAGGGAATCATGTAAAGTGCTAGGTTTAAAAAAGCCTGCAAAATTCAAAAATAACTAGATTTACATGGTGCTATTACTATTGCAAAGTAATATTTAATTTTTTAATCTAAATAATAATTTCATAGCAAAATTGAAACCATTTTAAGCTTTTCTAACCAGGGATGTGTAGCTTTAAAGAATCATTTATCAACAGAGTTAATAAGTTATAATCAACAAAGTTAGTACAAAATCCATCAACCAAATAGATACTGATGTCTGTGAAAACTGCTGTGCACTCTTTGAAAATCAAGAGCAAAGCATTTCAAAACTGCATTAGCTGATTCATCAAAATGCAACTAAGCCAACAAATCTCAAGAAGCACCATTTAAGACCTCTGTGCACTTTACCTGTTTCCCATGTACCAGCAAAGTAGTAACATGTGGGGCTATAGAGGAAGCAAATTTCTGTGTAAATGCAGCACAGTAGCGTATCATCAACCTAGGTATGTCATATGACAATCATAAAAGAGAAATGAAAAACAAGACTTAACATATTTTTAGTTTCACAAAATGCCAGTTTTCTCAGTATTAAAAACATGTAGTATGTAAGTGTCTACAGATCCAATTTCATTCTAGTAACAAACTAAAAAAAACCTGAAATCAATTCTTACATTTATGTGGTTAATATCTTTCTCAAACGACACTTACTGGCTAACAATATTTACAAGGTGAGAATGGGCTTCATCTTAGGCCCAAATCTTATTTTCTATACTGAATGAGGTGTCTCTTGACCTTCCGTAAGAAGAGAGCAATTTCTTCAACTACATGTAAATACTATACTTTCCCAAATCTTATACATTATTTGTAAAGCTATCGTTAACCCAAATAAATGCCTTCAAGAAAAATGAGCAGTAAACTGAGTAAATACATCTACTTTTATTATTAATAAGCCATTATTTTATACTGTTAGAACACTCTCCCCAAAAGATGACCATGTCAATTCTCCTCTAATTCTATTTCTTTTTATTGACTAGTACTGTACATTTACAGTGCAATTTGTTACATTGACATTTTAACACTGTTCTACAGAACAAAAAATATCAGTCAGCTTGCCTTCAAAGATAATATCAGCAATCACAGTTTGCACTGAAGGGTCTTTAGATTGCTAGAGATGAATTTATAAGACCATTCACTGCACTTATTACATTAATTTCCATTTGTTTTTTTTATGCTGAAGTACAGACTAGTTCCTCACATGCTGTAAACTGGTGTGACTCAACTAAAGTCAGCAGAGCTGTGCTTCTTTACATTACCTAACCATATGGCCTTATGTTTTATAAACAAGCTGAAAACAAGATAACATTTATCTGGGAAAGCAAAAATGAAAGATACTGTGTACAAACCAGAGTTTTTTGCTGCCTGCTCGTCTATAGATTCTTTCAATATGGTCAGAAACAGTACCTAAACACATGAAAAAAATACGAGGTGCAGAGGCTTTTATTCAGCAATTATAAAGTAAGTTTGATATAAATGTTAGCTCATTTTAGACCAGATTCAGTAAAGCACTTAAGTACATATCTGATTCTGATGTTTAAATTTAACCAACCACCCAGTCATCACCTATGTCCTGTGACACCGGTAAAGTAACAAACTAGTTTTAGTTAAATCTGTTAGATGGTCATAAGAAAACTTAAGAAATCAAATGCTCTACAGCATTTTTAAATTTTCATATAATCAGACAGTGAAGATAAATGCAGTATAAGATAATAAACAGTTTCTTTCTTTTCTGTTGCTGGGTACATACTAACTTTTTTCTAAATGTCAATTACTGGCTTATTTTGCAACAGTGATTTTCTTTTTGGTGACTGCCTGAAAGATTTTCTAAATACTTAAATAGTCCAAAAATGAGCATTGGCAAAAACGTCCATGAAATGAAGTCTGACACATATATTACAAATAAACTAGTAATGCAGTAGCAGTTCTATTAGCTAAGTATTCCACAATATTGCATGGCTCAGAACTAGCTTCCTATGTTATCTCCCCACACTCCCCCCCCCAAAGCCATCATGCACTAACTTGGCCTCAATGGCTGAAGATTGAAAGCTTAGACTGGGGACCACTAATTGAGAAGTAAGAGTGAGTTTGATAAGCATTCAATTCTTGAGGCTTGAAATATCCATCACATTTAAAATTAATAACTGGGATGCACTTATTTATTGTCTAGAACTCATTTTTAGTGTTTAATGTCAGTCTCACTGTTTGTGTGGGATGTCATAAGAAACTGGTGCATTCATCAGTGAGTCATACAGTTTTATGCAAGATAAGTAGTTAATAAGGTTATCATCATAGATGAGGTCTCTGATTTGCACATATTAGTATCATCTAATTAGATGGCAATGCAGGAATTTTATTAAGCCCAGAGTTCTGCAGAAAGGTGAGTGGTTCATTGTGAGCAGATAATCAGAGAAATGGGGCAGTTGTGGTAGCTGAAACCAATCTTGAACATGTGGGAGATTTCATACAAACATTCTTCATTAGAGTAAAAAACTGAATATTCAGAGTAATGACAATAAAAAGTTACTGAGATGCCTAAGCCCACAAGAAAATGTTTAGTCTCTTAAAGGAATTATATTGAAAATACTTTCTGGACAGTTTGGAGCAGTGGGAGGGCGCACACTTCCCTGAGGTTCAAATGTAGACCATGTGTCTGGCTATACAGTGGCCAAAATTCACAAACTCCTAATATTACATTGAAACATTAAAAAAAAATTACAATGAAGCAATCTTTCACAAATTCTTAATATCTGTCAAAAACACACTTGTTCTGGAGTGCTGCTATTCTTCCTGCTCCAAACTTCCATATTTTAGGGTTCTGGAAGAGTTGATATTACCAGTTATAACATTAAGAAGTGGATTTCAGAAACTATTTTAGTGGCCAAAAGAGTTATTTTGGGAAAATGGAAATCTCCATTTCCTCACTCATACACAAACTGACCTAATGAGCTTTCTACTACTGCATTAATGGGGGGGGGGGGAAGACCGTCAAATAAGAACAATCAGAAGAAATACCAGGCTGCCTGGTCATACATGAAACAATTGCAGGCTTTGCAGTTTAGTATATATTGGTCCCTAATGCTCATAAGTTACGTTTTCATTTATCTATTTAGTCACTTTAATAAATGATGCCCTCCAGAGGTTAAAGTTTGTTCGCCTGAGTTTTTGTTTCTATAGGCCTTACAAATAATTAACACTGAATTTTGTTATTTATATGGTATTTCAATCTTGTGCATGTATTCCTATATGTTTTGTGTGAATATTTTATATAAAACAATAAAGTTAAAAAATAATACAGTGAAGCAGATTGTATTTCTTAAAACTTTCGAGAGTGCATTTGTACAGCAACACTGTGCGTAAGCAGTGGCTGAAGTACAATCTGACGGGCCCTGGAACCCTCCTAATTTTGGGGCCCCCTTCCCATATTGTCCGGACCCCAGGCCACATAGGCATTTTTGAGCCCCACCAGCTCCTTCCTCACAAATGAAGCATGACCTCAAATACACATCACCCCAACCTTGTCCACTAGTGCCCATATCAGACCCCTCTTTCCCCATGTCCTCCTCAGCCCCCATCCCCATTCCCTAAACTCCTTGCCCTCAAGTACCCACTCCAGCCCTCCGAATCCCCCAGCCTCAGTCTTCACTCCACCCCCTTCAGCCCAAACCCCTCCACACTTCCCCAGCTGCCTTCAGTCCCATTTCTCCCCATTAAGCCCCCCAACCCCCTCCACATCTCCCCAGTTCCCTTGTTCCCATTCCCCCACTCCACCCCCCTTCAGCTACATCTCCCCAGCCCCCTCTACACCTCCCCAGCCCCCTCCACCCCTGGCCCCCACTTCAACCCCCAACCCCCATCCCTCCCCAGCCCCAAATCCAGCCCTTCATAGTCCCCGCCACCACTACCCAGCCCCTATCCAGTCTCCTTGTTCCCATGCCCCCCTAACTCCCTCCATTCCTCTCCAGCTCCCCAGCCCAACCCCTTGCTCCAGCAATGCACACTGCTGTGGACCCCTCCACTCCCACCCCTGGTCTCTGGCTCACCACGTCCACCACCACCTCCCGCTGGCACAGCATCTTGTGCTTCCCCTTTGGGCTCTCTAAGTGGCTGGGCAATCAGCAGCAACAGCAGCGCCAGGAGCAGTGACTGAGATGGCAGTGGGTAAAGAGCACATGGCGCAGGGGCAGGGCTGCCAGACTGACTGGGAGCAGAGCAAGCAGGGGGAAGCATCTGCCCAAGGGTAGTAAGGGGGGAACACCCTGGAATGCTACAGGGCTGAGTTATGCTCTTTTATTCTATTTTTAGGAGCCCCAGAAACACTGGCCCCTAAAAATTGTGGGCCCCAGAATGGTGTTCTGGCATGTTCCCCCTTATTTGAACCCCTGCATGTAAGATGTTGTTATATCAGAACTGCCAAGTCTCCATCATGTATGCTAACATAGAATCAGACCATCCTCAGGGAGAGCCCTATGAAAGGGAGTGATGGCTAAGATATGTTGCCCTAAGATTACCCAAGGGAAAAATGTGAAGTAGAGTCCGAATTCCATCCCAGTCTCCTCTTTCTTGGGGAAGTGTGTGTATGTTACAGGGTGAGGAAATGGTTTATAGTAGCCCTTGAAATGGTACAGCTCACATCATCAGCTGTATGGAGCCATAGTTCCACCCATTCCTCATCCTTTATTTCTTCCCTTTATGTCTATTTACTTCCTGAAGGAAGCAGACCAAGTCAAAATCTAACATGACCTAGGTTAGCATTACTGAAGTATTATTAATTTATGGTTTTTAATCCTTCCGTATATTTAACTCCTACATTAAATATAAAACTGATATAAACTGAAGCAGAATAACCTACAGATAATGTCTGAAATAAAATCTGATTTCACAAAATAAGGAAAACAAAACAAAACTATCAATATAGAACTCCTGATACATTTCAGACCAAGAGGCATAGGCACACACAACGTGTCTTTAGGTTCGTTTTAATATACAAAAATATCAAACCAATTTTCACAAAAATTGATTGCTCAATTATGAATAAGCAACATGCAAACAATTTTAAAAAGTTAATAGATTTAATAGCTCATTCCATTCTACAGTAGATCAATGTGCATTTTCAATTTAAAGCAGAAACTGCTTTCAGGGAGAAGGAATTACCTGCACAATTTACACAATTGTTATATGCATGTCCATTATTTATGTTTTTTAGAACATCACCAAAACCTGCATTTTCTCATACTTACAATAGTCACAGAAAAAGATATCTTACCCTCCTTGGTGATGAAATTCGGTCCTTCCCTTTTGAGCAAAATACTCAACAGAATTGCTTGACTTGCTAGACAACTGCAGTCCTAAAACCAAAACAGAAACCTTTTAGATTTAAATAAACAGCAAACAGCACCACGTTTATTAGGAATTCCACATGTAACCCATGATATAACTGAGCTATAGCAGTACCATACCACACACATTCTAAGGAGCAAGTTTCCCTTCCCTTCAAATTCCAAACCCACTTGCCCCCCCAACAATGTTAACTAAGTAGCCAATTTTAAGTTTTAGCGGGAGTTGAGGACTCGTGGCACTTTATTAGGTCAGGACCTCTGTAATACCCAAGTTAAATAGCTATCTTTAACTTATCTCACAGAAAGAGGGGCATACTGACATGTATAGAGTTTGGAAACTCCCTTTTCACTGCTGCTTTCAGCAGATACTTCCAAGGTCAATAAAGTTCCACCACTTGGCTCAAAAAGATCATTTTTGTCTCTGTGACCTCAATCAATCAATCAAATCATAGGGTTGGAAGAGACCTCATGAGATCATCAAGTCCAACCCCCTGGGGCTTGAACCCAGGACCTTCTGCATATTAAGCAGAGGTGCTAGCCACCTGGGCCTCTCCCATTTGCAACACAAATGTCTAAGCACACGTGACTAATTGCCATGGTAGTTTCCTATGTTCCCACAGACATTATACTGAAATTTGAAACTTGCATTTATTATTGGCTTCTGGGTACAGGAAAAATACCAAATTTTTGATCTTTTAGTCAAAAATTTGATCTGTCAGTCAAGTCACTAAAAGGTCAGCAATGTTAACTATGTTCATTTCAAGAATGAGCCGTTAACTAGTGGAATTAAAACAAACAAAAATATAGTCTGATAAGAACTAGAACTAAATTACAGAGTAAGTTCTACAACTTTCTTACATTCAATTTCTGAAGAATCTCATAAGTCGACCTGTTTTTCCAGTCATTAATATTTACTTCTGGTTGTTGTTCCAGTTCAGAAACATTTGGAGTACTAGTTTGTCTTTTCACTTTTGAATGTTTTGGAAGTTCCAGCTCCTCAAAACTCTTAAATTCTGGAGTCCTGAAAAAATAATAATTTATTTGTCCACAGTTCAAAAGATATCTTAACTGTCAAACACACCATTATTAGAGGGCCCACATTTCCTTACTCTTCTGTGTCACTGATTCTTAGAAAGTCTAGTTGTTCAACAACAGCTCCAGATATTAGTGTCTGCAAGGGGAGAAAGAAAAGCACTCAGCAAGATAGCACTGGTGTTCACACTACACATGCCAATTCAAAGATCAACAGCATAAAATGCCCCCTCCTGAACACACACATTTGAGTTAGACTGAAGAGAAACTGCTTTATTTTAAAATTGCCAAACTTCTTTTCAGTTTTCATGCATCTCTTCCTGTTCCTGACTGGCAAATATAGTACATTATCACCACAAACTATATCATCTCAGGAAAGCCTTTTTCCTACAACTACAAAAAGAACAGTTATTTACTCATTAGTAATTGTAGTTCTTTCAGATGTAGTCAGTGTGGATCTCACAAAACGTATGCAAGTGCCTCACACTGCTGATGCCGAAAAGGAAGGGATGGAGGGCAGGTTGGGAACATACTGACATCATCCTGAAGAACTATAGTTACTGTAGGATAAGTAGCCATTCTCATCTAGGTTCATAGATTTTAAGGCCAGAAGGGACCAATATGATCATCTCTCTAGTCTGACTTCCTGCAAAATGCAGGCCACAGAACCATATTCACACACTCCTGCAATAGATACCTATTACAAAGGGTAATTTGACTTCAGGCTTCCCATGTTTTGAGCCTGTAAACTGCTCTGATTTGCTGTTACTTTACGACCTGAACCTATGTTTTACACCCCCTTGCATTTAGTTTCATTCCTTTCTGTAAGTTCACCCATCTTCAAAGCATCTGAGGAAGTGGGATCTTCTCCCATGAAAGCTCATGCAAAAAATAGATCTGTTAGTGCCACACAACTCCTTGTTTTTTTTACTGGACTAGACTAACACAGCTATCCCTTTTGAAATTGACCTATGACTGAGTCACTGAAGTCCCCAAATCATCATTTAAAGACTTCAGGGTATATAAAAACCACCAGTAAGTGACCCAAGCTTCATGCTACAGGGTTAAAAAAAAAAAAAAAAAAAAAAAAAAACCTGATAAAGTCCAGGGGCCTGGCCTCTTACAGAATGTGTTACTGTGCAGAGATGCACCAAGAGGGCACAGGCCAGGAGGCACAGGTCCTCCTTCAGCAGAGGCAGAAGCTGGAGATGTGGCTTCTCAGCATTTCTAAGAGAGAAGGCCTGGCCACTGACATGCATGGCAGAGAGTCCATCTGGGTTCTATGCCCAGCCTGGCAGTAGCCTCAGCATGACTAGGCAGCCAGGGCCCAAGACACCTAGCTCTAGAAATCATGACCATGGGGGCTTTGCCTCTCCAGGAACTCCTGAGTTGGATAGGATATGGCAACCTGTCTTCCCCTGAAGTCAACCTCTTCCACTGGAGGTGAATCTCCAGGGCCATGATGCCTGGAGCTGAGTTGTTTAATTGCTTTTTACATTTATCTTAAGAGAAGGGTATCTGTTATGATCTCAAGCTTCAATGAGGTTTCACCCATGTCCCAGGACAGCAAATCTACCAGGATTCCTTAATCAGAGGTAGATCCCTCTTCTCCCCCACATGGATGGATAGACCAATGGATGTGAACGCATACTTGCTCTCATAACAAATGTTAAGCTTCTGTCATTAATGCTAGCATGCTTATTTATTGATTACAATTAACTCACTTAACATTTACACATATTTCATATTTATGTACTTCTAGAGGAAGCCTGCTCTAACAAAGAAGTTTTAGAAAGGACTTTCTCAAAAAAAGCAAGTTTGTTTTCTTGGTGGTCAGTGGGTGAAAAAACCTGGATGTGTGTCCTGTGGACCGTTAAACCTCAGGATTCATTTTACAATTTACAGCCACATACTGCAGTGTTACAGTGTGAGAAAACTGTGAAAATAAAAAGCTGCTTGCTTCATCTGTTTATTTTGTTTTTAAAGCCAATATCCTCCAATCATCTTTTTGCCATACATAATCCTTTGGAACACAGCTGAGAAGGGAAGAAATTACAGGCAATGAAAGTAAAAATTATTTAAGAACAGTACTGGAAACCTTTTAAATAATTTGTAGGCTGGGAAGGATTAGGTTTTTAATGAGTGTCTATTTTCTGTATGCATACAAATAAAAAAATGTTTCCAACTGTAATCATTAAAATTACAGATAGGAAAAGAGAAAAAAGTGCTGCTTGATTTAAGAAAGTTTACTTGGAAATAACACATTAATAGCCTAGTGTCAACAGGATAGATGACTAAAACAGATGTGATAATTTTAACATGGTAGCTAGTCTAGGTAAACCCTAGTCTCCCTCTGAAGATTTATCTTGAATAGCTACTGTATTAAAATTTACTAGAATTTTAACATCTTAAGTAACAAATGAAACATACATCTTTTCCATTCTGTTGACATGGCCCAAAATAGAGTCCTCAACTCCTGATATCAAGGACATGCCCTTTGGTGATAAATTCCACAAGGCTGATGGCTGGAAGCAAAACATAAAAATAGATTCCTTGCCTCTCTAAAAGAACTTTGTGGGGAATATCAAAGCTCTGTGCATCTGCTTAGAGAAAGCATGATTTGCACAGTACCAAAACTTAATAAAGGGCTTTAAAGAAAAAACAGATCCCTTGACTATATCTCATCTTTAAATTTATAACATTCAAGAGAAGTATTTTTTAAAAAAATCACATAAGAAGCCAAAGAATTTTAATAGAATAAAAATGTCTACAGAAATCACTTGTAATTCATGAACTAATAGAGCCTACTGACCAAGTAGGAATACAACATTTAGGGGGAAAAAATACCTGAACTCTATCAACATGGACTTTCACTCCTCCAACGATTCCTTTTTTAAAGGCCGCCAGCATATCTAATATTGGATTGAATCTGCTTCCCCTATAATTTAAAAAAACAAATAGATCAATATTAAACATGTAAAATCACATGACAAATAATGTTCCTCTCCACATATATTCCATACCTTATGTTATCCTCACGGATAAGCACGAGGAACAGGGGACGACCATGCATTTTCCAGTATTGCTTAATGAACTGTAATGCATTCTAGGTAAACATAAAAGTGTATGTGATTCATCCCAGGAAACATACAATATGATATATTGTTAAGAACAGCAATACACTGTAAAAAAACAAAGGTACTGCTTTAAACCCACCGAACTACAAACCCTGAAACATTTTTGAGGGGGAGGGGGGAACAGAAGCAATTTTCAAACAATGCACTGCTACAGCTTTATAATTACATTGCTGTTACTACAGGTTAGTCACAAACTAGGCAAGTCACCAGTGGAGCAGAATGAAATATTTATTGATACATTTATTGGTGTGTATAAATAGGAGTCTGATGTCAATCGTGCGTGAAAGCTCAGTGGTGACAACTGGCACCTTTCATACAGCTGAAGGAGCTGCGATAGCCCAGGTCATTTCTCCCTGAAAAAGGGGGGGGGGGGCAGGGTGGATAAGGTTAGCATTAGAAATGGGTGAAGTTTTTTGAAATAATGTATTTGCTGAAAAATGCAGTTTTAGGTCAACTGAAACTGTTCTCCAATTTGATCTGAATTCACTGAATAATTTCATGCAAAACAATTTTTTGGGACTGCTTCATAAAAGGACTTCAAAACTTTCAAAATAAAGGGGAGAAAGGGTGGTCTAGCACCTGACAAACCCCATGATTAGAGCACTCACCTGGGACATGAAAGATGTAGATGTAGATTCATGTCCCCACTCCGCATAATTCGGAGCAGCGATTTGAACTTGCAAATGAGTGCCCTACCCGTTGGGCTATGATTCTGCTGATAATGTTCCACTTTGCATAAATAAATACTCAACAGGCCAAAGGAAGCAAGAATGCCCCTACAGTCTGGTGGCTGGGCACTGCCTTGGCTGGGGGCACACCCAGGGAACAGGCCTTGATTGAAATCAAACAAATTTTTTGCACAGCTCTAATCAGCACTGCAGCCATAACTGGGTTTGAACCAAGGAAACCAAATGTTAGTTTGTGGTCACAGCTCCAGAAAAGCCCCACCAGGTGAGGCTTTGAATCAGAGCATCCCTTAAGTGAACTGCCAATACTCTTCCCCTAGCCAAAACTTGTCTGTCTTTTGAGCTGCACTTGCCAGTTTCTCTGGGAAGTTGACGTTTTCAGGTATGTTGTCCTACTGCAGTGGTTCCCAAACTATGGTCTGGAGACCTCCAGGTGTCTGTAGACATGTTGCAAGGGGTCTCCGGAGCCTCTCCCTACTGGGGCTGGAAATCAGTTACAGCCCTGATGCTCCCCACCAGGGCTGCCTCTCCCTGCCCATGGCCAGATCCTGGCAGGAGAATGGGGACGTGGCAGTTCCCCAGCAGGAGCAAGGGCAGGGGGCCATCACTGCTGCAGCCTGGCTCCCCAGCGGCATGGGCAATGGTGATGGCAGTGCTGCTTGCTGTCCCAGTGGTGCAGGCCAGATTACATAATCAGCCAGGGGGCACAAAGTTTTTTTTTTTGTTGTTAAAAAGGGGCCCCAGCCTGAAAAAGGTTGCGTACCACTGTCCTACTGCATTCTCACCCCCTCCTGGAGTTAGCTTTCTGCCACCATGGAACATCCAGTAGGGTCTCAGCTGGACTAATTGCGTATCAGTGCTAACATTTTCATCGTACTTACCAACACAACTTTGCTTGTCTGGTTCACTGAGAGTACACAGACTATATCAATCCCACATCTCAACAAACCTTCAGAACCACACAATTGATTTTTATATATGACTTTTTCATCAGGTTGCATAAGAGAAACAATAGATAAATACCTTAATGTCATCAATCAACAGCATAACATCTTGAGACATGTAGAAGTCACTTAAATCAAAAATGATTGGGTAGCAAACAACAGTCTTTCCTAGTATTCGATAAATCTGTAGGGGAAAAAAGCTTACATTACCCATTTCATAATAATACTTGAAATTAACATTAATATAGCTTAAAAAAAAACAGATGTAGTCTTACAGAACTATAAAAGTAATAATGATCTGCAATAAGGACAATTAAAAAAACTCATTTTATGAATCTTTGCTCTTATACAGTGAGCAAATCCACATGATCACATAATCAAAGTAGTTCACCCCTATCTTGATCAAGCTTCTCTTGGCTGAGTAAATACTACACTAATTAGCTCAGGTAAGGCATGAAATAATTTGACAGTGAGATAGCATATGCTTTGTCCTTAATGTGTTTACAAAGTACATTAAAAAGCATTTTATAACAAACAAGTTTTATATGCAGAAAATAAAATTGCATTTACTAAGCTGAACAATTTATTCATAGACTTCAAGGTCAGAAGAACCATTACATCTTTTAGTCTGACTTCCTGCACAATGCAGGCCACTGAACCATACCCATCCACCCCTGTAATAGACCAGTAACCTATGACTGAGTTACTGAAGTCCTCAAATAATGGTTTAAAGACTTCAAGGTACAGAGAATCGACAAGCAAGCGACTTATATCCCATGCTGCAGAGGAAGGCCGAAAATTTCTACAGCCTATGCCAATCTACCCTGGGGAAAAAAATTCCTTCCAGAACCAAATGTAGCAATCCACAAAACCCTGAGCATGTGGGCAAGACTGCTCAGCCAGACATTCAGAAAGAATTCTCTGCATTAACTCTGAACCTGCCCCTTCTAACATCCCATCACAGGCCTTTCAGTGTATTTATCACTAGTAGTCAAACATCTGTTAATTGCCAAAGTAGGCTGCCCCATCATACTGTCTTATTCATAAACTAAACAAGATCCATCTTAACCAGCTAGAGTTTTTTGCCCTCACTGCTCCCCTTAGAAGACTGCTCTAGAATTTCACCCTTCTGACAGTTAGAAACGTTCATTTAATTTCAAGTTTAAACTTCCTGATGGCCAGTTTATACCCATTAGTTCTGATATTTATTCCTCTGATGTAAGGCAATCATTTCTTCCCTCAGCCTTCTTTTGGTCATGCTAAACAAGCCAAAGGTACGTCTATACTGATGGCAGCAAATTCGCTGCCATCAGCTCGCCCTTCCTGGAGTGGATTGCAACAAGTATGAACTTACCACACTTCTCCTGAAAGCTGACCCCCAAAGTCCTGGGGGTCAGAGAATGTAGAGGAAAGCAAACCGCAAACGATTTGTGGTCAGCTTTCCCCAAATGTGTAAGGGCAACTTAAAAAGTCGCCCGTGCTTATGTGAGGAATTTTACGTTCCTCGTGTAAATGGTGGTTGACTGCCACCAAAAAAATCACAAGTATAGACTAGGGCCAAGGTCTTTGAGTCTCCTCTCAGAACAAAAGTTTTCCTCGATTCATCCTATTTGCCCTTCTCTTCATCTGTTCCAGTTTGAATTCATCTTTATTATACACGGGAGACCATAACTGCACACAGTATTCCAAAATGAGCTCTCACCAGCTCCTTGTATAATGATACTAATGCCTTCCTATTGCTCTTGGAAATATCTCACCTGGTGCACTACATTTTTTTTTCCCCATAGCTGCAGCACATTGACAGCTAACAACTGTCCTGTGATCAGCAAGTACACTTACATCTTTCTCCTCCTCCTGTCACTTCCGACTGATGCATCCCCAGTTAATAGTAAAAAAATGTTATTAATCCCTCAATGTTTGCACTTTCCACTACAAATTTTATCCTATTTCTATTTTTCTAGTTTCTAAGATCATCTAGGTTTTCTTGTATGATGCCCTGGTCCTTTCTCTGTATTAGCAATACTTCCCAACTTTCTGTCATCCACAAACTTTATTAGCACATTCCCACTTTTTGTGGCAAGGTCAGTAATAAAAATATAAAAAATAAAAAGCATTTTGACTTTGCAGAATATTCAAAATTTGTCTGATATACATTCTAATTAGAGTGATACAAATTAATAACTTATTGCAATAACCTTTGATGTTCCAAGGCATCCAATAGGCCTGTCGGGTCTTCCAGATAATCCCAATTTGTCATTAATCCCCAAATGAAAGTAAGCCTGTAAGAAATATTAATGTGACACTGTAAATCCATCTAGTAACACAGACAAAATACAGGCCTTTTTAATTTTATACTGGAGGCAAAAACAACTGCAAAAATGTGAATTCAGCTCCGTTTTTTGACAAAGGCATAAATATAAACCACTAGAATTCTTGGACATACATGTGTCTCATTGATGGACTCTGTTAAATAATTGAAAAAAACAGATAAAATAGATTACATGTGCAGCCCAAGGACTGAATTTAGTGCGGTATTTTGATAAAAAAGCTGTATTTGAAACAAAAAGTGAGTTATTTATTAAGTTGAAGTGGGAAATACACAGATTACTTACATCATAACATTTAATAATCTTTTCACTGATAGACTGTGTTTGACATAATGAAAATCACATCAACGCTCCTGGACCATCAGCATTCAACTTCATTATATCTCTGTTGTCTTCATAGTTCCCACCCATCCTTTTAAAAATAATTTGTTGCTCATGAGAGCAGAGGGATGGATGAACAGCTGCTAATGCGAGCAGGGTATGAGGGCAGGAGCTAAGTAAGTGTCTCAAAGATGCTCTTTACTAGTGGGTTTTAATCATGGCCCTGAACATCACAGCTATCATAGTGGTGGGTCTCTTTAGCAGAGCTTATTCAGAGTGCTGAATTAGGACCTGATCCTTAAGTTTGTTCTACAAGGGCACACTCTCAGACCCATGCAGAGCACCACTGACTCTTGCCTATGTGCAGCAAGTTTCAGAATTGGGCCTCATGTTGTAATGGGAATTAGCATGCTATTGACTAGCTCAATGCATATAAAATTCCTACTCAGAAATCTCAAAACTTCTCCAGCTTAACCAAAATTATCTGCACTAGACTGAGTATTGAAGAAATGTTGATGTTGGCTGGCTTACATATTAATTTCTGGCTTCTTACTATTTTACCAAAAGAATATTTTTAACTTAAATATTTTGTGCTTCTGAGCTGGGGTAGAGAAAGCCTATGCATGTCAGGACAAAGTTATAAGCTGCTAGGGATCCCTTCAGCCCTGCCCCAAGCCACTTGGAACAGATTTTGGACTTGGAGAAAGGAACACAAAAGGCTTAGTTACCAACTGGAAGGAACAGAGAGCAGTTCTTTAGCCCTTATTGTGGGAAGAACGCTTGGATGGGCCAGGAACTGAGAAAGACTGCTGCATATCAGAGCTCCCTCTTGTGGGAATGTAGGCCTGGCAGGAGAGGATTGCTGTCTATGGCTGCCCATGAAAGACTTGGGTTGGCACAAGCCAGCTGGGGCAGAAGAGTTTATACTTCTTTGTATGTGTTTTGGCTTTGGATACCCTGGAAAGAGATGGAACTTTTATATCACCTAGCTGGAGAGGTCATCTGAAACTGGATAGTGCTAAGATTGGAAGATCAGCTTCAGGGATGGAAGGATACAGAAGCAGAGCCACAGCCACACTGCACCATGCCACAAGGGGGCATGGGACTACAGTTCCTTTATATCAGGGGTCTCAAACATGTGGCCCGTGGACTGCATGCGGCCCTTAAAGTTGTTTCCTGCAGCCTGCAAGAACACTATCCTTACTGATATTTGCAATATTGTTGCATGAAAAGGTTTCAGTGGTGTGGCCTTCAGGCTAAGGTACTAGTCCTCATGCAACCCTCATGGTGATTTGAGTTTGAGACTTCTGCTTTATATAGAATCCTGTAGATCCATGAATGCTGATATCTGCAGACCATTTCTTGTGGATGCAGGTTAGATGTGAATCTACATATTTGTATTTGTGCATGGTTCCACAGATGAGTAGAGCCCTGCCAATCTGTGGATATCTGCATTCACAGATGCAACATGGATAATCCTTGGACCATTTCTTGTGGATACACATCAGGTGTGGATCCACATATTTGTATCTGCACAGGGCTCTGCCTTTATGTTCTAGAGAACATTAAAACACCATACAATTGTCCATATCATTATTCATTTATGTTAATTTTTTTTAAACATAAGTAGTTTATTTTAAGCATACAAAGCATATTTATTTCCATTTTTATTTACACTCAAAGCAAAACATGAAAATGTCTTCCTCACAGAGAAAGAACAAGAACAGCAAAGGATAACCCTTTTAAGGTTCATATCTTTTATTCTGAGAGGGGGGAAGATCAATTCACAAATAACATGTTTTACACAAAATGAAAACATCTTACTGTTCTTTGCTTAATTTTATTTATGCAAGCTATGATAAATTAAGTACACACAGCATGGCTTCACCTGATAATGTCACATATAGCAAAGTATTCCTTAATATGTGAGGTTTTACAACATTGCATCAGATTAGTTAACATGTAATGGAAACATATCATAACTACTGAGCTATATATAAGCCAGAGTATGCATGCAAATTAAATCTTAAAAAAAAAAAAAAAAAAGCTCTAGAATCATAGAAAATTAGGGTTGGAAGTGACCTCAGAAGATTCAACCTCGTGCTCAAAGCGGACCAACCCCATTTTGCAACTCCCATTCTGTTTAGTTAATTTTAGATGACAAACACCATTATTAAACTGGAACTAAACTTCCTTTAATTTTATAAATGACATTGGGAAGATTTCTCTCGGCACATTCATTGCATCCTGTCAGGCTGATCTCTTAGGAATATTGATATACCTACTTGATCTATGATATGTCTTCACTGCAGAGTTGGCTTTTATTTGGGCATTACCCTTAACCTACCTTGAGTCTGTACACAAAAACTTTGTACTGGCATTAAGTGGTGCTTTCAAACTGGCTGTTGTGGCAGCATTCACACTGGAACCTGGATTTCCCTTTGACTCAGGCTAGTAACTCACCCACTTAGCACTGCAGATGCAGGGTAAATCACACAACTGCTGACAGTCCTCTTGTGTCCGTCCCCTCTCTCCATATCCCCAAAATGAGAAAAATTTCCACATAATTTACTGGGAAAGAATCAGAGTGGCCAATCTTGCTGCAGCACAAAGAAACACAGGATATGCCCCCAGAAATACTAAATATACATGTGGGTGAGCACAGCATACATGAGGACACAGTAGCTCACGAAAGGTTTTGCAGTGTGGCTGCTTAACCCATGTCCCAATCATCCAGCATAACACTGCCGTGATGAAAAGACATGACAAGTCAAAATGAACAGCAACTGCAAATGAGCTGTAATGGCAGAAATCGCACCATTTAGAGTCCTTTAAAACAACTAAGTATCACTGTACACGCTAACTCTATCCAGCTCTATTGATCTGCCAACTTTTTGGGCCTTAATGACTGCACACAGCTATAGTTACTGGCTGTAAAGCAAGGTGACCTTAGTGAAGAAAAGTTAACCTGCTGAAAAAAGTAACAAATTAAAAAATTCTACCCAGTGAAGCACGGTGGAGCTACCAAGGGAAAAAGGAGAGTTAACACAAAACCGGGGGGGAGAGGCTGTCAAGGAATAGCACCTGTTTTGAGGACTAACTCAACTCTAGTGAACTGAAGCTGATGGGAGAGGGTCTCACAGATGTGGCACTCTAGCTGTGGCTAAACTGAAGGAAGGGAGTCTTTCCTCCTTTGGTGGGGTGAGGCCTAGTCTGCCTCCTGGAGGTCCTCTGCATTTAAATTATGGGCTGGCAAAGTCCAGCTGGTCCCTCTCACTGGGGCTTCTTTCCTGTTCCACAACCCCTTAGTGCAACTGCACCACTAGGAAAAGGGCGGGGCCCAACCCAGGGACCCTATGAGCAGCAGCTTTCAAACTGAGTCCAAGAGGCTACTGTCTTCCCTGGGTCGCCAAAGTATGGCCCCACAGTTGCTGTATCACCCTCTAGGGCTGAGGACTCACAGCCTCCTGATTTTAAGCCTCAGTCTCTGCGGTCCTCCCCTTGTTTGGGTTGGGGTTTCCCCACCTCCACTCCCTTCCTCAGTTCTTGTAGCAAATTAAGTCATCCTTCAAGTTGCAGGGCCTAACAGCCTTGCTTGTAAGAATTCTCCCACTCCCTCTGCACCTTTTAGGATGTTGTGGCAAAACTGCAAACAAAACTTCTCCAATTACTCCTCCAGCAGCTCCACTACCCTCTGCACTCCTTTCAGCTGCCCCACCCTGCCTGAGAAGGAGACTTTTAAGCAGTGCAGCAGGTTTGTCAATTGAGACACCTGGAACCAATGATCCTGGTATAGTCCTTGCTAACTCAGCCCGGGGCTAACAGATACCCCTTCCACTACTCTCCTATAGGAGGTTGGCTGGGGAAGTGGCCTGTGACTGTTGGGCCTATTTCCGGTCCCTCATCTGTGCACACCTCCGGGCAGAGTTCCTCTGGGCAGCATCCACTGGCTCCCTTGACAGCTTCCGGGAGCAGTGGGGGCTATCTGAGGTTCTCTGACTGGTGTTCCCATCTGAAACGCTTATTATCAACCTGTGACCCTGACACATGTCCCTGTTATTTTCCTAGTTGTCCCCCGAAATCTTTTGAGAAACGGTCCAGTGCCACCTCCCCTTATGCTGGGAGAAGCGTTTTAAAAGAGGGTGGGCTTGTGACCACCCACCACTGTTCCTTCAATAGGACTACTCTCCTATAGGAGGTTGGCTGGGGAAGGGGCCTGTGACTGGGGGGCCTATTTCCAGTCCCTCGTCCGTGCACCTCCAGGCAGAGTTGCTCTGGACAGCGTCCGCTGGCTCCCTCAACAACTTCCGGGAGCAGGGGCGCTATCCAAGGTTCTCTGCTCAGTGTCCCCTTCTGAATCCCTTATTATAAACCTGTGACCTTCACATCCATCCCTGTTATTACCTTAGTTGTCCCCAGAACTCTTTTGAAAAATGGCCCAGTGCCACCTCCCCTAAGGCTGGGGGAGGGGTTTTAGAAGTGGGTGGGTGCACCATTCTTCAACAGGACTACTCTCCTATACCCATCCAGTTGGCCTGTCACACTCCATATTTTGTAGAAAAAAATCCAACTTCCTTGATGTTAAGTGTGCATTTTCTACAGACTAAATATAACATAAACTGGCCTTGGAGCCATTAGTCTGTTTGGCTTTCATATTTTAAAAATAAGTATGCATAGCACAATGGCTACTTTCACTAATTACAACCCTGGAAACAGTAACACAGAGATGCCAATCATGCAGCTACAATGCAATGAACAAAATGTCCACTTCACTATAATTATCCAGTCTGAGTAAACATATTCAGTGGGAAGAGACTGGAAAGTCCACTCAATGTCAAAAATATTAATAAACCTAATAATTTGGTGTCTATAGGTAACATAAATAAAAAGCTGCCATTTTCCTTAAGGTGCTTATTTTTACATACTGTAGTATGGAGATCATATGAATGACAAGTAATAAACATATTATAACTTCACACTAGAAGGAGCTCTGCTTCCCTAGAACAGTCTATAATCCTTTATGTATAAAAGAATTGTCTCTACTAACAAAAACAGAATTTTAATGATCATATAATACGTTTTCTTTGGGCAATATTTTTTTAAATAACAGTAATATGCTGCACTCCACATCTACTCTGTATCTTCCAATAATAGGTCACTTGCTTCATCCATCACAAAAAATATCCACAAAGTGCCTCAATTCGCTTCCAGTCTCTTTTCAAGAAAAACACCTTTAGGTTAACCAACATCTGGGCTAGCACAGCCCTGAGCTCAGAACACCAGAACTCTAGTTCATCTCCAAGAAATATCTGAAGTTTTTCAAGTTAACCTTCCCCATGGAGCTGGGCACCTTAAAACAGAGGTTCTCAAAGTGGGGTACAGGGTGCATCCTAAGGAAGGGCCATGGACACCAGCCTGAAAGGTAGACCCTTTGGATGGGAGTCAAGGCAGGAAGAAAAGTAAGGGACACTCCAGCCCCTGGAGCACTGTTGCCACTGGACTGTACCACAACACTCCCCTGCCCCACACACGGGCTGGCTGGTCTCAGCTTGAGTGTCTCCAGCTACACCCAGCACTCTCTGCCCTGGTCCTGGCCTGCCTCTGCCCAAACAAGGCCTGCCCAAGTCCCACACCTAGCCCAGAACACTGCTGCGCTGGTCCATGCTGCAGAGCCGGTCCACACTGCTGACCAGTTCTAGGCTAGCTGGTGCATGCAGGATTGTTGACCGACTCTGGCAGCCAGCTCACCAGCTCACTGCTGAGGTGCTGTCAGCCCAGCCTGCCCCAATGGGGCCAGCGCTGTGACCCATACTCTGGCCCTGGTGGCAGTGGGGTGTGCAAAGGGCCACAAAAATCTCATCACCCCAGGCCCACAGGAGTGTTCATCTGGCCCTGGATGCCGCGCAGCTGTTGTAGTCCCTGCCACTGCTGGGCATACTCCCCTCTACCCCTTCCACACTCACATCAGACATGCTCACCCTGGTGCCTGCTGCCACTACTTCTGGCAGCTGCCCCCCACTGCTATCTGGCAGCATGCTGCTGCCCCCTTCCCACCACAGCTCCCCTACCACTGCCAGGTGCACTTCATGCACTGCTGCCCTGCTCCCTGCACTGCCACTCAGAAGAGGGGCCCAAGTGTTACAAAAAGCTAAAGTAGACTCCTCTGCAATCTTTTTTAATTCTTTGATTTTGCTCTCATTTAGTCTATTCTCCTCTTCTGCTGCTCTCTTGAACCATCTGTTTTCTTATTCTAACTTGCCTGAATTTTCCTATCCTCACCACCCCTCCTGTCTACCTCATCTTCCTCTTATTTGTTAACTGTTTCTTTCTGACCTTTCTTACACATTTTTCCTCTTCTTGCTTTTCTATTTTCATATCTCATCTTCTCTCACACATACAATTTCTTTGGATGCAGTCCCATGTTTTAGAACCTTGAGCTTTAATGTGCTATAACTGGTAGCTAGGCTAATTTGCTATTTTGTAATAGAATACTTTGAACTATATTAAACATCAAACTGAACTATTTTAAAAAAATAAAGATAGCCATAGCGGGATTAAGAAAATGACTTCAACTTACCTTTTGTGGTTGTTCTTAGCAGAACACATTTGAAACAACAGAAAGTCATTTATAATATAAACTGCATTCATTTAAAATACATTTTAAAGGGTTATATAATTTATACTTCATAACAACTAAGTACAGCAAATATGGTTAAAAGACAAAAGGAAATTTAATGAAGCCAAGAAGGAAGAATGATTAAAAAAAACAGGCAAAGAGATAGTATTAGAAAAGCAAAAGGGAAGTAAAAGGAGACATCCCACAGCTCTGATTGCTGCATGGTAACTGGGAAGGAAACCCCTCTTATACTTTGCATCAACAGGAGGAGTTACTGACTGGGCTGGTAAGTGGCTGAAAGAGAGAGGAGAAGCAACAGCATATGCTTGAAGAGGCCTCTCTTGCTGCTCAGGTTCTAGCTGGCTGGGGGGAACAGGTGGGCTGATGGCTCTGTGATCCATTGTTCCAACGTAGTTACTCACTCTCTTGGACTTTTTAAAAGCCTGCTGCTTCATTAGCTGCTGACAGATAATTTCATCCAGCATAGGCAGTGCTGAAGAAGCCAGGAGAAGTCTAGCTTCCCTACTCCAGGTAGAGGCAGAGGACAAGTGGCAATACATGGATAACAAGTAATCGTAGGCATAAGGGGTCAAGTGGTCTGGGAATCAAACAATGGAAATCAGATTATTGGAACATAGGTTCTGTAGTAAATTGCTGGGACACATCGTGGGTCTGAACCATCTTTGTTGTTTGTGATTGCAGGAAGCATTTGGAGGAGGGGTGACGTCTGGATTTACAGGCTCTCAATCATGCATGGGGCCCACAAACAGGCAATGAGGTCAGCAAGTGGATCACAGCTGAGTTTCAAGGATAAACTGCTTGCCTTCAGTGGTACAGCAAAACACCCATATTGTGGTATCCATGTATGGATGGCTCTGCTGCACTCCCAGATGACTGAGGTACAGCCATGTGATTTCTTGGTTATTCACCTTCATAAAAATGATCATGAAACTTGTACCAGAACAGTTTGAGAATTAGAATTTAGAAGGATGGGGAACTGATTGGTAGTTATGGCCAAATTGGTTTGGTCAGAGCTGCTTACAAGAGAAATTTGGCAGGGAGCTGTCAAGCCAGCCTGGTAAGTGCCTGAAAAAGAGGGGAGACAGGGCCCATAAGACTATAAACTAGAAGACTGCCAGGACAATTTTGGAGGCAGGGGGCTCAGTAATCAAACATACAGGCACCCAATACACTGGGCATGAGCCAGAAGAATGAGGGATGCCATCAGACAGATGTAGGGGTTGGCATTTGGCTTCATGACTTTAAGGACTATATGGATCCAAACACTATGTGTGGCTGTGGTCATGCTAATTGTAACCAGCTTCCAATGCAGATAATGGCTAAAAACACCAGTACCATGAGGTAAATGCGACCCAGGATGTCACTGCTGGACCTTGCATCTATAGGGGAAGAGGAAACAAAGTTCTTGTAGACTGAGCTGCCCCCCTGGCATCTTTACAAGTGAATCCACACAAGTGGAGAGCAAGAGGATTCTGAAGGGAACTCCTAGTCATAGGCCAATGAGCTTCTGTTCTGAGATATTGGTTATGTGCTCTAGGTCCTCTAACTACACACTCCACCCAAGCAAATACCTATGGTGTGAGAGTAGGGGGTCGGAATATAGCACTCCTACCCAGTGTTAAGTTAATAAGTCAAGGCCTGCTGCTTAAATCCATCACCATGCTGGTCACTGATTCATTAGGTGTCCAGATCAACCTTAGGCCATGGATCTATTGTACTTTTTGTTTTATTCTCTAAGAGATGGACTAGATACTAGCTAGATCAGATAACAGATCACCACAAATTACATTTTGGTTTATAGTAAAAGATGTACTTAAGTGCATATACAGAACACAGCTTTCAATTATTTGCTAAATGCTGTGACAAGGCATCCATTATGAACCAATAATGAACACTTTGAAGTTTAATTAAAATTAAACAGAAAGCTAGATAACTCATCACAATGCAAGTAGGCATGAGTCTGGTTGGCAGCAAATAAAGAATTGCTTTAAAAAGGAACTGCATAGGTAAGTTATTAATGTAGAATCTCTTACTTTGACAAGCTCCTGTTGATCCCATATTTGAATAGGTTCTACCTGTTGAGGAGTCTGCGTCTGTATCCCATATGTGTTTAGGAAAACTTGCAGACTACAAAACAAAAAAAATGCAGGGATTTAATCATGGCATAACTACAGTGCTTTTATAACTGTCTTCATAGCAATTATTGAAGCAAAAACCATAAGTATCATACCAATCGAAATCCCAATTAATATTCTCACTCATGCGTCTCTGAAAACCTGTGCCAAGTAGATCTATCACATTCAATTTTTTCTTAAAACAGAAATTCTTAATAAAACTAAATGCCTTACCGTTGACTTTCTGCTATAAGGGCCACATGGACCACCAAGTCATTTTCAAGAGGCCCCTAAAATCAGTAAAGCAAACAAGTATTTTTATTGGCATAGTTTAAAAAAAACCCCACTTTGTTAGTTCAATAGAAACAAGAACGTTCACTGTATTTAAACAATTCATAGATATGATCAGAATCAACTCAGTACTTTGCTGTTTCTTCCTGACAGTTTGACTGTGCACACGGGACTGTAGAACTAAAAGCCATAAATCTCACAACAAATTGAGGGGCTTTACTGTCAATGGTATTTTGAATGATGCATTCTGGAGTGTTTGAAACAGATTCTTCTTTTGCCACCATTAACAGTTTTGTAATGGGAAAAAGGACGACATTGTGTATAATGTATTTTAAAAATGATTATAGGTAGCAAAAATTCTGCAGCGTATTTCCCAGAAAAAATGCAGTTGAACTATTGATATTTTTGACATTTTCACTTATACCTACTATATTATTCTGATATACAGTATAGACCTTGTAATGAATTAATCACCTAACTGTTACTGATACAGTCTTTATAAAAAACTGAAACACATGCATGCATGTGCACACCCATACCATGACATACAAGCTGATGGTTTTCATATTTTTAATTGGACAGTTACCTGTATTGTTGCATGAAAGAGATACTAGACATTTCAAAAGGATAACAATATCTCTACTCTTATGACTATTTAGCTTATTTAGAACAAAATAAGTGACAGTATTTTGCTCAGAGAAAAGACATGTAACCAGTACTAAATTAAACAATATTGGTAAAATTCTGATGCCACTGATGCCAAAATCAGTAGCTAACTCTCACTGACATCACTGCAGATGTCATTTCTAACCCACAACTTGTTTCACTGATTACGATGTTTGGGTACTCTCCCGTTATTTCCTCAACAGCATTCAAGGTACTCTACACCCCTTCTGATGTTTTGTGGGGTTGGAGGGGGACGGAGAGGGGAATACTATGGTCCATCTAGCAGAAGCAAATATACTGTTATTTCCAAAATGTTTCTCTGTGAAAGCAGTTTTATCAGTAAAAAAATTTAAATTCTAAGTGGGCATTTTTACAGTGTGAAGGAAAATTGAGCAGAATTTGCACAACAAAAAAAAAAAAAAATAGAAAATACGTCAACTTCAAAAATTTTTCTGTATCTGTAATACACCATAATTAGTTTTCCCTTGTAAGTCTTTGAAGTAAGACGACCAGTTCAGGCACTCATGACACCTCCAAATCAAGTAATACTCATTGTAGTCACAAGAGAAAATTTTGATGCCTTTGTCTTAATAAGTACACGTATGACTTCAATGAGAGGTTGCAGAAACACCATAACCTACAGTTTTTAAGCATCAAAACAGATCACTCCACCCCCCCACCCCGAGAATTATTTCAGTGTATACTAGCGGTGCTCAACTTTTCCAGATTGTTATACACCTTTCAAGGGTCTGATATGTTGTGTGTGCTCTCCATTTTATCTCACTTAGAGAACTACTAGTTTACAGCTCTGACATAAAATACAAAAGTGAAACAGCAGACATTTACAGAAAAAAATACTCATTTTTACCATATAACTACAAAATAAATCAATCAGAACATTAATACTGTACTTACATTTCAGTATATGGTATAAATAGCATAGAAAAGTCATTGTATAAAATTTTAGTTTGTACTGACTTCGCTAGTGCTTTTTATGTCGCCTGTTGTTAAAACTAAGCAAACATTTAGATGAGTTGATGTACCTCTGTGTACCCTGAAAGGTATGGGAACTGTTGGTTGAGAACCACTCTTGTATACCACTGGAGCAAGAAAGACTAGCTGGAAATTTAAGTGACATAACACCTTGATAATAAAACAGTTTCTGCAATGACATTAGGAAGTTCATACCAGCTAAACAAATACTATTTGTAAAGGTGTTTAAAAAGACAGACACAAGTAGCTTTCTTTCAGGAGGGTAACAGACCACTGAAAATTTTATGTCAGAATTCGAAATGCTTTATGGAGTTTCTTTGCTGCTCTATTTCTATTACTATCATGCCAGGGATCGAGGTGGTTTGACTATTGAGATTGATATGTTATTGATATGTGAAAGTCTTGAGAGAGAGATGGTTAGATACAAGTTCTATGCCAAGCTACTGTGTTACATTTGTGCACAACAGATGCAAGGAAGAAAGCACGTATGTTCTAACTAGAATTCCTTATTTCCAGATTATGTAGTATATGAACTGGATTCTTGATATTCAAATATACAAGTAAATTTTTTATTTATAAATTTTAGTACAGAACTCCAGAAAGTCATGTCTAGGACAAAAAAGGAATTTATTTAAAAAATAAACTTCTGATCCCTCATTTCTCATGTACATCTATTTACTGGTATGCAGGATTTCATGGATTATTGCACTTGATGAAGTACTTTATCAAAAGGCGCTGCAATCTTTTTCTAGGTGATGCTCTGCTTCAGTCACTTTTATTTTCAACAACCTGGCTACGTGAAACTTAGACTTTCAAAAATAGTGTGAGAAACTCAATCTAGTGCATTCAGCTAGCATATTACTACTATATATTATGGAGAAAGCAAATATCTTAGTCTTTCAGTGTGTCAAGGTCTCAAAGACAGTATCAAGTTATAGATCTAGAATGTGCCCCATCATACTCTAAACACTGTTAGAACATTCACAATTAGAAGATTAATGAAATACAGCCATTTATCAGTCCTTCTTAAAAATGATAGTACACCGTACCATTAGCTACCCATATTCAGTGAAAGTTGAATAAAGTAGATGTCAGTGTGATGAATGCACTCCTATATTCATAGCCTACTCATCATAATAGGAATCTGTGTACAAAGTATACATTGTGAGGTGTCATTTGAAAACTACTAACTTTCTGGTCAATAGTATTATGATGAAACATATGTAGCAACATTATATGTAAAAGTTATAACTATATGATAGAATTAATTCTGAAAGTGTTTACCAGTAAACCAGTTTCTCAAAGATGTAGGACAAGATGATGCCTGTAGCCAGGTGTCATCAAAGTTGATGGATCAACTCTTACCAAGTGGCCATTCTTTGGCAGGAAATGGGGGCACGAACAAGCAGATCTGCATCTTAGCAAACAATAGCACGGAACCTCTTTCATCACTAGATGCCTGGTCTCCATGCCCACAGTAGGAATTAACATTATCAAGGGATAACTCTCAGTAATGCATTTCAAAGTGGTCTGACAGCATTTGGCCATCAATATTACTAGAAATATGTGATAAGGGATTTCATCTTGAACTAAATGTATATGTCAAGTTTTATTACTAGGAAGCATTTTATCTTTATTTCTCTTGTAACTATTTCTGACTTTAATATCTTGTACTTGTACTCATTTAAAAGCTACCTCCTTATAGATAAATCAATTTGTTTTGTTCTTCAGTAAAAACTAATCCAATGTTGTGAACTATTTGGGGAATTCTATTTACGGTAGCAAGTTACTGTATAAGTATAACCTTTGAGGGAGAACAGACTTAATATACTTGGACTGTCCAGAAGAGGGCTGGACAGTGCAAAACATACATTTTGAGAGAAAATTCTGGACTGTGATTGTGGTAGGGTCACTCTGCAAGTGGCAACCAAGGCTGAATGACTGAAGCATGATTGCAGCTATACAGATAGAATCAGGGTGTTAAGCTGAAAGGCTGTTTGTGAGTTTGGCATGTGAGAGCTACAGCAGCAAAGCTGAGGAACTCAAGCTGGCAGTCCAGGCCCTGACAGACCGTTATTGGTCTGGATTGCACCCCAGAAGGTCATAGTCAGTACTTAGATACTGCTACACAATTTATGCCCAATATGTCCACCAATTTTCCTGGTGCAGGTTTATAGAAGCTTCTTAAATTAAAAAATATGTAAGATTTTGTGTTTTTAATATAGCCTTGAATACTTAACAGTTATTGTAAGCTAAAAAAAAGACAGGACTGTGCTTAAGATTACAGCTTTTCCAGATCGAGTCAGAAACAGGAATAAATGACTTAAGGAAGTCAAATTTAGTTTGTGTACTCAGTGAAGGTATGATAAGGTTTATGAAAAGTTTGCACTATACCTAACATTCACAGCAGAGGCAGGGCCAGAAAAATGCAGTTTGTTAAGAGTATTTGGTTTTGGCGTAAAAATCATATCTTAAATACAATAGTCAGATGCTCTGTATATGTCACACACTGGATGTAGGATGAATTATGATTTTAAATTTTAAAAATCCTTTTTAGCAAAAGAAATTGGAAAAGAAGCCTCTGTATTTTGATTCAAAATGTGAGACACATAGTATTGAGCACTGGACCATGATCCAGCTTTGTCACCTTAATGGAACTGGAAAGAAGAGCTCCTTCAATACACTGACCACACATTTCTTATCATTCTTCACCAAGCAAAGGCTAAAAATGGCTCATACACATAGGTAGTAAACATGGGTTAAATACAAATACTTCCAAAGCATCAGGCATCTATTGAAGCATAAGATGTGAATCCAAGTAATTCATAGACATCCTGGCAAGAAAAAGAAATAATACGGCTTATCTGTTTGATTTGTCATTTAGTTATTTTATTACTGAAAGCAAAATTAAATCAATAAAGTATTTCAAGACATGCTACAAGAAATTAATCTTAATTATCCAGTAATCTCTTCTGCTTTCACTGTGTTTATTCTTCATATTTCTTTATTTAGAGAGTTAGCAACTTTAACACAGATTAACATACTTAAGTTTCAGTGCCAAAGTGGAGTTGAATACTGATTGTGAAGTGCAGGATGTCAGAAGAGATAACATGCTTGTAGATTATGGATGTTGTCACATTTCAAATGATTATGTCTGAAAACAGAAGACTGGAAACATTGTAATTTTTAAGACAGCTGGTATCTAGTGTCTCTTTCCTGAGAACTAGCCAGAATGTCAGAAGGTGGCAATGCTCCAATATATAAAAACTAATCTGATAAATTGTGAAATAGCTATGGTGTTCCAATCAGGGTCAGTATTTTGGATTTGATTTGATGATGTTCAAAACCCTTCGTTTTTAAAGAAGGAGATATTTATATTTGCTAGAACAATCTTATGAACAGTGAGATCAAAGACCCCGGGATGGACAGATAAATGGTGAAATTAAGAAAAAATTAAATGGACACCCTTCCAAGTGGTTATAACTGTTAAGTAATCTCCTACATCCCCTCCCCACCAATGATGAAAAGACCACAGGAATTTGCATTGGTTTAACTGTACTGACTTAAAAACCGATTTCAACCAGCAAAACTTCTGCATGCTGATAAATTCTTAAGTTTGAACATGCAGATGTTTTAGAGTCTACATTTACATTACAAGAAATTAGAAAGGAAATTAACTTTGCTCTCCTGGGTTCTGTTCTGTTTACACATGGTTGCAAGGACCTACAGCTAGAGGATGGGATTAACCCACTCTATGCATGTTTCAACTGTTGTCAAGTCAAGAAATTTCTGATCATGTGCAAGGATGCAAATACAGTCAAGTATTACAGTTAAGTGTATTTGTATTTAAGTAAAAATAATAAATTTATAATCAAATTATGTGCAAACTTCTGTCTTCTGTCAAGCTCAGATTTAGACTTGGAAAGCTGAGGCACACCACTGCAAAGAGGACAAACACTTCTACATTTTACATTGTATATTATTGTACAGACATTAATTGTTCCTTGTACCAACTCACAATTCACATGTTATTTTTCATTCCCTTTACTTGGCATTTCATAATTATGAGTAACTCATAGCCAAAAGAAAAAATATTTTTAAAAATGCACTACAACAATGTTCACAGCATTTTTTCTAGGGGAAAAAAAAATCACTCAAAAATACTAAGGAACTTACATGAAAACCATAAACTGCCTTTGAGGAAAGAAATAAATTTTCTCAAATCTCAACCCTACATAATTAATGAAATGTGACAAATATTATTGCTAAGAGTGGCAAAAATAATATTTAAACAAGCAGTTATTTAAGAAGTCAGTTGCCTCAAAATTCTAATAAAATATCTGCTGGATTAATATCAGGAATATTATCCACAGTAACAGATTTTTAAGGCCAAAAAAGACAACAGTGATCCTTTAGTCCAGTGGTTCTAAACCTTTCGCAGGTCACAACACGCTTGGTGGAGTGGGTGACACTACAGGACACACCAACCCTTCCCCATAGGATGAATACAGCTCTTGAGCCAGCTCTCCACAACACACTTACCATTGTGTGGTGACACAGTAATGTATCCTGACACAGTGGTTGAGAACTGCTGCTGTAGTCTAACCTACTGCATACCACAGACCATAAAGCTTTTTTGAATTAATTCCTTCTTGACTGAGTGCCTTGCCTACATGACAATTAAGTTGACCTATGTTAGGTAGAAGTACAGCTCCTGCAGTAATTATTGCAGTTTTTCCAAGTCCATATTACCCTTCTTCTGCCATTGGTGAGCATCCGCAGCAGGAACAGACAGGCAATATAAGCAATGCAACATCTACAAAGGCATTGTGTCACCCTAAGACTAGAGCTATGCCCCTCATGGAGGTAGAGTTATTAGGCTGGCCTAGTGGGGGGGAGCTTATATTAGTGGGGGCAATGTTGTAATGGACACATTTACAGAGTTAGGTCAACATAAGCATTAGTGTAGACCGGGACGAGAATATATCTTTGAGAGAGCTATCTTCCTTATTTTAATCTGAGAACTATGGAAAAGTTTGTATTGTAGTAAATGAAAATTTGTGTAATACTTAACTACCCTAAAGCTGATATGAAACAAAATGGAAGAAGAAATACCAAGAGCAGTAAGACTAGATTAAGCATGAGCAATTTTATTAAAGAGAGAATAGATAATATTAAAGCATCTGGAAATATATCTGTGTATATTTGTTACACCTATTGTTCCTACTTCTTTCTCAAGAAATTGAAACATGAAAGGATATAAATGTTACAATTCCCTTGCTATTAGGAAACCTAACTTTTTCCTACCTGGATCAAACCCTTGGAAAACACGATATGAAACAAGAAACTGAAAATAAAACAAGAAGTTGGCTGCTGCTTCTCCCTCTGTAAAATATTACGCCACTGCTATCTGTCTGCCACACTGAGTGCCGGTAGTTCAGATACTAGTGGCCTTGCTCCTAAGGTCCTGCTGCGTTTGGTTTACCTTCAGTCCCAGGAGCCCCAGGTGCTTGGCAGAAGAAAGCGAATATAGCAGATAGGAGAATACATATGCATTAATGAGAGCCAAACTCCTGCATGTCTTAAGAACTCAACATGAAAACCCTTTCACACACTTAAATCCATATTTCACCTGGAGGCAGAGAAAGGTGGTCTCTTCCTGCTTCCCTATGCAACTCATGGTGTGCAAGAATATGGACACCTTTGATTGTCACATAATTTAGATCTAATGTGCTTCCTAAGTCATGGACATCTGGTGTATTTCATAACCTGTATCCAGAAATAGCTAATGCATATGACACAATCATTTCAGTTTTTGTTCACACCACCCAAGTCATTAAACTGCTATACATAAAAGCTCACCTAGAACGTACTTCTTGCACAAAGCAAGATCTCTTCAGGTGTACATTTTCATATTAATATATAGCACCAGCTTCTGTCAAAGAGCACACACACAAATCTGAAACAATGCCAATAATCCACCACTCAGGAGGATCCTTTGATTATTACTGGAAGTTAAATTTAAAAACAAATAAAAAATGGAAAATAACCTCAAGTCTGACATAGTACTGACGATATTTTGGACACTGTCTAACAAATTAAACGAAGCACATGCTTACCTGATTTGAGTATCTCATGCTAACATTCCGCTGATCTTGTGGAGGTATGTAACGCCCTACTGGGTCAATGTCTTTGGGATTTATTAATCCATCAACTGAAAGAAAACCACAACTGAGACATGGTGAAATAGTCTGAGTGCTTTCAAGGTAACACATACTCTATTACTAATATAATGAAATCCTTTCCTATTAGTTTGATTAATACAGAAACATAGCCTAAAAATAATAGCAGTAAATCCTGTTTTGAAAGGAGCATTAGAATAACTCAAACAAAGGCAATCATCTCAAAGCCAGGCCTTTCTTCATGCAAACTGGCCAAGTGCTGCCTTAAATCCCTTCTCAATAACAAGCCCTCTTCCTAGGTCTTAATTTCATCACAGCTGCACTTGTTCCTGGATCTGTGCTCATGTCTGAGATTAGCAACAAGATATAACATGCCAGTACTGTCAAGGATTCCTGCCACAATTAAAAGTGTGACCAAAAACCAGCCATCTCATTCACCAAGGAGCCCAACTGTCATACATAGCTTGTGCAGCCATCACAGAATTTATAATAAGAAATCATCATCAGAAGCTAATGGATGCTGCAAGAGGAAGTTTTTCCCATAAGCACATGGCTATGCCAGCCGAGCACTGAAAGAAAACTTTGCTTCCGATCCCAAAACTGAGTCCCCTACACCCCTATGCATGGTGGGAAGCCTGAAAACACACAGACCAACTGCATGAATCACATAACAAAGTTTAGTAATATAGGTGTATACAAATGATACCAATATCAAATGGAATATCAATAAAAAGAAGTGGTAGCATGCAAGGTCACATTATTAGCGGCAAATGGAGATTGTGCTCTCACTCCTTAGTGCTGAACATTTTATTACACCAAGGAGAAGGAAGGAAAATCAACAAGTCAGTGGAATTCAATACTATGAGTAGAGTTGAGTAGTTGAAGAAAAGGAGCAAGTCTTCAGGTAAGAACGTTTGTGTAGAAAGTATATGCATTCATTCAATATCATCTTACTCATCTGACCAATTAAACTGTTATGATTCACACTCAGCACCTGCATGTAATTGTTAATGATCAACTGATGGAGTTAAAATAATTCTTGAAAATTATTGCACAATTCTTAATAACTTCTCTACCTCAAAACATTATCAGAACAATGCAATTTTGAGACAATAGTCTAATGGATGTTTATACAGAAGTTAATGTAAAGTAGATGATAAAATGGATAAAGCTCTATACCAAAGAAAACAGCAAAACTCTGCGCCTCTCTCCCCCTTCCCTGAAAAGGAAATGGGGTGTTTGGTTAAATGGGCAAAGGAAAGAGAGCAACAACCTGGAAAGAGCCATCATATGAAAGGAAGAGTATGTAGATAGAAATGCAATGCAGTATTAACTGTGATGATCAGTCATCAGAGCTTGTATGTTTGCTTAAGCTTTGAGCTTACACAAACTTCTTAAGGTCTTTCTTTTCCATCCTCCTTGCTCTCCTTCCATCCAGATAATTCTCCCTACCTATGAAAGTTTCAGCACATTTTTAAAAAGTTATGATATTCGAGCATGCAGTTCTGGACTGGAGAATACTGGAACTTTCCTTTTCATTATAATTAAATATTTATTGAATGCTGAAAAACAGTTTAGAAATAACCACTAGAATGAAAAAAATGTAGCCTTCATTTTTTGCTGCTTTTATACTTAAAGAACTGGGCAAAACTAGAACTGATTGCTGACAGAACTTTGGGGAAATTAAAATAAATAAAATACGCAAACTGAAAAACCATAATATGATCCCCCTTTAAAAGAATGACAAAGTACAATTTTCATGTCACTTGTTCTCAAATATGTATGGAAAAATGTGAACTAATAGAAAATATATACATAACTATAACACCTGGTGATACTTCTAACCCACCAGTGGAGACACAGAATGCGTAGCAAAGGTTGATAAAATGACATGCCGTTAAAATTAGTCATAAACATCTCAAAAGTAGAGACCAAAAAGAAAGGTAGATAGAACGTCAAGTACTTCTGATCATACTAACATCAATCTAAGCAAGTAAATTCTCTATCCAGCTAACTAAATATCTACCAAAACTTCTGAGGATGCAAAGCATGCTACTTTACTTAATTTTTCCTAGAAATTAGACATTTAGAAGCAATACATAGTTTGAAATGGTGAATCACCCACATGAAGAGGAAACTGAAAAAATATTACCAATTTGTAATGCAGTTCTGGTTTTTCCCCGTCATTTGTTAAGTGTGCTAAAGAGCAATTGTGGTTGGTTATGTAAGTAAGTAGGTCTTGCATAGATTTCAACACCATGAAGAACTATACCCTGAATTTCTTATCTTATGAATTTTGATTATATATACACCTTCTGTGAAACGCAAGAATTGAATGGGAGAAACTCAAATCTAACTTCATTCAATATACCAGAAACAACTGATATTATTACACTGAGGATCACTGCTACATATGGATTTATGAACAAAGATTTGAAAAGCTAAAGTGAACAATAACTCTGTGAGCTTCTGGAGAGTGCAGTGAACAGGAAATCGAAATCAGCACTCATCTCATGAGCTGGGGTGTATTTCTGAGAAATCTGGAAGTAATGGAGACTCCCTTACCCTCCGGGGAGATCTCCCGCAGGAGCCAGTGGGGCAATACTGTAAATGCCCCGCATCCCCCAGTGGGATCGCCTCTCCCATACACACCCATTGCAGCCAGCAAAGTGGGATAGGGGATCCCACTGGGGGAGGAGTGGCAGGTACAATACTGCCCTAGCTACTCTCTAGTTTCTCCCTCTTTCTTCTTTTCCTATTCTGTGGGGTGCCCTTTCATATGAGATCTGCTCACCTGCTCCCACTGCCATTGAAAAGAGGAAGAGATGATGGACTGTGATCAGTTCTTGCCTGTAGGAGATATGCAAGTTGCTTCTGATTGCTCTTGCTGCCTCAAAAAGCCATTTAAAGCTTTGCTCTCTTGTCTACGGAACCAGACCTCTTGTGATATTGGAGGCTAGCCTGAACATCAAATTTTGTTTGGGATTTGGAAGGGACTTCTCCTTTGTGGCAAAACTCAAACTGCCATGTAGGCTTTTCTACCTTACATCTGGCAGCCTAAAGGTCCAGTTGTGAATTTAAAATTATACTTGTAACAAACTGGGGGTCCCATTGAGAATATTAGGTGAAAAAGTCCCATCTAAGATCCCTACAGGCTGCATGGGATGGGAGCACAAAATTACATAGTACCACCATGTATTAAGCAATCTGCAGCTCCCCTGATCTCATTTCTCCCTCTTCCTTTCCTGGAAGAGAAGAAAGGTTTGGGTTTCTGACTTCTAGCCAGTATCCCTGGGCAGGCCTGAAGTCGTAGAGGACAGTATCCTTACACCCACCCTCAAATTTGTAGATTCTGCGGACACTGGTGACCATTAGAAACTGGCACTGGAACAGGTCTGTGCAGGCAGTTTGGGGAGCGGTCCCCTATTGGTTAATAAAGTTGCAGCCTCAGCATTTAACTGTATCACGGTGTATGTGTCTTATTGTTCATATGTTCACATTAATGTAATTCGGTGTGGTCACTATAAAAGGGTGTGAGTGTATGTGTGCGTGTGCGTTTTAGCCGGTCACATCAGCCACATTACTGAAATATTCATTTGGCATGAAATAGTCTAGGGACTAAAAAGAAAATAACACAAAACATAAAAACAAAAATGATCTTAATACCAACCACTGCTAAACATCAATCCCATTATATCTAATTAATACACTGTTGCATTTACAGCCACACAAATAAAATAAATCAATTTGTTTTTCAAGGGAGCTTGCAAAGAACAGTAGAGAGAGAGAGAGAGAGAGAGAAAGAGAGAGTGAGAGAGACACACACCAGTGAATGTAAAGCACAGAGATAAATTATGGAATAGTTTTGAGCTCCTGGCTACAGTTCCATCAGTTAATAGCACCATAGATTTTACTGTAGCTTTCAAGCAGAGCAAAGAGGGCAGCTATCAAAAAGGGATCGTAAGCCTGGGGTTCTAAAAGGACAAAATTATAATTAATATTGTTGAACCTCCTTTGAGATATGGTAGCTCCAGAAGGTGCTATTAATAATCATCATAACCTTTGAATATATTATTTTCCATTATGGAGTCTTTTTCTACAGGAATAAACATGCACTTATTCTTACAGAAAGAAAATTAAATACTCCTGTTAAAGCAGAGAGATAAGGAATTTAAATAAGGGCTACAATTAAGATGTAAGAAACATTTGTAATTTCCTTTAAATAAGCAGCAGCCTACATTATGAAACAAATCTTTAGGCATATGCTACAGAGGAATCACATTGTACCCTCACATTACTCATGTGAGCCAATAACTGATGGCTTTAACAAGCATTATGGCAGTTTGACTACCAGGAAATCAGCTAGTGATCAAAAAAAGCAAATAGATCTATTGGCTACATTAGCTAAACCAAATATGTCAGCAGCAATAGAAAATTGACACTGATTTTGAAATGGAAATGTTCTGGAGTACAGTAATTACAATGGATATGTACAACATATATGATTTGTACAAATTCCAATCTTAACATAATTAACTGGTTTATGAACACATAGGATAAGAGAACATAACCCATAGAAAGCTTTTTCCTGGGATCCAGTACATGTATGTTCGTATCTGTAATGCTGAATAGAGTCTCTTAAATTAGTTACATACAGTCATGCTAAAAAGTTATAAGTAAACTATTCTGAAATCGATTACCTTTTTGCAAGATGCTTCTGAAAAGCAAAGAATCATGTTCAAAGTGTTGCTCTACACTATTTTAAATTTAGCTTACACTGATATTTAAACTGATCAGTGACTGGAAGCACTTTTTAGACTTACACAAACTCAGAATCATTTCCATGTGAAGCCACCTATACATAAATGCATTGTTGTCAGAATTGAGACAGAAGGACTTATTCCAATATCCAATCATCATCATCATTAGATTTAAAACACCTGCCTCAGTGAACATTCACCATGACCATCACAAATGCATTTTTGGGTCCATTGGGCTCCAAAACAGAACCTTCTTTGTCAGTAATATTGTATCTATTAATAAAAGCTGGCTCTTCAAGCCCTAGTTCAATCTATCCGGCTTTTTATTTCATATGCAAATATTAAGTTGGTCAACCTGTGCCCTGAAGATCACTGGTGGCTTTCAATGCAGGATACTATGATCATCAGAAGAGGTACAGAACAGGTGTGAGAAAGAAATGAAATAAAAATGAATATATGACATTTTCCCACAAAATGACAACACTTCTAGCACTAAAATCAAATAAATTAATTTATCTTTTCTCCTAGATAATCAACTGAAACTGCTTGAAGGGCTGAAAAATCTACTTACTTACTTACCCAGGTTGAATAACCTATTTTTCACAGCAAGTGACATCATCTTCTAGAACATTTACACTTTTTGGTTTTTAACCTTTTAAAGTTTCCAAGACCGTTCAGCTGGAAATACAACCCCAAATGTGAGCCTAGCTTAAACCTATGATGAGTTCCTAAAAGATGCAGACAGACAGCTCCAGTGCCTCTGCTGTTCAGGGCTTCCATAAGTTGCAACAGAGCAAAACGTGATCAGAATTTTGTTAGTATTTACAGCTGTTTTTCGGATCCATGTGGGCAGCAGTGAAACAAGAAAAAAATCAGGTCAATTTCATTCAGCTGCATTTAAGAGAGCTCTGAACAGTAGTTGAGTAGCTGAGGCAAGCATTGGACATAGGACTCAACAATGAAAACTTGGAAAGGGTAAAGTCACAGGAATGCTCTTCCTCCTAGGATCCATAAAGCTGAGGGACAGTAGTGTAGACTAGGGACACACACATTGCAGCAGCAAGAGCTGGGCAAAGGTAAAGCAGCGGAGAATCTTCTTGCTGAAGTAGTGAGGAGGCTCTGGGATGGATGGTAATACACAAGAGACAGAGATAGCGACTGAGAAAATAAATGCATTCCTTCTCACTTCCAGCACCCAAAGAGGCTGGATGCAGACTTCCAATTTACCAGGCATCACCTATCAAGAATGAATATAAAAGATGGAGGCTTTCAGCATACTACAAGAGCTCGAAGAGAGCACAAATGGATTTTGCAGCTTCTATAGCTACAACTAAACAGAGCCTCCCATATTTTATAACAATCCCTGCAAGTACATTTAGTAAAATTTCCAAGCTCTATTTGTGATTGTATGAGAGAGGAAAGGAAAAACAGTGAAGTAATTAAATAAGTGAAGTAATGAAGCCTGGACAGAAAAAGGTCTTGAGATGCTAAAGGAGGAGGACAAAAAGAAAATATATAAGTAGTAGTGAATACAACATGGGAAAAAATAAATATGTAAGTGAAAAGACACCAATAACAATTTAGGAAATAATTCAACATGATTAATAATAGGACAGAAACTGTAAAGTGACAATAAAAAGGGAAATTACATGGAAGCAAGGTTACAAGTAGGGCTAAAGGCATTTGGCAATTATTTCATATGATTTGTTTTACCATCATTTATCAGCTACAGAGCAGATCAAATACTGTTCAACAAACCTATTAGATTAATACCACTGGGATAATCAAATATATTCAATACACACTTCTTCCAGTTATTTGACTAATCTTAGAGGAAGTAGCATCTAAAACATTAAGTACAGGATTGACTGACAATATTACCAGATAAATTGGTAATATTTTTTTTTGCCCTGGCTGCTGCCCTTCAAAGGCTATTCCAGAATTAGTTAGAAGTACTGATATATCTGAATATCTGTATTTGTTTAAGAAAAATTGTGACAAGAAATGTATATTTTATTACTAGCAATCAGATGTCTGATAGACAAAACTTGATTCAAAACTGTGTTTATTTCCTCTTACCCAGGAGTTTTGCAATGATGTACAGAGCCTGTCCCCACAAGAAAAGGTTTCCATCACGTCCACTGTTGCTAGGAAATCGCTTCTGACTACCAGGATTTTTCTTTTCTAATTCCACAAAGTCAGCTGGCACATAATAATACTTGGGTACAACAGGATATCCTGTGCAGTTTTAAAACAAATACATTAAGTAAATAAATCAAACTAGTTCCCCTGTAAAATAAATGAATTTAAAATAAAAAATATACTCTGATGATCTTTTTGAACTGAAAGGCTGTCAGTACTGTGGAACCCTTCAAAACCAGAATCAATGCAGACTGAGGGCTGTACTAAACAGTACTGCGTTTATACCAAACATCATTTTTACATAAACAAGGAGTCTTGGGGCACTTTAAAAAGAATAACAAATTTATTTATTGCCTGAGATTTCATAGGAGAAAACCCCACTTCATCAGACACTTGAAGAGGGAGAACTTCAAGCATGTTCTCCCTCTTCAAGCGCCTGACGAAGTGGGATTTTCTTCTACCAAAGCTCATGTGACAAATATATTCGTTAACCTTTAAAACTACTGCAAGACATTTGTTTTGCTGAAGTGAATTGACATGGCTACCCCTTTGGAACTTATCATTTTTATGGGTTTTAGTTACTGTCTTTCATTGTATTCCATTGAAGACAAAGCAGAATATCCATTTACTGAAGAGAGAGCAAAAGAAAAAAAGTATGCTGTCTATAGATGAGCAAAATACTCACAAAAATCAAAACTACCTGAAAATAAAGAGATTTTCTGTATTTCTTTCCAAACTCAAAACTAGACCCATTTCTTGAGAAAAAAATTACGGCTGTCAATTGCAATCTAGTTATGAGATTAATGCAAAACAAATTAGTCAGATTTTAAAAAACCAGTCATGATTAATCAGAGTTTGGAATACATTGTTAAACAATAAGAATATAAATTTAAATACATTATAAATATTTTTGGATTTTTTCCTACATTTTCAACTATATTGATTTCAATTTCAACACAGAACACAAAGTGTACAATGATTATTTTATATTTATTAAATATCTACGCTGTACAAAACAAAAGAAACAATATTTTTCAATTCATGTCACAATACCGTAATACAATTTCAATCGGGAAAGTGAAATTTACAAAATACAGGGTATTTTTACATAACCGCACTCAAAAACAAAACAACATAAAGCTTTTGAACCTACTTTTTTAGTCTTACTTCTACTTCAGTCAAACGCTAGGATAAACAAGTTTGTTGGCATTTACAGGACATAATGCTACCCTGTTCTTATTTATAGTGTCACCTGAAAGTGAGAACAGGCATTCACATGGTACTGTTGTACCAGTGTTGCAAGGTATTTACATGCCAGACAGATCAGACATTCATGTGATGCTTCATACTTCAAGCTGTTGACTCTGAAGTTTTACTTCTGTTGTTCTTGTTTTTTTTAATATAAACATGTAATAATTCTACAGTTTAGCTGCATTTTCATAATAAAAAGACTGCAATACAATATTTGTATAAGGTGAATTGGAAAATACTATTTATCTTTTTTATAGTACAAACATTTGTAACAAAAATAATATACTAAACACTGCATACTTTATACCCTGTGCTGTAATCAAATCAATATATTTGAAACTATAGAAAACACACATTTATAGACATTATTTCAGTACCAGATGAATTGGTTGATCAACAATTTAAAAAATGAATTATTTAAAAAATCCAAATAATTACAATATGATAGGGACAAACTATCATGCCCTCTCTTCAAAAGGAAAAGAAAAAGCCCTATGCCTCTAATCTTCCAAGTACCAAAGGGGCAGCCTTGTTAGTCTAGTTCAGCAAAAGAAGCAAGGAGTCCCATGGCCCTTAAAGACTAACAGATCTATTTATCACATGAGCTTTCGTGGGAGAAAATCTCACTTCCTCATATGCTTTGAAGATGGAGGAATTTACACAATGGTATGAAAATACATGCCACTCATTTTCATCCCATCCTGTAAACTCCACCATCTTCAAAGCATCTAAAAAAAGTGGGATTTTCTCCCACAAAAGCTCATGTGATAAATAAATCTGTTAGTCTTTAAGGGCCATGAGACTCCTTGCTTCTAATAGTCCAGACTTCTTTGACCCTTTTAATAGACTAGTCTATGAAGGCAGATCAAATGACAATTTCTTTGAACAAGAACAACAACAAAAATCACTTACAAAAGACTAACATAGAAATTAAAAAGCAGCATGAGTGAAAAGTAATGTACTCTCATGGACTACAAAATGGCTCAAAATCAGAAAAATGAAGATCAAATTAAGAAATGACAAAGGCTAGCTGTTCAGCACCACAAGATGCCCCCCTAAGATCCATGGGGTAGCCTTGTTAGTCCAGTTCAGCAAAACAAACAAGGAGTCCTGTGGCACTTTTAAAGACTAACAAACCTATTCATCACATGAGCTTTTGTTAGTGTAACCCCACATCATCATCAGATTATAGACTCTAAGGACAGAAGGGACCATCATGATCATGTAGTCTGACCTCCTGATGAAGTGGGATTACACCCATGAAAGCTCAGGCAATAAATAAATTTGTTAGTTTATAAAAGTGTCACAGGACTCCTCATTTGTTTTCTACATAAAATCGTGTTGTGAAGTATATTAATTAATGATCTGAAAATGATGACAATCAATAAGTTGACAAAATTTACATTGCTGTCTGATGTACACTGAAAATTCTTAAAATCCCTGTGAGAAATTGACTTGGTTTACTTAGAAATGCAAAATCCAGGAGTGATGAAGACTCGAAGATTATTGTATATTACCAATTCTATAAACATAAATGAATAGCATAAAATTTGCAATACCATATATGTCTAGAATAGCTGAATATTATTAACAAAACATCATTCTAATAGACTCAAAGTTTTAGGCCTGAAATATTAATGTTCTACAGCCTCATCTCTATTTAGACTATTTTTGTCATTTTTATTGACTGTGGTTTTCTTTAGCCACTGCAGGCATATGCCAATTTAGTTTATCTGAAAGTTTCCTAATAAGCAGTTTAACTAAAACTGTAGTATAAATGATCTAGAAGATACAACATTCAAATTCAATCTAAAACACTTACTTTCATACAGGTTAGGACTGGATCCAAACTAGAAACTGTATCATATCCAAATAATTAATATTTAAAGCCCTTTTGCTGTTAAAGCTGAAAACCAGCGAATGATTAAAGCAGTTATTTATATTTGTTTCAGAGCAGAATAGTGTGATATCGGGAATATTGGTAGTTAAACTTTCCAAGACAAGTCATTGTATTCTTTGTAAATAATTAAAGAAGCAGGGGAAAAAAAAGGGGGAAATTTCTGTGTAAACCTCACATTTAAATCATCATTAGATCTTTTCCCATACTCCTTTTAAGATTTTTTTTTTAACAGACAAAATGAGCTAGGTGTTTTTATTAATGCTATTTTCCATTAAGCATTAGTATCAACAATAATGTTGCCACTTTGCTTTGATTTTCTGTTCCTATAGCACTTGTAAGGAAAATTAAAAAGTTTACTAAAGATTTACGGAAGTTCAGATAACACAAAAAAAAAATCTATAAATGCCTTGAAACTATCATCACATAGTACCTTCAGTTGACTGTTGAAGCAAAGGATCCAAAAGTTCTTGATACTCCTTTATTTGTTCAGGATTTCCTCTAAAGACGCCTACAAATAACAAAGTAGCTTTTCAATTAAATAAAGGAGGTTTTTTTAACATGTAAATTTAGCAATTGTAAAAAGATCCATAACAACACCACTGATGATTGGACCCTAATGAGTTGTTATTCATAGAATGGATACAGCTCAGAAAACGGCAAAGCAAGTGCTCCATAGTGCTCTCTTAGTATTTCTCAATCCTGACCTGCAGGAAGCACTCCAACGTCTGGTTTATGCAGGAAAGATGTTTTCAGTATAACGTAAGTTGTGAATTTAAACCAATATAATTATATCAGCATAGTCCCCACACATAGACACCAATTCCAATAGGAGTGTCTTTTTTCAATTTGTCTTGTACTATTAGGAAGAAATGTAGGCTGGAAAAAAAAAAGCCACTTATACCAGAATAGAAGTGCCTATATGGTGGGGAGGGGCTTATATCAAGGTGACAGTGTCAGCTAAAGGAGGATGGAAATGCCAGTTGCAAATTTTTTTTTAAATGTTAAATTCCTGTCTGCTAGTACATGTGACATATTCATCCAAATAGCCACTCAGTAGTAAATTTAAAGAGCTAGTATTCTCAAAGTAGATGATGTATTCTACAACGCATGCCCTGAGTGATCCAATCTTTGCTGGGCAATTTCTAGGTCTTCAGGATGAATTTTTCAGAATTCCCACTGAATTTCAATAGAATTCAAATGCCTAAATACCATAATGTCCCTTGGAAAAATCTCATCCAAAACCCATTACAACATTTTATGAAAGTACAGTATCTTTAGGATCAAGAACAAAGCTGTGAGGAAGCAACTAACCTTGACCTGGAAGGGGTAATTATATCTTGAAGGGGTTTGGGAGGGTTCACCAGCTGGAAAAGGCAGAGGGAATTTTGAATGTTCTAATATCCTCAATCTTAAACAGAATTGAGTGCTGCCTTGATAATAAAATGCTGATGGAGGTTCTTTGAGCATTCTAGATACAGGGTTTTTTCTTTTTCCTTTTTCCTTCTTCCTCTAGTTTTGTAATATTAAGGGCAAGAAAATACCTTAGCAAATATACTTCCATATATGTACTAATGTGTACAGAATGGCTAAGAATGGCTATATGTAAAAACGACTGAGGAGAAATAAATGCAGTAGAAAACAAAACTGCAAATCATGGTAGATGGATGTCTGTGCAAAGAGTAAGCATACATAAAATACCACAATGAGACGACGTAATAGTGACATCTCATCAACACTCTTTGGAGCAGAGTGCTGCCATGACAAAGAAATGGAACATTTTTCATAGCACTTATTTGCAAAATTTGAAGTATATACAGAAGTACAGGGAGACTAACAAAACTGGAAAGGTAAAATGAAATCACAAAAGAAAAAATGAATTACCCCAGTCACGAATACTAACTCTGTAGGAAGCTCTTTGTTATCATGTAATTCCCCTTACCTACAGGGGAAATGATTTCAGCAAAAATAAACTTCCTGGCTTAAGTATAATAGTGTGTTGATAAGATGTTGCTGTTACATAGTCTCAATGTATTTTTTTAATACATCCTTTTTCCTTGCATAAAGAAAGCAGATATTACCAATCTTCATACACAGAGGCACAGAAGTAGATGAACTCAAATTTATGTTATTCAATGAGATGAAGACATCAGAACAGAAAAGCTATGGCAGGTTTTTAAAGCTATGCAATTTGTAGTTTCTGTGCTCAGGTTACAGAAGTTAACCATTCCTGTCCACATTTAGCAGAACAGGAAATATTTTCTGGTAAAATGTATGTGAGGGGAAACCATCACAGCCTTCTTTGAAGCACGTTTGTCAGGTTAGACGTGGCTGCTCCGGATAATGCTTGGCCTTGAGTAGAGGGGACTGGACTAGATCTCTTGAGGTTCCTTCCAGTCCTATGATTCTATAATTTTAGTACAAGTGTGGAAGGACAGCAAAGGTAGGAGCTGTGGATGAACTGCATTCTTCTCTTCACAAGCATCAAAATTAGAAACTTTAAAACATTCTATGGATTAAAGATGGAAAAGTGGATGTTATAGAAGCTACAATCTTTTATTAAACCTGAACTCCAATCTTTAGAAGGCTCTCATCTACTCTGCTGAGACCCCTCGTACTCATTCTGCTTTTCAAAACTTCCTTGGCTACCTCCACTAAAGCTTCAGCTTCACTCTTTCCCTTCATTCTTCTCCTTCACATTTTCAACAATGTCAACAACCTATTACACAGGGCTCCTAAATCTACACACATCCCATAAAGAAATTCAGCTTTAGGATTCTCCTGCCACCAAAAGATCTGAGCTGCATATTCCTCCTCTCCTGGATTGCTTCATTTACAAGACCACATCCATCCTTTAAAGATTTTCTGCAAAATCCGGCTTGTCTCTGCGCTGCTCTTCAGCAGTCTCGCTTTCATGTACTAGGGTTTAGTAAATCTCAGGTGCATTGAGAGACATAAAATGGGAAGTACCAAATTCTAATAAGCACACAGCAGGTCCTGCAGTAAACCAAAAGTAAGGGTGGAATCCCTGAGAGCCTAATGAGAGCAAGAATGATGGATGACAGGAGTAAGGAAGAAGATTAATGGGATGCATTTTAGGACCCATGTATCAAGGGAGGGAACTGCTGGGGAGGGAAGAGCTAAGCAGCTCCCAGAGGTTTAATTAAAGACTGAATTAGGATCTGAACCTCTAGAATTGTGTACTGTATCTCTGAACTATGAATCATTATTATTAATGTGGCCACTCATACTGCTTCAGAGTAGAGAATAAGCTAAGTGATTGCTATTTATATCTTTGATTTTATTCAAAGAAATAGTTCACCCTAAATAGCTGAAATAATTCACTGTATTTGACTTATGAGGCAGACCTATTAATGAGACATTCCGCACCATCGAACTACAGTCTGGTCATGGAAAGAAGAAAAATAATTTTATTTCTGAACTCTAAGAATCAGCCTCTGTAATGCATTTACCAAATACCAGTGTACAGTGATACTTACCATCAATCATCATGCAAATAAAGAATAGAGGAAATTCACACTCAATCCCATCAAATAGCTAAAGGAAAAAAAAAAAAGACACGCTAGTTAAAAATAAATGTATTCAAATACCTTCTTAAATCAAATGATAAAAAGGAATGCTAAGTCATTTTTTTAAATGAATTACCTCTTCCTTTTTAAAATACAGATCATATATCTTGTTTCATGGAGGTTTATGGATATTTTCAAGTAATGAACTTACATCTTCTAAGTTATATTGTCAGGGTATTTTTGATTTGATTACAACATATCAAAAGTATTTGAAGGAAAAATTCAAACTTTAGATGACCTTTACCATTAGACATTAATACTCAAAAGTATACATTGAAATTGTTTTTCATATACTCAGACTGCAGTCAACTGTGAAATTAAATTAAGTGATAAATAACTTGCCTATTTGTTATGTGAAACAAGCTGTTCATTGAATTTAAATGTAAGCACATTTATAACCAAACAAAATAATGATTTAATTGCTGACTTAGTACTCTCTTGAAAGAGAGCGGGCAAAGATACAACACATCTCCTTTATTTAAATGGACTGCACATCGCTATTCAATCTAACAACTCAGATTTCCCCCCCCCCGGGCGTTTTCCTTTCTTCCTAAAGAAAAGTACGCAAACATTCTCAATTTTGGAAGCTTGTGAGAAGAACGGGATCTACAATACAACATTCTGACTCTACATCAAATAAATCCTAAATTTAAAGGTAAACCCAGCATTAGACCACAAAGGTCAAGAGTAATTCAAAGCTAAGGACCTCAGTACAAACCTCTCCATTCATTGTTCTGCTTCTGTTTTTTGAAGACATCTTGCAGTAAAGACAGAGTGAAATACCTATTTAAAATTCACTTTTCCAGCATCTTATAAAAAAACAAATATTTAAAGCACTTTGATTTTCATTATATTATAATTTTATTTCTAAACAGAGATGATATAAATTGTAACAGCCTTAATTATAGCACAACAAAGGTATTTCCATATTATATATAAAAAACAGAGAGAATATACCTCTACCCTTTAGTGTGCATAATATGTATATACCTATTGGAAAGGCCTGATACTTCTGCACATAGGGACATGACTGGAAAAGATAAAGACACATGATAAAGCTATTAACTCACTGATAGATGGTAGCTGTCTAGAAGGCTCCATCAGAGATAGAGAACAACAAGAAGGCCAAATGTAGCTGTGTCTATAAAACCAGGTCTATTGTTGCAAAACTAGTGAGACCCAAAAATAATCAAACTAACAATTAAGAATTTAGTTAAAAAACAAACCAAAATGAGATTATGTATAACCAGTATCAACCTGAAAAAAAACACTTAAAAAGCACCCTAAAATCCTTGAAAAGAGAAAAATACAGAGGAAGAGCTGACATCACTGTAATTATAGTGGAGCGAATGCATTATTTTAATAAAAGTAATTAGAACAGGCACAGCTATTTTTCAGCAAAAATTCTGTTGATGACAAAACTCAAAGGATACCTGAAAAGCCAGTAGTGAGCAGAAGAAGAATGCTGTATTACCTGAAAACTGTAACAAGCAACAGCAAATTTCAACAAAAGCATGTTAAAAATCTCTTCTGAATATACATATTTAAAACTCAAGATCTACATCCATGTCAAAGAGCAGAATCTGTCCCTAAACACATTGTGTGCTCCATTAATACATTCCATTACCTTAATTTCTGCTGGTTTATAGTAACGTCGATTTTTATCCTCCAGCGATGTTCTGTAACCATCTCTCAAAAATCGTTTGAACCCGTATTTTCCTTTTAGTTTTCTAACAATCTTATCAAGTGTTTGACTGTACAAAGCATCATCATCCACAGCAAATGCAGGATAACTAATGCATGGTAGAAGTGCTGCATCAGTGTTCTACAGAAAAAAAATTTAATTAATTTCTTTTCATCTCTCATAAATCATTCTATGGATAAGCAAAGAGGCCTTAACCTAGGAAATTAAATATGAAGTCAGAATATAAGCAAAAACACCATTTGCTTAGATTATAGTTTTAATGTAATTGTGTAACTAGTATAGAAAAATAATAGAATTAAAAATTGAAACAATAAAAATGCACTCGATTGGGCAGAAACTGTGTATTTACTCAACTAGCTACAAATTTGTTGAAAAACAGGTGTTAAAACAAGGATAGTCAGATAAGGTCTTTGGGCCAAAATTTTACCTGCTTTTATGCTGATGATGTGCAGGGGTTTATTGAAGATTTTCTAGGTCTCTATTTTTACAGGAAAAAACACTCTTCAAGCTAACACCATAAATATAATGGTATATGGGGATTCATATTCAAAACCACACTGGAACCCTTATTATTAAGCCTAGCAAAATTAAAGAGCAATTAGGATTAACCGGTGCCAGAGTGGTAGTCTAGTTCAGCAAAACAAATTAGGAGTCCTGTAGCACTTTTAAAGACTAAAATTTATTTATTGCATGAGCTTTCATGGGAGAAAATACCACTTCACCAGATCCATACAATGGAAATTACAATATGAAAGAGGATATTATATATACATGTACATGCAGAGAAGGATAAGTAGAGAAGCAAGTAACTTGCTTGGTTTGCTAAAAAAAAAATTGAGCAAACCTTGTGCCTTACCCTTCTCTGCATTTATATATCACCTTCCATACTATAATTTCCATTTCATGCGTCTGCTGAAATGGGATTTTACCTACAGAAGCTCACGCAATAAATAAATTTGTAAGTCTTTAAAAGTTCCACAAGACTTTTTTTTTTTTTTTTAGGTTAACTGAAATTTCTTAAAAGCTTTGTATTGACTCTCTCACCTTTGACTAGAATAAATGAGCTTTCTTAACATGGAAGGAAAGGAAGAAATATTTGGGGGAAGGAAAATGGATAGTGTTTCTGTAGAAACCTCCCTACCATCATCACAATTTAAAATAAACCAACCTGACTAAGCACTTCACTAATACAAGTAAGTAGTTTAAACAAAAATCACAAATTTGATACTGGCTTTACACAATGTGCCGTCTCCAATCTTTCTCCCACTTATTCTGCTGTTGCAGTTAAATAATAAAGCTACTCTGATTCCCATCCTTGCCAATACTGATATCGATTCATAAAAACAGCAACAGCGGGGAGGGAAGAACACAAAACTATTGTATCAGAAACAGAGCAAAATAAAAGTAATGTAGGAAGCCAAGATCAGCAGGCACAGAATGTTACTTCTGAACTGTTATTTCTAACAAATAATGTAGAGGAAGGTATACAGAAAAATTGCAGGAATGTAAAAAAGCAGCTGAAGGAACCTTGTATGTTAATTGCTTAAGATAACTCATTTATAATTCCATAAGATAAATACAGTATTAGCTGAAGATTAATGATATAAATGCTATTAGATCTGAGCATAAAAAAAGAGAGTAGCATCCTGGGATTGTCATTCTTAAAGTTATCGTCTTGAGACAGATAAATCTATTTTCTGTTAATAACTAAAATTCAACAATAAAATGGGAATTCTTTTTGATTACTAGGTACTAATGGCATTTAAATTTGACCACTGATAAAATTTTCCCTCTGACACGGTGTGATAGGCTGTTCACCCCACACCAGTTCTGAAGTTTGCTGTACCTGGAGAAGAACCACGGATCAAAAAGATTTTTTATTAAGGATTAAGCCCACTGTGCAGGAACGGGCAGGGGTTCTATAAAGCTAATAAGCTGAGCAGAGGAAGGGGACGGAGTTTGAAGTTACTCCCTGACAGGATGGTTATGTGCTGAAGATCAGGAATCAAATGGGGAAGAAACTACTGGGAGCAGAGGAAGCTCATGTAAGTGGTAAACTGACAGATACCAGAGGATGGTAGGATTGCTGGGAGAGATCTAAGGGAAGGAGCAAACAGGTTGATCTGGGTCCCTGAGCTAGACCCAAAGTAGAAGGTAGGCCCAGGTCCTCTACCAGAGACTGGACAGAGTCTTTGACATAAAACAGAGTGCACCCCAGAACAACAGCAGGACAATTCTTCTAGAGAGACTTTGAAAAATATGACCAGAGGGCCAGGTCACAAAAAGGGAGCAGCTGAGTCCTAAAGGAAAAGACTACCCAGTGTCCTGGAGATTGAGACAACATGCTGAGCAAATACCAAAGGGGTTGTCCAGCCAGTGCAGAACTAATTCTCAGATCAGCCATGAGGCACTGCACCAGTAGTGAGTATTGAATCCCATTACACAAAGTATCGAATAGCAAGGAATCCCTTGTGTAAGCTGTCAAATACAAGGCAAAACTCTCTTCCATCTGTGACAGATGAAATCCCAAATTCATATTGTTAGAAACCTAGTACCTCAGGCTTCGGATTTACTATGAAATGAAATATCCTATAAAATTGCAGTTTTTTCTACTACTATATAGTAGGAAAGATGGATAGAAGTAAGCAATTGTCCATGAGACTTCAAAGCCCTTTCAACAGCTTTCTTAACCTAGTTTATTCAAAGATCAATAGGTCTTTCTGTTTTAAATTATTTAGGCCAATTTTTTACCTTGTCCTTATTATTCTTAAATTAATGAAAGGTTGGCTATGGCAATTCATTTGCAGAGAGGCTCCTATCTGCAGTAATACTTGAACAGCAAAATACAATTTCCTCTCAACCCCAACAAATTTGTACCTTCCGTTAAATAGGATATTAAAATGGTAATAAAGTTAGAACTATGCACCTACTAAATTCATGTTTTTCTATACCAGTGCTTCTGAACCATTGGGGGACTGGGGAACAACTAAAGGTATTAATTACTTTCCCCAGAACACCTGAGGAAACCTTTCTTGGAAAAGCCAATATATGCTGGCTGTAATGTTTATAATATCTGCATACTACACGTGCCTATAAAAACAATTCAGGAAATTAAATTAAATATAATTTTACAAATATAACATGCATTTATTTCTAAAAAATAATAATTATGGAACACAACTTAAAACTGAAAATATAACATGTCTTAATGGGAATTTTGAGCCTATATATTCAAACACAGTTCAGAAATCCCTGGAGTAAGGACTGCGAAAGAAAGTCTTACCATGGTAGTAGCATCCATTCAATTTTGATGCTGGCAGTAACTATGGTGGAAAATTAAAAATGCCGCGGTCACAGCAAAGGAGCAAGGTGGTGGCAAATGCCAACATGCACCAGGAAGCTTTGCTGCAGCTGGAGCATTTTAAAATCCCTCAGGCATGCATCATCTCATCACCACATTACTCCATTTCATCCCCTCCCCCTTACCAACAGAGAGGGGTTGGGTGGTCAATCACAGAACACCAGCTGAGAAACTTTTCTGAACTGTGTTAAACTAAATCCCATCAAACTACTTACATGAGATCTCGATTCTCGGGGTAGCAAGGAGCAGAGAGTTTGTCTGTTTCGATTATGAGCGTCAAGGTCCACAAATATGACAGACCAAGAGCAGCCCTATAAATAAAATATGAAAATTAAGTTGGGGAATGGGGAGAGGTAATGTACACAATTTCTGGAACAACAATTACTAGTATCAGGTCTCTTGCTTTACTTAGGCAATTCGAAGTACTTAGGAATCCAAACCCCTTCACCAAATGAAGAATCAAACTTAATTTTTTTTAACAACAAGTACTACTATTATGCAAATGGCAGAAATTAAACAGTGAGAACAGAATCTGAGATTATAAAAACCTTAGCTCTTCATTCCTAGTGACTACTGTTTGGACTATTTTACAACGACAACATAGATTAATATAAATTACATTCTCCATAACTTCTTAAACAAAATCAATTTGACAAATAAGACTGATGAAAGCAGTAGTTTTAATGTTTAAGTTAAACAGACCATACAGTTCCCTTATAAGACAAACAAAAAGAGACCCTCTTTCCAATGCATTATTTCTGAATAAGAGTTCTAAAACAACACAGATAGTCTTGTTTTTCAGTTATTGCCCTGCACTTTGAATTATTAAAACAACTGTATCCTAAAAAATATTAGACCACTCAACAAAAATTGGGGAGAATAACCTAAACTGACAAAACAATCTCTTCCACTTAAAACAAAGCCCTAAAAAGAAAACAATTTTAAAACTAGTTCCTAATATTCCAAGACATTAAACTAACGGTCACATTTTGATTGTTTAAACTTTACATTGTAAAATACAATACTTATTAAGAATATAATTTTAATGACAATTTTTGACAAACAAATGTATGAAATGGAATTTATTGACAAATGACATGGGCCATTTAAGGCTGAGCTTGAGTACAAAAAACCACCACCATAGATGTGACTAAGTCTGAGGCATTAAGGTAAAAACCTAAGCTCAGCTAAGTCACTATCAGAACTCTTCTTGACTTTATGTGGCCAGGATTCACTTTTAATACTTATGGTGTCAGATTTCATTATCTGAGATTCTCAAAGAACACACAAAAATCTTCATTCCAAGAAGCACTTATTGAGGTGCTAAAAGAACCTGAGCCAAATAAATTTTTCAAAGATAATAAATAAAATTATAAATAAATGTTGTTTACCCCCATGGATCTGCAGATGATTTAAGACATGGAAGACTTTTCTGCTACTTTCAATAAATAAAGAGTTACATGACTACCTCTCTTAGAACACATGCAGTCAATGCTCAAGACTCGTACATTAGAACAATCTGCAGCTGTTAGCTACAGATATGTACTGCACAAACAAAATGTTTCAATAGATACTACAAACACTCTAAGGAGAGATTTTTAGAAGCTACTTATCACCCATTATAAAATTTAAAACTTTTTTTGGTTCCAGCACTTTTAGCCATTTCACAGTCCATACTTCTGTAGAGGGCTATCTAAACAATGCTATAATACACAGCAGTTCTTTGCACAAGAGGCTTAGAATATGCATGTAGTGTCGTCTTCTTCTACATTGCTTTCACTTTATGTTTAAGCAGATTTATTTCTTTGATAAGGAGATGGAATTACAAATGACTGCCTGTAGTAACACTAAACAAATTATCATTGTACTAACATAGCGTTGTGATAGAAACTGAGAATTTAGCCTTGTAAATAACTTTTTCACACTGTTTGCTACATAAAGTATCATCTCAGTGAAACACCGCTGTCCTCTGTACTGGAAGAAGGGATCATAAACTGCTTTACATGAGTATCAGATGCATGATAGCTAGAATCATTGCCATAAAGGAGTAAAAAAGCTTCCAGATCCAAACATTTTGAGAACATTAAATAGAAAACATCCACCATTTCGGTCCCCACATTAGGTTCTTTAAAAGAAAAGGTTTCAAAATGTTTGCCTCCTTGTCTCCTCCGCCTCCAAAATCAAAACATCCTTTGCCCTCACATCGGTGCAGATAATCAGTTCTAGAAATATTCCTACCAGTGTTTGCATCCTAACTACTCCAGGGATACAAACTTGAAAATGTGACCCATGTTAGAGGTGTCCTTTCTCCATGACACCACGTAATAACATCAGTGACAAATGATGAACAATGGAAGAAAGTACTACAGTTGATTTTCTCCCCATGCAAGAGAAAAGGATGGGCTACAAACATTGAACACTTCCCAGTACTGTTGGGTCCTACTGGGGAGAAAGGGGAAAAGGTATTCTCACCACACTTCTTTTTGTAGAAGCAGGCCTGCTGCAGGTTTTTGGTGAGCAAGGATCAGAAAGGTGAAACCTTAATGAACATTGGTGTAATCCACTAATTCAAATAATATAGAACACATTTGCATTATGGTGCAGATCCTCAGCTGGCATAAATCTGTTTAGCTCTATTGACTTCAGTGGACACACATGAATGCATATTCACATGTTTAGGCATTTGAAGCTCTGGCCCATGATCTCAGAAATATGCATTGTAGCAGCTGTTCTTCTCTTTGAAACAGCACTTTAGATTGTAGCAGACAACCATGAAGAAGCATGGTGGGAACAACTTTGCTATGTACACGAAGTGTTCTGTTATGGCAGGAAATTAAGAATAAACTAATTATAAAACTAGGGGAAAATGTATTAACACATAGGTCAAAAAATTTGAAAATACAACTAATTTTGTTTCTTTAATTTTAAAGTGTCCTTTTAAGAACCACCTGAAGAATAAGCTAAACAGAATTGAATAGGGAACTGCACTGGCAACACTAGTATATTAGCTAAAGGAGAAATCACTTTCAAGCATCCATTTTGTTTCCAGAAACTTAAAACTATGATAGATTAATTATTTAAAATGGAATCCATCTATCTGGATAATAGACAGAATATCTTTAGAGCACTTGTGTCTTAATTTTATGTATTATTATTGATCTGGGAAATAACCAACACATCTCTGCAAATGTTCCTTAAATCAAGTGAAGCAGGACAAGAGAGACAGCTTCATTTCCAACTGTGCTTTCATTGCTTTGAGAAGTCCTGCTGAGAATCCTGAGATGAATATGCCCACACTTGCAGCTGTACTAACACAGCAGACTGAAGGATGGCTAGAAACAAAGCCATCCAGCCTTTTCAGAAAGATTTTGCACTTAAGCTGTGGATAGTGAAAGTCTTCAGCAAATAAAAATAATTAAAAAAAATTAATGTAGGTAAGCTGGCATGTACATACACATGTAAGAAGATGAGGCTTAAATAAAAGGAAGTTTATTAATCGGTTGCTGGGTATGACGTTACACAAAATTTGGAGATTAAAACAAAACTGCAGAAGTATGAGAAGTCTAACAGACAAAGACGCTTATCTGTTGGCAAAGTTACACACCCACACGCTTTATCTTCCAGTATTTCTAATACATTAATCACCACTGTATCTTGGGACTAACCATAACAATTAAGAAATGGTATTATGTTTGATGATAAATTCCTTGCCCTTCACTACCTCTACATTTAGCAGCTTTTATTTGAAAAGGTTTCCGTTTGTTTAAACACTCATTACTTGACTTCATTATTCAAGGAAAGTTTATGCTAGGAGATGAATTTCAACTGTGTAAACACAAAAATCCATTCAAAATTAGCACTGGAAAAAACAGCTTTTAGCAAAGAAAAAACTAATTTGTTTTCTTCTCTCCTTAAAAGCTATTAGTCTATTTAAGCTGTACAATATTCAGCAAAGGAAAAATACCCAGTCCTGCATGTAGGCTGACAGTCTATAACTGATTTTAGCTATTTACATTTGTCAGATTACTCCTGATGCTCTTATGGCATTTGGAGAACAGAGTCTTAGTTCCATGGCTAGACTTCACAAAACAGAGGGTTGTGGATTTACCTGAAAAAGCCCACTTGTGAGGCTGCAGTTTAAGGGGATCCTATCTTTCTCCACTAGTCAGGTCCTGGTGAGGGCCTATCAGCCTCCTCCCAAACCCCACAATCCTTAGGAAACTACTTGGACTCCCAACCTATCTTCTTTTCATGTGGACATCAAGCTCATCTCCCATGAGCCTAAGGCCCCTGGAGGACTAGTGGGCATCCCTGACAAGCCTTCCATGGTTTGCGCTATGCATGTGCAGGCCTCCAACTAATATGCTAAAATTCCTAAGCTTGGCTATTGTTATGGGTATAAGACCCATAAGATTCACTGTACAGAAGAGTTCTGGGCATTAAAGAGCCTTCAAAACCTTGCAGAGGAGGACTGTAAGTAGATAATTACAGCATTTGCTGTGTAATGAACAAACAGACAAATCCAAAATTCTGCAGGACAGGAGTTCAGTAAAACAAACAAGGAGTTCTGTGGCACTTAAAAACTAACACGTTTATTTATGGCATGAGCTTTTGTGGGAGAAAATCCCAATTTGTCAGATGCTTTGAAGATGAAACAATGTTTGTTTTTCATTGATTTTTCACTACTTTTGTACAAAATTTCACAGCACATTCGGACAGCTCTCACGGCACATCAGTGGTCCGCGGCACACTGGTTGAAAACTGCTGCTCTACAGCACAGCTTTACTTCACACATCTGCCCCTCCCACTATTTCCTTCCCTGCTGTGCCGCCTCCTCTTAACTAAACCCATTGCCCCCTACACTGTGGAACTAATTTGATGTTTGCTGTCATCACATGGTTCACTTGGCTTCTATGTTATACACTTTCTTCCAACTCTGTAACTGCCTTGTCTATGTAGAAAACACTGTCATTGTTTCATGTATTCCTATCTGCCTCTATTGACCTGTTCTCGCATCTTTTACTTAAGATTGTAAACTGTCTGGGGTTGACACTCCTTTTGTTCTGTTTGTACATCACTTAGCAATGGAATCCTACTCTATGACTCAGGCTCCTAGACACCACCACAACAGGTAATAAAATCACAGTAACAACGAATAAATAACTACTAGCTCACATAGAAAGCACTGTGTCAGTATGCTGACTCACCATAGGGTTTACAATCTAAAAAGATGATTTACAAGAATAAAAAAATAAAGCTCAAGTTTCCATGATATTCCTTTAAGACGGTATTAAGAAAGGACCAAAGATTTTCTTCATAACTGTACAAACTTCCTCCTGACCCCCATATTGGGTTCATGATAGGAATTTAATTCAAAATTTAAGTATATACCTTAAAACAGAATTTTAAGCTTTGAAATAGGCAAGGGTTGCCACTCCACAAATTAGCTCTGTCTTTGACTATTGAGGCAAGAGAAAAGTACCAGGCCAAAAAACAAAAACAAAACAAGTCTGCTCTTTCAATTTATTAAGAATAATCTTTCTGAATAATATTCCTAGGATTCAGTCAGTCCGTAAGTTTTTGATGTTTTCATTCAATGTATAGCTGGGACAATGCTCTCAGGATACTTGGATATATTCCTTCAGAGCCTGACCTTTAATTAGACTAGTGCTACTTCAGGAACATGAGGTCACATTATAAAATGATTATTCACTGCAAGGATTATACACTTTCAATGAATCACTTTAATGGCAGTTGTTTTAACTTAGCAGCTGAAGAAGGAAAAATTTAATATTTTCAAAATCAAGTTTTAAAATGATTTTAACACTCGAAGGGAATTCACAAAACTAAAACATCTCATGTATTATAAGATTCTCCAGAAATGAATACTGAGTATTCTACCAAGACAAATGTTGTATGGGAACTGAAAGAATGAAGGCTTAAAAAAACCCCAAAAACACACTCTGCAGGAGCAAATTTAAAATATTAAATCATTTTAAACTCACAGCTCTGTTGCTACACTCGCTTTTTTGCCAAAAGTCACTTATGGACAGCCCTCCAACAAAGTGCTTCACCCTTGTAATTTGGTTACCTTTGCACTAGGGCACTATCCACCCCCACCCCCTTTTTTTTTTGGTATAGTCAGAACTCCCTTTGTCCCTCATGGACAAATTAACTTCGTTATCCATTTTCTCATAGTCAAAATCAGAGAGAATACAGACCCAAAACAAAACCAAATAAAAAGCCAAAATACTAGACCACGTGAAAGGCTGGCAACAGACAAGGTAGCAATGACGGTACTACCTACTTGAGACTTAAATACAAACAACGGTAGTGGGATCATATACACAAGATGCATTGTTTGATATTTTGAACAGAAGTGACAGGGAAAGCAGAAAACATAGACATTTTTTAAACAGAGTTAACAAAAGCAAATGAAAAAAACATTTAAGAACTACAAACAACTTGAAAGAGAAATAAAACTTGCTATATTTAAGGAGAGAACAGATTTTATTCAGTTATCATTCTAAGTGAGAAAAAATAACTATCAATTTACCAGTTTGGAGACAGAACTGACTTTGTTATATGAATTTTATACATCCATTAACCTTGCTGTAAACAATTTGTTAAAAAGCAATATGGTGATGGAAAATACAGAATGAAAAAACAAAATGTCTTTACTACCTGACTGCCAAAGAGGTTGAATCCATTAATTGCTTCTAGGGCTGCTTTTGCCAGTCCAACAGAGCTAGGAGGGGAGGAAAGAAAAAGACATTTGTTATGCTTACAAGCCTGGAATTTAACAAGTCAATACCTGATTTTTTTTTTTAATAAGTTCTCTTCCTGCTTAATATTTTGTGTTCAACCGTGAACTAATGACAAAGTAAGCTGTGCTTATTTGCAAGTTTTTTTTTTCAATTTTTATTTTGTCTTTAAAGGTCAATGATTATCTAGAAAAAAATTAGTTTCATTTCACTTTTGCTATTGGACATTCAGCATTCTTTGCTTCATGATCTTGCTAGCAGCACAATAGGTTTATTTTCTACACAATTTCTGTGCGTTCAGCTGTCAAACTAAATATGACAAAAGAAAGCTCTGATAATTTTTCATCCAAGTTATTTTAAATACCAAATATCAATTTTCAATCAAACTATGCAAGTCTGATGTCATCCATTCATCCAGATTTATCTTCACCTCATTCAGTAAACAATTATTAATATATACTCTGTAGTAGGCATTATGCATTAAACCAAGGTTCTGCAACCTATCGTTCTAGAGCCATATGGACTTTTTAATATGTAAAATGCTTTCTCCATGATTTCCTACTTAGCTAATATTACTCCTTTCTAAATTTATATTTATTATTAGTTTGGATTATTCTTACCCATGTTTTTACACTTTTTTGTATATTCAGGAATTATGAAAGCAGATTGCACAGTGACTGATTTTCTGAAGAGTTCGTATCTCAAATCAGTACCTACACGAAGAGGCCAAATTTTTAAAGTGCTCAGTAGCCAATAGGTTCCTAAGGGAACAATGAAAACTGTGTAATGTTGAGTAACAGTGGTAGAAAATTTTCTAATTTCTTTCTCTCTTTTTAAAATTAAAAAAAAATAGGGACAATTATTTCTACCCTATTTGTTTTATTCTCAGTACGAGTTATATTTAATCAACTATCTGGAATATTTTAGTATCAGCCATACAAACAAAAATCAACTTGTGCTTTAACTATCATTATAAATTGTTCTCTGACGCTGAAATTCACCCATGTTTAAAGTCCTGTGTAAGAACCTCTGTGCTAACAATGTTCCACAGTAAAAACTGGAGGAAACCTGTTTCAGTCATGGACAGGCCAAGCTGTAGACCTCTATAGGGAAAGGCTTGAAGATGGAGATACTGGATTTGCAGAACCCATTGCCTGACTCTCTGGACTACACGTCATAAACTTCAGTCCACAAAATACATTTTTCAAGCTTTATGCAGGAAGGGTGAATTTTACCCTAAGCAAATAATATTTTTCTGGTTTAAATTAATTAAATCTGGGAATAACTATGTATTTTTATTCTGTGTGTGGTTTTTTTCTGTTTTTTAAGTACATACTTGGGGCTGTGTTCACTTGCTGTTAAAATAAGGAACAAAGACCTTATTTATGACTTTACTAGGGTTTCATAATTCAAAGAGGTTTGCCACCAAAAGGAGAATGGCTGTCTCACAGCCAGTTTCTGCTGGCTTTGTTGGACATAAATTATCAGTTTCTGGCCAGGGACCTGTACTATCAGGCTGAAAAGTCAACCCAGAATTGAAAAGGTGGTAGTTAATTGCCCCTTCCAGGTAAAATTCCTCCGCCATAAGCCAGCAATCAATCTAGCCCATCGACTTAAAACCTGGCTACTACTTGGCAGTTTTCCCCTCTACTTTATATCCAGTCCCTATGATAAGATGTCCCAAATTTATAGGTTGTTCCTGATATTCGGGCCTTTGTCTTATACATGTTATTGTCTATTACCCTTTATTCACATCCCAGTTTTTCACATTTAGTATCTGATCATCCTATCCGCCCCAAAGAGAAAAGCCTACCTGTAACAAGAAACATTTCTTAAACAAATTATGTCCATATATTTAATAGAAAAGATGCCATTTTTACAAGATGTATCTTTCATGGGAATTCCCACAGTATTAGAAGCATTCTTGCCCAAATCATGCATTACTTTTCTTTTAGTAAAGAAAATTTAACATATTTTTCATTATGATCTTCTGCCTTAAGATACAGTTTCCACATCTGAAAAAGAAATTCATTAGGAAACGTGGCTAAATTCCAGAAATATTCTTTACTGGAAGCTCTCTTGCACTTAAAACATGCCAAATTCTCTCTCTAAATTTAAAGAATATCAAAGAAATCACTTTGTCTTTGATCTTCATAACCGGGAAGTCACTTAAGTACATGTGAAGGCCAAACACATTAACGCCAACTGGAAATCAGGTGGCAGTACCCATTAAAGTAATATCTAACCCAACTGACTTTTCACCTCACTAAAATGGCCTGAACAACTTGTTCAGGCATAACAGAAAGAAGGTTTTTGCTACTGTGTGTCAATCTAATTTTATATGTTCACGTTTTTGATGCTTTCATGGCTATACATATTGATGATCATTCACATAGAGTTTGTTGCCCAGGTTCAGCTGTAACTGGCTTATGCTTCCCACTACAAAGGCAAAATAGCATCACAACATTTTTAAAATATTGTTTAGTTCTTCCATGTACCATGAATGCAGAACAGAGAATGGGAAACCAGGATTATTCCTTCCAAGGGTGACACAGGTAATAGTTATTTACTACAAAATTGGTTTTCATTTCCATTTTTGGGTAGCTAGTGAAGACCCAAAGAGAAATATACAATTGTTAAATCAACCATTGAGACTTCTTTACACTATAGCAGGCGTGGCCAAACTGTGCCTTGGGAGCCACGTGCAGCTCTTGAATGAAAAAGTGTGGCTCGCGGAAGAGCATGAGCAAATCAATTTAGTACGTAAAAGTATATGGCTATATGCTTCAGTGCGGCTCTTGAAGGTTTAATAATCAATTTGTGTGGCTCTTGAGATCCATATGTTTGGCCACCCCAGCACTAAAATTTTATTTATGAAGACATAAAAAGGAAATACGTATTTACAAAATTGTACAATGTTTTAAATACAGATTGCGTACCAAATTATCATTTATAAATGAGCAACATTTTTATTAAAAATACAAAGCATTTCCATTGTAAAACAAATGGCTTGTAGTTCCTATTTCTTTCATTTTAATAATATATAATCTTTCCTTTCAGGGGGCAGTGGCACTTCGTGGGCCCAGAACCAGAAGCAGCAGCTTCTTCTCTTAACTAATGCATTGTCTGGTCTTTGATACATTTTAAACAGGAGCTTAAAGATGGGCTAATACAAATTTACAAAAATTAGACAGATTTATCTGAAATTTCAACAATAAAAGACACAAAACCATTGTCATAAAGAGAGAAAGGATTTGTTTTTAATCTTAGCCTATGATAAATATGATTTTTTTTCAAAATTTACTGAGTAGGTCATCTTCTTTATCATAGTTTATAAGTTAATATTCTCAATAGTTTACATTTTTTATGTCAGCAGGATCAAACAGACTCTGAAAGCGAAGAACTAACAGCAATACATAGGTAGAAATGTAGCAAGCTGAAGACATCATAATAAGCAGAGGAATGATAAAAAGGGCACCATTAATGAAATGTTGTTTTAAACAATATACAAGTAAAGCTAATGGACAATAAATTCAAATGTGTCTACTATATTGCAATAATAATGAGCTGAAGCATTAATACGTATAGAAGACGGTTCTAAACCACAAGTGTCAGCATTTTAAAATTCACATGGCTTCTACAAAGTAAAATATTAAATAAATAAATAAAAATATTAAAATGGCAGATTAATGGCAGTTTTATTACAGACTATAATCACAGACACTACAAAAACTAGGAAGATCACTTAACTAATTACTTACATTTACATTTGTGGTCAAAATTAAAATACATAAACTAGAAAACCATAGGTGTCTTACAAAATAAAGGCCTTTTACTTTCTTCAAAGAGTGACTACTTTTATATGTTTAAAATGTCAATCAAAATAACATGGTGTGGTCCTTTCACCACTATTAAAACTAAAACTTTTAGCTATGCCTTGGTTATCTTTTCTCTTGATAATAGTGGTGTCTCTCACCTGTTCTTCTGATCTGCCCCTACTTTTAAATCAATCTAACACATTCCCTTCAAGATCATTTGCTGACTTCATCCTGTTCATGTACTAATCATATCTTCCTGTTGAATGTCTTCCCTGGTTTCCTCTTGCCTTCTTTAGCATTCACTTCTAACTGTTTGTTTTCACTTTCCAGGTTCTGCCCAACTCTACCACATAACTATTTACTTGAATATATTTATTTGCACAGTGCCAAATATATGCATGGTGTTCTAAAGTGAACGGCAAAAGTGACAGCGTCTTTTTTGTAAGCATTGGATTAAGGTGATAAAAGTGAAAATAAATGATGAACAGAAAGAGGTGATATGGGGGATGAGAATTATAACAGATTCTGAGATGGCTTTTTTGTTATACATGCATCTTGTTGGTTTGTTTTTAAACACTGCTAAAACTGAAGGAGTCTGTGACAAGGTGGAAGTCAGTGATAAGAGACAAACTGAAACAAAAGAGTTTTAAAGCAGTTATCAGATGGGATACACCAGACAAAGGCTGGTGCATGTAAAGGTGCAGACATCCTTGTGAGAAAAAAAGCTGGGGGCGGGGAGTCATCAAGGTGAGCTGACAGTGACAAGACACAGCGCTTAGGTGATGAGCAGAATCCAAAATCCTCTGGAAAGGAAACTCTCCATACCCAAGCAGGTGATATCAGAAGAGAAAAGTAAAAAACACACCTTCCCATAAAACTAGTGGGACACTATTAGTTCACTCCCTTCCACGTGCCTTTTGGAAATGGTATCAAAGGAAAGGAGAGGCAGAAAAAGCTCTTAACACATGAACTCATTTCCCTTGGTGAAAATCTCGACATCAACCAGACGCAAAGCTGCCCTGTTTGTGAAGCTGCTGTCACCACTACAACGTATGAGACATTGGGGGATGGATGGGGAGCTCTTACCAATGGTGAGTTAGATTCTTAAGATCAAGATGCTTAAAAAATGCTTTAAGTGATATAACATTCTAATACTGGGAAAGTCTAAAGGATCTGAAAGTGTCAACCAACGTAATATTTTAACTTCTTTCTTAAGTAACTGGTCAGCATTACAGAAACTCTGATTACTTCAAACTATTAATTTTTTTTCTTAAAAAAATGCAGCTTCACTTACATGGTAGGACTTTCTCCCTTTTTGTCAGTCTGTTTAGCATAAGAATTATGCAATGAAGGAATTCTAGAGAAATTAGAGTACTATTTTGTATCAGAGGATCTCTTCCCCACCCAGCTCTATGAGAAGTGACCTTGATGCAGAGACAGTCATGATTATGAGGAATAAATTTGCCTCAAGGTATTTTGGCAAGAGTCCCTGCCATGGAGAAAGTGCAATTAGTCCCTGCCAGGAACTTATACTTTATGATTTTGACAACATTCGATATTTTTTATTAGATCAATTAAAAAGGGAACATTTGGCTGAAGGGAAAAATTCTAGTTCAGAAAATGAGTCTATGATAAGCCCCATTTTTCCTGAATTTGAGCAGATGTTATTTTAAAATGGTTACATTAGCCACAGATAACAAATTATATGATTATATGCAATATTTAAAAAAAATACAAGTATCAATAAACTATATATTTAATATTCCTTGTACAGTGTCAAAAGCATTTCATTAGGAACCTGGCTTGGATTTATAAAGACTCTAGATTTTCCTTGTAAATATATGAATATTTATAGATATTAAATATAAAAAATGTTTAAACCTAAAGTCAAGCCCTACTCAGGGAAGTATATTTTAACTATGCAGAAATTAATTTCAACAGAAAAGGAAGAGAAACATGTCTAGCTGAAAAATCCCATGTACTATATTTAGCACACATTATTTCTGTTAGACTGTTTTCATGACCAGCAGTGTCATAAAAAATTGATTGCAAGATGCATCATTCTTCTTAAGCATTGCCAATACGTTTATAAAATGTTGGTCTAGATTTCAGAGACACTGCCAGAAATCATGCTTGTGGGAATTAATTCTAATTGGTTAAACAAGGAAAGGCTGATTATGTTAGTTAAAAAAAATTCTGCATGGAGCAGCTGCTATCAAAGACTGGTATATTCCCTTCCTTTTTCAACCTTCTGGTGATGAGAAAGTTATTGTTACCCAGATAATGAAACGAGGTAATAAGTTGAACTCATTGGTGTAATGGATATTAACCATTTCCTTTCTGTCAAGACTCTGAAAATAAATTTAAACTTTATTCTAGTAGTTTTATTTTTTCTAATACACTTATGAAACAGTAACTGGTTTAAATGAAGTTGACATGGTGACTAGCTAAATTGTTCCAAAGAGGTAGCCATGTTAATCTAGTCAAACAAAACAAACAAGGAGTCTGCTGGTGGTTTTAAATACTAACATGCAATAAATAAATTTGCTAGTCTTTAAAGTGCCACCAGACGCCTTGTGAGCTAACTTGTGTTTCTTGGGTGTTATAGTTCTATTCTAAATAAAATGGGTATGCTCTATGAACACAAGACAAATCCATTGCTTTGATACCTAGATTGCATTAATGGAGAAGTCCTTATTTCCTCTTCCAGGTGACACTTTCATTACCCATGAACAGGTATTTTAGGGAATGATGACAAAAAGAATTAATTGGCAAGAACTACACAGTTGAATAGAAGGGACAGAGCAAGGACATCTGGCCAGAGTAAATTATCTTATTTTATCTAGATAAGGAAAAGGGGGTGGGAGCAAAGAAAGTATAAAAAACTATGGATTCCTCTTCCTCACTCAACATTTCCATTGTAAACATTAAGTATTTTTCCTACCTTTGTTTATTTAATACTTTGAATTTAGTGTTTATATGACTAGTAAAATCTCCAAATGAAAAGACTAGTGTTTTAAAATGAAAATGCTATTTTCATTTCCCTATCCTATAATAAATATTCCTTCATCTTAATTGTCTAACAGGCCTTTCACCACTGTATGCTAGTAAATGCTCTATCTGGCAGTCTACTGCACACACATAAGGAAGATCCTGCAATGCCACAGTAAATTTAAAGAAGCAAAGTGCCAATTGAAATAGCTAATATGTCTTGAGATAATGAAAAGCTGTTCAAAACAGTCAGCAATACAAGATAATGCATATTAGGAAACCCATTAAATTTCAGACACTAAGTTGAAGATTTAATTATTTAATTACCTCTTACTGGAGGAGTCAGGAAAAAATGAACAAAGCTTCTGCTATTAAGCATATTATATTCATTTCTCTTGGGTCATTTTTACATTACATACCCTATTAATTAATACTGTAAGAAATATTCTTTAAAAATACAAAGCTCTGGTCATAACTTCTAATGAACTTGTCCTTCTCTTCCCTTTCAGCATGGAGAACAGCACCAGATGAACACGCTGTAGACTACACTCTATGCTATTCCCATTGGGAAAGAAGTCCTGTCAACTGCCTTATAACAAAACCTGATCAAATCTCTCCTGAGATTTGAGAGAGTCAGAACTAGAATTTAATTTTTTTGCTTGAATCCAGATCATTAACTAATTAATTAACATATGTGTTCCCTTCTGTTACTAGCACATCAAGGATGTGAACTGCGTTTACTAAAATACCTTTAAACAGCTTCACCTGTCCCATAACCTTAGTGAAATAATGGAAAGCAGGCACTCTAAAATGTGTACATTATTGCTAATTACCAATCAAAATCTTAAATGAAGTTCAAGGACACCTGCCTGGATTGTTTCCTACTGATATTTTTGTGGATCCTACTGTATTAAGTTTATGAACATTTTATGTATCCTTGTGAGCCAGAAGCTATACAGGACTCCATTGAGGGAAGGGGAAGGTGGAGAGAGGAGATTATTGGAGCTTCTCCAGAAACTAAAAATAGTGCGTTTTGGGAAAGGGAGGGAGTGAGGCAAATTGCTGACACTAGAAAATCTCTGGAAAGGTTATCACCTTCCAAGATGACTTGCATATACCCGTTCAAAAAAAGTTTTCCAGAGACTGAGAACAAATGTGAACACGCCCCAACCCACCCCATGAACCCCTCTCTTTCTTTGATTCAGAAAAATTATGGGAAAGATTTTGGCCTATAAAGGCCCCATAGGACATATCGGCAGTTTCTGGAATTTAGTAAACATGTAGGGCCCTTTACATATTTTTATTTTATTATCTATATCCACATTTATAATGTATGCATTTACAATTTTTCTGTGATGCTTTTATCCTAAGAATAAGCATACTCTGCTGAGAAAGATCTGCATGGTAACCTGAAATTACAGGCACACACTGGTCACAGATCTTGGATAAAAAAAAGCACAGGCTAGGGCTGTATCAGGACTAGTACATTAGCCCAAAGGCTGCACCTCTGAAACCTTTTCATACGATGATACAAAGTCTAGTCAAAATGAAAAATGAAGAGTAACATATATATGCCAAGAGAAAGTAAGAAAGAATTACTTCCATTCAAGACAGAAGTATCATCAGGAAGACAAAGAGTAAGTAAGCAACCACACTTAAAATTTTGCATTATTGATTATTTGAGAAATTTTAAGTGTCATTGCAGGCAGCAGGAAATAACTTTAGGGGCTGCAAGTTTGAGACCTCTGTCATACTGCATGGTATGGGGCTGCGCAACCTTAAAACACATGTTGGAAGGGAGTAGGACAGAGTTTTATGCCCCAAAACATGTGATGGCTGGATACCTGAGATCTGACTGGTCATTCCTGAAGTGGAACACAGATGGACTATAAATCGCAAAGGGGTAGCCATGTTAGTCTAGTTCAGCAAAACAAACATGGAGTCCTGTGGCACTTCAAAAACTAACAAACGTATTTATCTCATGAGATTTTTCTCTCATAAAAGTTCATGCTATAAATAAAATCAGAGGGAACACACACACACACACACACACACACACACACACACACACACACACACACACACGACTTGAGGAACACCACCCTTTCCCAGGTGTCAGACTAGTAATTAAAAGAGTTCTACATCTTTCTGCTTCAAACCAATTTCTGACGTCTGTGCCAACCTCAAAGACTTTTAATTAGAGATAGAGACTCCAATACCCAGCATGTGTAAATCAATATAGCACTGAAGAAGCTGACTTCAGTGAAGCATTAGCTTTGCAACAGTGAGGATCTAGTCCAGAGTGTTTTATGATTCAGTGCCAATTAGAAACTAATCATCACTATCTTCTCTTTTAGATTAATTTCAATTCTAGCCTTATATACTTCAAAGACATTTGCATCTTCTGTGCCACAGGCAAGTCTTTTTGGTTATCACTCAAATTATTCTGTATAAGATTGTATCCTGTATGAAAGAGGTCTGCATCCATTAAAAGTGATAAGAAATGACCTGCAATTCAGCAAGTAAGCATGGGTTACAAGCAGGACTGCAGTCCATAACATGTAAGTGACAAGAATCCAGTGTCAAAGATATACTGAGCCTTAAGAGGCTGCTTCACATCCCATAATCATTGCAGAGAGGCATACACAAACAGTTGTGTTACAGCCTTCCATAGTATTATATACATTTCCTCAATTATTTCTGCTGTTCTTCTATGCCACTGTACCGTATTATTACAGTTAAACAGGAAGCAAAACATACCAATCACTAGTTCAAAACAAATGACATCAGAACAATTAAGTACATGGAGGCAGCACTTAAACTGACTACTGAATGATGAGCTAGTGGCCAGAAATAGTGATAGGAAAAAATCTGAATGTCAAAGTAGCACTCATCACCAGAAGAGAAGTAGAAAGAGCAGTCAAACGTTTTAAAACTGAAAAGACATCAGTTCAGATAGCACTCTAATGTAGGTTCTTAAGAAAGCCTAGAAGGACAGACTAAACATTTTGATAAGCCTCTTACAAAAAAGTATGGAAAGAAGAAAAAATACCAAACAAATAGAAAAAGGGTTATAAGCGAAGTTGCCAAAGAAGAGAGACCTCAGTCAGTGCAAAAACTAGAGAAGCATTCAACTGTTGTCTATTCCAGATAAGGTATTTCCATCAATTACTTTAGACAGAATTTAAAAAGCAGTACATTCAAGATTATACAAGGCAGGGTTCAGACAGGAAAAATCTGCATAGATCAAATAGAAACCCTACATATCATCACAGATCAGTGACTGAATGGCAGCCATTACTTTGATATGAATTTTAAAGATTACAAAAAGCCTTTGACACAAGGATAGAACAGTCTTAAGGAAGCTGCTATGCCACACCGGAATCCTTCAGAAAACTGAACATCACACTTAGAGTCAAACCATTCAAGGTTACCCAACCCTTCAGAGAAGAATGTTTTATAGTCCCATTCATGTTTTTATTGGCAGAAGACTAGTTAACAAGAAAGACCATAGACCAACCAAGCATTATACAAATGGACTTTTACACAGAAACGATAGGACTTTGACTTTGCACATGACATCAGCATACTATCTCCTACTACACAGATATGGTAAAATCATGCCAAAAAACAAGTGATCTTCAGTATTATGCATAATTAGTAGGATTGAAAATCGACACACAATAAACCTAAAGCCATAAGAATCAACACACCACAAGAAATACAAAAAAATATGTTCTTGAATTGATATAAAGGAGGTCCAGGATTTCATAGACTTTGGCAGCATACAGGTGGAACACAAATACAAATCAAAGTCAGAATAGTGAAAGCCAGACAAGCCTTTGTAACTCTAAAGCTAAATCTAGAGAAATTGAAATCTTGCCCTCCAAACTACTCTTTGAATACTTGACACTGCTGTAAGGTCCGTCGTACTATATGGGGCTGAAACTTGGAGACTTGTTAAATCCTTAATATCCAAAAAAAGTTTTGATAAATAGCTGTTTTAGAAAAATCCTGACTATCTGAAAGCCTAGGGGGGATGTGGGGGGGAGACAAATCACCTCTGAAGGAAGACAAAATAGGAAATCAATAGAACAGAAAACTGTGGAATGAAAATGGAGATGACATGGAAGAAAGAGCTGAATAATCTAATAAAACAATCTTTAGAATGGAAAGTCCAGGGTGAGAAGCAATGAAATAGACCAAGGATAATATGAAAACACACAAAAGCAGAATTAAAAGCTATTAAAATGACATAAGAAGAAGCTAAGACTGCAGAAACGGACTTGGAAGTTAGTGCTGAAGACCCTATGTTCACATCAAATAAAGAGAGCATAAGAGTAAGACAAAAACGTTACATGGCCACTGCAAAAGAACACATGAGGATTTCAATAACTAAAATAGCAGGCATTACTTAGCTCTTCAAGAATGCTCATTTGGTGTTGCATAACATGAAAGCACATAACACATGATGGAAATGCAAACCTTATAAAACTTCCATTTACAAATTTCAGCAACATATTTATGATGAGTCAGGTGTTAGAGATTAGGAGCATAGTGACAATTTCAAAGTGGTAGCAGTGTTAGTCTAGTTCAGCAAAAACAAACAAGAAGTCCTGTGGCACACGTAATAAATAAATCTATTAGTCTTTAAAAGTGCCACCAGACTCCTTGTTTGTTTTCGAGCACAGTGACACTTCGAAAGAAAAAAGAAAAAGTTATTTTGTTAGTTGTATAGGTTTGATCCTCCAAAAGGCTGTATGTGCTGGCCTCCATCAAGTGAAACACTTAACCAAGTACTTCACTTCAACTTGTGAGTGAGTCCATTGAAATAATTGGACTTCCTCACAAACTTAAAAGTTAAGCATGTTGTTAAATGTTTCACCCAATTAGGGTCAAAGTGCACAGCATGTTGCAGAATCTAGCTCTGTCAGCGTCTGGGGCGTAGGGAGGAAGGATGAGGAAGAGGAGAACAACTCAAAAGACCATTGACATTAAACTGTCTCTCAGAGAGCTAGTCTTTGAGGCAAAGATGATATGCCGCTGGGAAGCTTTAGCTGCCAGGTTTATTCCTGCTCTGGAGATACACAGGCAGCTTCAGGTAAATGTTAATATCGCACACGCAGATGAACTCAGTAACAGTAATTTGAATGCATAAGTAACCACCTAATGTAATATCTGGTTACTTGCATGAGGAATTTAGATGTAGAACTGAGCTATGAAGTTTAGATTTCAGTCTCCAGAAGACCTCAACTGAGAATATTTCATAAGTGCAAATTTCATTCTATTCATAAGTCATTCTTAGAAGAAGCTGGAACATCACTCTAGTAATTTCTATTTTGAAACATTTCCTGAGTTCTTTACATTCACATTACATGCATTTACATAAACAAAAAGCACAAAGCTTTGCCAATTACCTTGAATGCAGTTCTGGGCTCCCGTTGTTGTATTTACTTCCTCTTTCCCAGACACCAAAGTCAGGTACTCGGTATGCTCTTTCCACACAAAAGACCAGGTTTTGAATGAAGGACACCTATGAGGGAAAGAAAATAACTCAATAGAAACTGCAATATTCCAAAAAGTCTTTTCAATATTTTTAAAAGAACATGTATGGTTTTTAGATTGCACATTTATGCTTCTCTCTCGTTAAGGTTTTATTTTTTTATGGAGTATGGTGTTCCCCAGTTTAAGGTACTTTTTTGTAAAAATAGTTATTAAATTAGTTAAGAACATTCCCCAAAACACTGAGAAATCAATTTACACAAAGCCCTAATGAAGCTGGGAATGCAAATAATTGGGTATTCAAAGCATGCGCAAAAACATCAATGCCAAAAAAAGGTCTAACAACTTGACCTTTAAAAGAACTGTATCAAAAATAACTTTGCTAGGAAACAGAAGAAATTAGATTATGAAACTCTCTAGAAAATAAGAAATGATTCATGGATATTAGGCAGCAATAAGTAGCTCCAAGTCATGATTATTAGTTCTCTCTATTTAAATATACGATCGAAACCTATCACTGTGGTATTGGAGTACCTTATTAATTAAGTAAAATTAACTAAACCCAAGAGGGCAAACACAAATTCTTTCTTATTTCCATGTTCTGAAAAGTAGATGACTTTGTTTGTCCATTTGATCCTGGGAAAGGCAAGTGAAGAGATGAGTCTTAAATTTCATCCCAGTGATCCTATAGCAACCATTATGCTCCTGTTAAACTCTCCCTGAAGGGTTCCATAAAATCACTCACAGAAATGGTCCCCCCCATTTCAGTCCACGGAGGGGGGTTCTCTCAGGAATCCAGAGATTCAAGGCTAAGAAGTCAGGCTTTATTCCTACAGGAAAGTCATAGAACGCTGAGTACTGCTGGAAGATCTCTGAGCGAAACTGAAGAATGAAGACTATAGCATCTTAACAGAAAAAAAAGATGAGCAGAAGCTGCCGTCAGAAGTGCTGTGGGGAAGCTTGAAGAATTAGCCATCATGGAAGAAAAATCAGCAAAGTGGACACACAGCAAGCTGAGGATGCTGCCATTTAGCTTAGCCTGTCTACTGCTGCTGTCTTTTCCTTCTAGTGTCAATCAATATCTTGCTGAATCAGCTGTCTCAACTATCAGTGAAGCAAGGCAAGGTTGCCTGCAGAACAGTGTACTTAGGCTGATTCCAGTGAGCTGAAAGTGGGTTTTACTCTAAAGACGACCATGGGGATTCGGCGGACAAGGCCTGACATCATTGCAGAGAAAGAGGAAGAAGAAAAAGGCAGGGAGTTATAATGTTCTTTCTCAACGGAGACCTTGCATTCTGTTAAACTTCAAACACTAAGATAAACAAAAAAGAGGCTATCCATGACTGCATGCAACTAAAATTGCTTATTCCACTAGACCAGTCTTGGTTTTTCGCATGGGCTGGGCACCTCTGGGTAGAGCACTTCGCTGACATCACTAACGAGAGGAACTGCACACGTGAATCTTCTTTTATGCAATTCAGTAACATTTAATTAACCTTTTGTATTAATCAAATACAGAGATTGTAATTATTAACCACATAGCATGACTGTTTTGATCAGATACCAATCAAAATCTTTGTTAAAGTGAAAAGCACCATAGTGTGCAAAAATCGCACATAATAATTCCAAAACACCTCCCTGCCCAGCACCTTTCTTCTCCCTCCTTTTTATTAGAACCCTATCCATTCTGTGTGGAATAGAGCTCTGTCTGCCCTCCTGAATAATAAGTCTCCTGTTTCCAGTCTGGTTAACAGTCCCTTTCCCCATGCACGTTCAGTTCAGTGTGTCCAGTCATAGTACCTGAGTCAAACAGGAAAAGGAACTTGCAACCAGAAGATACAGAAGTACCCAAAAAGCATACCCTAGCTGGGCAAAGGCTGCAGAATTGTTTTGTTCCAGGGGTGGGAGGCAGATCTTAAAGGTACTGAAGACAGACTCTAATACCCTTACAGTTCACATCTCTTCTTAAAAAACACATGCATGAAAATTCACAAATATTAAGGCTCCAGACATATCACAAAAATTCCTTATAAATAAACTCATCATTTTAGATCGGGGGATGAGGACGGGTGTGGTAGTTCATTGCTTAAGCTATGGCTTATTAGCCATTTATGAAGAAAACCTGTAAGCTTTCATTCAGCCATCTGTCCTCAGAAAAATAAAATCTGCTTGAAGGCAATTTAAAAGCAATCTCATTGATAGAACATCAGCAGCAGACTATAAGAAGGCAGACTTGGAAACTCAGGGCACTGCAATTTTAACATTGCTGGCTTACAAATAGTTTCTGTAATACAAGATTTAAGTCAGCTTCAATTAGTGTTGTTCAGAAATTTTCAGTTGGAATGGTTCTCTCATGGAAAATGTCCTTTTCACAAAATAAAAATTTTATTTGAGAAAGCTCCAATTTTTCAAAAAAAAAAAAAAAAATCATTTTTCATCCTGAAAACAAATGATAGCTCCACATTTGCCTGCCAAGAAAAGGTTTCAAGACTGAGCATTCTGAACATCTGCCTTCCCCTCAGTCCTGGAGCTGAAGAAATGGCTAGGCTTCCCAGCTCTCTGGCAGCTCAGCAGCCAAAAGAATCCTATTTAGGTTCTTGCAAAATGATATGTTTAATTCTCTTCCTGTGAAAAATTTTACTGTTGACTTTTCACCCAAATTTGAGATCCCCCTTGCTCTCCTCCCCTGACATCTCCAATGCATTTTCTTTTCAGGAAGCAATTTCCATTTTCTAGCTAGCTCCAGACTCAATACATAGTATAAATATTTCTGTTAAACTGAGGGAAGTCAGTTGTTTCTCTCCTATTGTGCTAATGAGAGTTGTTTTTACTCATGTTACTTTCTGAAGTTTCATAGAAACCTACTCAGAAGCCTAACCATTTTAGTCAGAGCTACAGTAACTAACTGTGGTAGCATAGCACTCTATTTGGTTTCAGTGAATCGCTCTTCAAAGGCATTGGCATGAATTTCCATACGAGAATAAGCAATGATTCCATAGTAATTTCCATAAATCCTGCAAATATGGTTTGGTAAGGAGAGCCATCTGAAACAAACATATTTGTAATTCTAACATGCATACTAACATAGGTTTGACATTAACATTTTGGCAACTTTTACATCTTTTAAAACTTGTCACTTATTTCAGATTGTCACACCTTTTTGGGGTCATAATTTTTTCATTTTATATGCCCAAATGAAGATAAGCACATGGATATAATAAACCAAAATCCCAGCTAGATCTATTTTTCTCTCTCTCTCTAATAATTACATACCAAAAACCCTAAAAAGGTTATTTATGTTAAAGAGTCAAGCACTTAAAAGGTAGACAATATCAGAGGTTAGGTTGTCCACATAAGCTTTATTCAGCCCAAATATTACATGATCATGCACTATTTTTCCTCAAGACTCCTGGCTCCCCTGCTCAGAGAATGTGGCACTTGTCAATGTTTTTCATCATTCAGTCTATAGCATCTACTTTATGCACGGAACATAATCCAAACCCTGTACTGAATACAGAAGCATGTTTTCATGCCAAAATTTTCCTGAGATGCAAAAGTAAGAGTGGGAAGTTGCAATGTAAAAGCTTACAGCTCATTCAAACCTAAACTTAGGCAAAAGGTACATATCTAATCTCAAGGCTTTCACCTTGCAATTGTAAAGTTTGCTACAAAGTACTAACAGCTGAAGTGTTAGAATTTCTCAAAAATCTGCTTTTGGATGCCACCTTACTGTTCTTTCTGTTGCCCAGGGGAGAGCACCCAAAAAATTCTATGTCCTCTGAAGACACTGACGTTTCCTTATTTTTACTGAACTGATTTCATAAAAAAGGATAATGATAAAAGAAATATGCGCTCTGATGTAGATATGGTGCTCATAAAGATATCTGATATGAAAGGAACAAGGTAGCATCTAACAACAGTGAATAACATTTCAGAATAACATCTTCTTCCCTTTAACAATAAGGGAGAAAAACAAATTCCATGTGCAATGTCTCAGCAAGCTCTTTATGTTTTAAGAGAGAAGTCTGACTTCTAGATTACCAGTTTCTGGTGTTCCAAGTTCATTCAGCATATGTTTGTTTTTTAAAAAGAAACAGTATTCCTTTGTATGAGTGGTCTGAGTTTGGATGAATGATGAAGGCAAAACCATTGATTCTTTTTTGTGACCAGTTACATTTTTTAATTTTTTCAACCCTTCCCCTAAGTAGCTAAAAAGGTAAACAGAAAGACTGCTAAGATTTGCTTGTCCACAGGGCCTGAAAACAAACACACCTGTGGGTTGTTTTAAACTTAGCCCTCCATGCCAAATAAGCAGCGCCAGATAGCGCTGATAAATTAATCAAGTTTATCCAATGAAACTGCAGGTAAAAGGTATTTTATTTTAAAATTAAATGGATGGGAAGAGAAACTGGCATGTGGTTCCAAAATGTAAGGAAACGGAGACTCTTACTATCTGTAGTTTGATATTGTTCATAAAAGAAGAAGAAATTCCTGTATCTTCCTTATCTAGACTCCTCTAACTAAACCTTGTTCTGCACAAAGAGGGATAAAAAGATAACTGATCAGACCCAGTTTAGTTAGATGGCTTCCACTCCTATCTCAGATACAAAGATACATAGGCCAGATCTACCTTATAGAGAGCTTCTCCCATCAACATGGCTACCACCTCCTCCAGAAGCTGGATTAACTACTCTAACAGGAGAAGCTCTCAGGCATAGAGCATCTTTATTAAAGCTCTACAGTGGCACAGCAGTGTTATTGTAGTGCCATATGTGCACACAGGCCACTAGATATGAGTAGTAATCTACCACACTAATGTAAAGCACTACGGTGAAGCTCAGCAGTGTTGGAAGAACCCAGGGGCTGATTTGAACACATCCATACATTGCTTGACTTCTTGACTGGTGGCAACACAACAGCCAATCTATTCTAAATCATTAATGTCTAGACACAAATCTCACAAATAAAAAAGAATGGTATTCTAGTCAATTAAGAAGTTCTGTGCATGATATTCATAAACAAAAAATCTGCAATTATCCTTATCACTTGACACTGCCAAAGTATCAAAAGAGTATGCCACCCTCAAGCGTTACGTAGACTTTTAAATTATTTATTGCCAAGTGTCTTGAACTCTAAACTGAGAGCACCAGCATAAATTACAATTGAAAAATAGCTGGGTCACATTCTTGTAAACTGGCATAAAGTAGCTTTTCGAAACGTGGGTCAAAACAAAGATATTAACATTATACTACATGGTAATCTGTGTGACATTAGTAGAACTATAGTAATAAAAACTCAACTGTGTCTATGATTTTAGTATTTAAATGTAGTATGCAGCACAATGAACCTAATTTTTGTGCCAACAAGACCTGATTTCCATGGTACACTTGAAGCAAATTAGAAATCCTGCAACAATATTACCCAATTATGGAATGCTATTAGAACAAATAAAAATCTAAAAATGTAAGAAATGCAAATACTTTCAAACACTTGCTTTACAGTGGTGTCACATACAGGTTTGGCCCCAGACCTCTGATAATTTTCACAGGGGAAAAACTGCCCAGAATGTAAGTGCTGTGAAAAAACGAAGACAATAACGCACCCACCCAACAATGACGGCAATCTGGACTACATATACTTAGAATATGAGATGACAGTGGCAGATTTTGCAGCCCATATACAAGGTGCAAGAAACACTGGAGAAAGTACACAATTAACATGTGCTAGCAGTAGGGAGAAGTAAACATTTCTGAAAGGCAGAAAAATGTTAAGAAAATATACCTTGTTTTTGGAAAGTTAAAGAAATTTAAACTAAAACTGGTAAAAAAAACCACACATTTATAGTCAGAAATTAAAGGGGAAAAAGTCCACCTTTTTGGCATCACAAAGAAAAATAAAAAGTTATTTTTTCCTTCTTCTTACTCCCCACTTCATGGCAATGATGAGGAGAACAAAGGCCTTCAATTGTATTCTCACAAAAGTGGCTGTCAGTGTTCAGTTTATATCTGCAAATCAAATGCTGAATAAGAGACTCAGGCAACAGTGGACTCCACATTATGACTTTAAGAATGGGTATGTCTCTGGCCAGGAACCCACCTATTTTACGCTAATACTTGCTCTGGAGAGCACATAAATAAAGGCAAAATTTCATTAACTGGTAACATAAGCAAATTATTAAAATATGTCAGACAAAGTAAATACACAGTTTCAGACAAGATTTTGTCCCATGTAAATACCAGACCTGTTCAAGAAGTATGTTAGTAAAAACCAGAGCCTAGTGAAATGATTTAGTAGTGGTGAGCACAAAGGAGGAGAGAGAGGATTCCTACATATACATTCCCCTCATTCATTTTCTCCCAAAATACTTAGGTTTTCTGTGGGCCAATGTTCTAATAACCCCAGAAGAAACATAATAAAATGTTTAGATTTTAAATGATACATTTTGGTTACAAACATTTGACTGACACTTTCAACCAACCAACCCACCCCAGCATCAGGAACCGAAAGGCCAAATAACAGTTAACTGCCTGAAATTTTATATACATGAAGGTGGTTTACTACACCATGCTTGGTTTAGGCGGGTTATGGCCAAAACTGGCTACTTACTATCAGCAACTTCTGGTTCACATTAATAAGAGTACAAACCTCTGTGCTCCTAAGATATTAAGTTGTTTCTTCTATGACTGATTTAAGATTAACTGTTCTACAATTTCTGGTTTTTGAAATTTTTTTATTTTGATTTCCTATTTTTGGTGCTTTAGAGCTGCTGTTTCTAATGTTTTCTTACTTAACCATTTCCAAAGTAGGAAAAATATTCAATAATTTTAGTTGATGCTGCACCTATGGTTTACAAGCGTTCGGGTTTTTATTCATGTAACTTGATGATCTGCTACTGAATAGAATAAAAAGTGATAAAGAAGAGAGGACATCCAAGTATTAACTTGATTTCAACCCACTGATGTGGAAGACAGACAGGATAAAATAATTTACACGATAACTATTCCGAAACAAACTTGTTCACCCCCCAATCTTATGGTCCCGATATAGTTTATTAAAAGCTTTAAAAACTATGTCACAGCATGTTAACATATATACTCTTTCTAGCTGTGCCATTTCCCCATGTATTTGTTATATATTCAGCTTTGCATCTCTAGATGGCCAGTGAGCTAAATGCAAGAAGAAACTAACTCAATCTTATGGTTAATAAATTAAGTGAAAGCCAAGAGAACTCTTCAACATGCATAATTGATTAATGCCAGAAACAAATTAATACCTCATCTGTATTGTAAATAATCTGCAGTCCTGAGGATATCATCTCAACCAGGTAGAGGAGGAACAGTGACACAGCATTTATCTGAAGTGAAGAAAAGGATAAAGAAGAACTTAAGGCATACTTTTAGTTTTATAAGGTCACAGCAGACCAGTTGTATGTGACATTAAATATAGTAACAGGAGCTTTTATCCTATGACATAGTAAGGTTCTTAAGAAAGTTTCACTCTTTGTAGTATTACACATGGAATACAAGTGTACTAATGTAGAACATGATCAGAAGTGTATCAAGCAGTGACGTTAACAAGTGCTTCTACAGCATTTGTTTTTCAAGCTTTACGTGAGAACTATGATATGAGAACACTGTTGTTTTGGACTATTGTTTTGACCTATAAGCAATTATTTCATAATCACCAGTAACAAGCTGTCTCAAATTTATGTAAATAACAAAGCTATTGGCAAGTAATGCACTAGAAAAAGCAAGCAGCATCTTAAACAGTAAGCTGCATATCTAGAAAACAGCCCACTTAAGTCTTAACAAACAAAGCATTAATGCAACCACCTGGAGAGAAGTGTTAGTTTTAATCAACTGTTCAGCATATGATTATGTTACATTTATGAAAAAATGAATTGTTTTATGTTAACCTAACAGCCTATTAATAGGTGGTACTAACCACTTTAGCATTCAAATGATTATCATTTACACCAGAATATCTGAAGAAACATCAATGCTGCAAAAACAATATCATAATATGCCTTTCTTGTGTAATATAGGATTTGCATAACTTTAGTGATAGACTAAATTAGTGACATGAAATATTAATCAGTAACCTGTTTTAAGAAACTAATATAAGCCTCAACCTCAGTGTTAGAGAACCTTAGAGAAACTGCCAAACTTTGACCTTCCTTGTAGTTCGTTATCCTGTTCTTTCCAACCTACTCATGGCCTGAAAACAAACAGAATCTTAAAGTAATTCAGTTGAGGCTTAAAATGTTTAGAATTTGGAAGATATTCTTCACTGTGTTTAAAAGAATATCAAGGAAGATCAAAGTTTGGATCCAGCAGCTCTTTGAATATTGATCATTAAATTTTCTAAGCTTTCTGGAAAACATGATTGGTAGCTTTAATAAAAATATAATAGTCAACATAAGAAAACCACAATCCTTTAATTGATTGATAATACAGTATATGCACAAACTTTTTTTTTTTATGCTGGGTTTATTTACCGCAAATTATTTGCTCTGCTCAAAGGAAGATTTCAAGAGAGTTTGATTCTTTCAAAACAAATTAGAGCAAACATCTCAATTTAGAAAGTTCTGTAAGTCTAGTCAAACTATAAAAGAAAAATGTATTATGAAAGACATTAATTCAGCAGTTATATTATATAAGGTACCCAATCCCACAATCACATTTAAGAGATTTTTGTTGTTGTCTTTTACCTGAAGATGGCCATATTCTTCGTGGGAAAAGACTTCATCTCCAGTGTGTGCACTGAAAACAGAATGAAGGCATTTGGATGGCCTTGGATCTTGCTTAAACTGTTGAACCTAGAGGTAAATTTCCAGAAAATGAAACAAACTGATTATAAATACATCCTCCCAAAGAAGTTTACTATTCATGATGGCTACTTTAAGGTGCCATAAAAACATCAATCTACCTTAAGATTATAATTACTGAATTAATATTGAACAAAAAAAGATTTATGTGAATTCGCACTAAGTAACAAAGAAATATTTGACTCCAATATATATTTTTTTCCTTTAAAGGATAGAATTGTTAGATTTAATACATTAATTTATGGCTTCTTTCTACATTTAATTTGATTCCATACTGTTTGGTTTCATAATCAAGGAATTTCTCTACTGTGAACATGAGCAGAATGCTAAGTAGAGATTTAGTCATTTCCATCTCATTTGTTGCACTGCTACTTGAAAAGTCACATGATATTGACAATAAGGAGGATGCTTCAGACATTTGCTACATTCCTGTTGTCTGGTTACTCTACAGGCTGAAAGAAGTTTTCTGTATGCACATTTTCTCCTCTGCATGGTGACTGTCATTCTATACTTTTTCTACATAATTTCATTTGTACCTTGTACTGTTATTGCATCCATATTACCTTCCTTTTTTGAGATGTACACACTTCTTTCTTACACAAGCTCATCCTCCCAATATGCCTAGAGTTTTCTGAATTTCTTTCTTTACAGAAGTAATTGCATAAAAATTTTATTAATTGCTGGTATGCTTTTATTTGATGGAAACATTACCTCCTGCAGTTTTAGCAAATATGCTGAAAGAGACCAATTATGTCACCAAAAGGAATCGCTCTTTACTAGCCCAGATACAGCAGTGCATCGCCCCCAGAACAAGTCACTCCAAAAGGCTTAAAACAGATAATTTAAAAAATAAATTATCTTGGAAAAGAAAATAAGTGAAAAATACACAACTACATAAATATTTTTATAGAGGGCCTTACTTAAATAGCAACAAGAAACTTGCTTGTATTTTTTCCCCTAAGATCTTACACATATTTGTTGCTTCATACTGAGGTGATTTGGATTATATCAAAGTGTATCTTTTTCATCCATCAATGATCAGAAGTGTACAAATCTTATCTAGTTAATGAAACAACAGCTTCAACTGATATTGGTGTTTTGTGATTTGCATTTTTCTTCAGTACTTACTGGAACAACACATGAATTTAAATATAATCACAATGCAAAGGGAATAGCGAGTACTAAATGATAAAACAGACTCAAAGGAAATGGCATAATTGTGCTTTGAGTTCCGAAGCGGTTAAAAAGAGTAATTTAAAATTTAAGGAAAGACCAAGCTTTATAAACTTGAGAGATTAATGGGGCATGATGTTTGGGAATAAAATGCAACACCATGGGAATCATATAGGAAAAGAGAAAACATCCAACGTCTTATCCTGATTGGGAAGGACAAAAAACAAAGGTATGTGTAATCACCTCCTTAGTCTAAACTATGTACAGAATACTAACAATCTGGTTTATCCTTATTTAAAGTCTATTTGGCATTTTTTAAAAATACATCATAGCAGTTACTGGCTAAACAAACTGCAGGGCTAAACAGCTCATTATATTGCTGTCAAAACTGTAGTGAGCTATGGAAAAATATACTGGAATAGCACACCCATTCTTTATTCATGGGTCTGAAATGTACCCATGGAACCAAATTTTTATTTCATGGGTCCTTTGTCTGCAACAGTACTGTGATAATCAGGAAGCTGACTTCCTAAGGGGAGAACAGAAGGTCTGAATCCTGAAGAATAAGCAATTGGATCAATTGATGATGTAGTATGTATAAAAATCTGCCAAATAAGGTCTTCTTTAGAAGCTTTTTATGTGCTGAATTTGACAGTTATGAATATATATACAGGTTATAGTTCTGAATGCATGCATGCATAATATGTAGAAAATGGTAATTGTATCTGATGCACCTGCACCCTCATGTCACAAAAGGGAGGACATGCCTCCCCAAGCCAGGTGTTTTACACAAACCCATGAAATATCCAGACCCAGACAAGACAATAGAAAGACAACAAGGAAACAGGGAATTCCCCCACTCTGAACAACCATGAGTCACCATGCAAGGAAAGAAAGAAGCTTTTAAAAAAGCAGACTTGTGTCCACTGCTTTTTAAACCAGGAACTGAGGGGCAGCCTCCAAATGGTAACTTGCCCACGAAACATGAGTTCCCTCCCTATGACACAGGGTACGCTCGGAAACTGTTCAGAAGGAGTAGGTAACTTTCATTAGAAAAGGGAATTACTCTAACAGAGAAGTGTGAAGCCTGAGGTTGTATCTTTATATTATTTTCTGTGCAACTTGCATGTGTGTTTCTCCATACGCTTTCATCTCTGAATCTGTGATATATTAAAAAGATGTCATTTGTTTTTAGCCTAAACCAGAACCCTCATGTGCCAACTGTGGAGTATGTTCCCAAAACTGAATTGATAACTCGGAGCTGTTTTCACACCTTTGAGGCTGATGAATTAGAGGGAAAAAGTCTGCATGTCTGGCAATTAAGTCTGAAGATAGATCGAGGGGACTCAGGACTGGCAAGACTACTTGGGTCACTCTGCAAGGAATAACTAGGGGTAGAAGCCATGGTGAGACCTTTTAAGTTTGTGGGATGGCTCCTAAGGTCAGGGTTATGAGCCCTCACTGCATAGCATTAAGACATCCAAAATTACAAGACAGGTGGTAAGAGAACACCTCACTGATCTGGATGATCCCCAAAACATCACAAGCAACAATGTTTCTTGTAATCATCTTTGGAAACACACCAGACAGTGCATTATACATCACTCCCAATACAACTTACCTAGGTTTATTTTCTGAATGTAAAAAAACAAATTACTTTCTAATAGTTATGATGTGGTTACCGTGGCATTGGCTGAATGGGATGTGTGTTAGTAAAAGTTGTACGACTGGAGAAGAGAAACAGGAAAAAAAGATAGCATGTAAAGTGAAAAAGAGAAGGACCTAAGCAATGTTTTAAAAAGGAATGATTTTCTTCCAATTAGTGTTATCAAACTAACATTCAGAAAGTTTTTCAAGAATTTTTAAAAAACACTACACATGTGCATGGGTTTAAACTATGGCCCAGAAACTCTGTTAATGTAATTTGGCTTCTCGGGAGCTGTTGATGGTGTATCTTTACTTGAACACAAGTGCAGCAGCTGATCAGATCTGCATTAAGAATCAAGAGAAGGAACAGAAAAAAAAGCAAAGTAAGGGAAGGAAGGAGAAAAAGACAAAATGCGAAGGTGGCTTGAAAACAAAAGCATAGACTGAAGCTGTGAAGGGAAAATGAGAATAAGAGGAGGAAGAAATTTATACAACTTTTGAAAATCTCAGTTTAAATGATTTAGGCACCCAACTCATTAAAATTCAATGAGAGTTGTGCTCTCAACACACTCAGATTGCTCTGAAAATCCCAGCCAGGGAGAAAAATTATTGTATTTGTTAAGAGCAACAGGAAGACGGCAGAGGACTGAATATGCAGCATGGTGGTGCTGCATAACATATTTTTGCTTCATTTTTCACTGTGACATACAATCTGTAACTGCACAAAACCAGTAAACTAATTTGGATGGTCAGATAACTGTGAGAAACGTAGAGCACTATAGCAAAATAAAAATACAACTCAAAGGGAAGGACAAGGGAGGAGAGTTTCCATGTCCAAAGCAGATTGTCCAAAAGAAGATCCCATTCTATAATTCTTCAAGCAGTACAATAAATAGTTGATGCCATAACCACAATTATTGCTAATATGATGCCTAATTTCTACAACATTGCAACACCGATCTTATACTTCTTGTTCTATCAACAAGCCACATTTACCACAGTATATATTCCAGGAGCAAGACAGCCTATGAATAAGGAACAAAATTCATATGCTAAATGACTGCCTAATAAAATTTATTTTGTGTGTGTGTGAGTGCGCTTACATGAAGTTTTGTAGATAATTCCAATTGGAATTATGCCTTTAATGGTGTCTCACATTATTTCTGTTACTTTAATAGAACAATACATAACATGATCAAGGTGAAAAACCTCAGCCAGTATATACTCAATATGAAATCAATGCTTATTTTCTTTATTATTCACATCCCCTCTGCTTCTTCCTCCACAACAAAATATTTTATGTTAAGGAGAGAAATAACAGCTTCATTGTGACAGGATCAATTTAGGCAAAGCTTAGTTAAAGCTATTAGCATGTATACTTTGCCACTAATAAGGAAACTAAGTCTATGGTTATAATCCTCACATGGTGGGGTGCGGTGTTTGCATAAAGAGATGTGTTAATATATGATGTCACACAAGTGATTTACTAATATCGTTACTATTAAAAATAATCATATACACCCATCTATATATGCAGGTATTACCAACTACTATAGAAAAGTACATTAGTTCTAGATTTTGACGCGATTTTAGAAGGGACATGGTGAAAACAGACCCATGTTTACCAAGTTTATAAAATCAAGAAACACAAGTAGGTATTCAATTACTTTTTAAAAATACAGAAATTGGAGTCTGAATATTTCAAGTTACACTCATACATCCTGAGTTACTTCCATTACCAGCGTAGCTAGTTACTGAAAAGTACGCTGGAATCTACAGTATGTGTTTTTACTGTAGCATAACATCTGAAAATATCTTCCTGGATAATGATGTGCAGTGTCAAGCTTTAACAAACAATTCATATGTTTGTTGTAAAAGTACACCATCAACTAATGAAGAAATTCACTTTTCACCATCGGCTATAATTTTAAAACAGTCTTTCATGCTCCTATATTCTCATGATGTACTACAATGTATCACATAATTAAAAAAGAAATATAGACAAAATTTTAGTCATTTATATGTCCAAAAGACATAAAAGTAACAGACACATAGTTGCAATTTCCCTAGGCCCTCTTCTTTCTTATTTATGTCAATTTTCTTTCAAGAGGAAACATATATTGTCAACTTGATGAGAATATAATGCAGCATTTGAAAACCTACTTAAGAAAGCCACAGATTTTAACTTTTAAGAGCAATTTCAGAAAAATTTCTCTCTTCCATCTTTATTTCCTCACCTTCTCATACATGGCTAAACACCGCTCTTCAGAAATGAACACAAAATAGAAGTTACATGAAATACGATACACAAATTCCTGATTAAAAGAAAATGAAGCTATTCATAAAGTTTGAATCTCAATCTGTCAAGAATATCTGCTCATAAAATAATCCTCCCTGTGTTGTCTTGTACAACTGTTTCACAACACTTCATCAAATCAATTCACACAGAAAGGATGCATACTTTTAACCTGACAGTGTCAGTATGAATTTGACGTTGGCTACTCTAAAAACAAACCCATAAATTTCAGACAGAACATCCTTTAAATAGCATGCCCTGCATTTCTCAAAGTTACATTTTAAAAAGTGCTTTATAAAACATTTGTTCATGAAAAAGGTAGTGGACAGATCCAGAAGGACCCCAATCAAGCATGCTCAGAATTACTATTCTCCCAGTTCCCTCTTGGTCACATTCCTGTTTATTGCTTCACCTTTCAAAGAGGCAGCAACAGTATGGAAGCCTCTCAACTGCTTCATTTTTCTCTGGGACTTTGTAGAGAAATATGTTGTGACTTTCAATGCTTCATGGCCCTGTGTTGGGAAATGAAGGGCTCCCATCCCACAGTCCAATACAGAAAACTGAAGAGGGGAAAAATGAAGTGTTTCCTTTTCCCTAGATTTCAATTGCCACTGCAGGTCTGAGCACAGACCGAAGGACTGAAAGTGTCTCACCACCTTCAGGCTCCTATTGGTCCCTCAGCATTGCACCACAGTCCAGGGATGGAAAAGAAGCCTCACAAAGCTGCACCCCAGAGGTGCTGCACCCCAGCTTCATGAAGGGATTAGGAAGAGAGATTATCCCTTTGACCCCAGACACAGAAAAAGCAACAACTCTGCTGTTCTCTTACTGATGAGCACTTTCCCACAGACCTCAGAGAACGGAATTTTATAAGGTCCCACAAAGCTGTACGTGAATGACATCATTATGTTAGTGCACAAGATATTAAGTACAGTTTGCCATCAAACAAAAAATGGTGAAATTTACAATGTACTAAGTCAGAGGTCTTAAACACACAGCACCTATATCTATTTCTTGTGGCCTGCAACAACACTATTACCACCTATATTTGCAATATCGTTATATGAACAGGTTTCACTGGTGCCTCCCTCGGGTACTAGTCCTCATGCAGCCCTCATGGTGATTTGGGTTTGAGACCCCTGTACTAAGTAATGCGAAATACCCAAAGTGAATGAACTGGGGAAAAAAAGGATTTTCTTCTCTATTCTTTTTCACTTATACTCATCTAATAGATTACTTGGAATAATATTAAGTAAAAGTTTTCAGACAAATGTTATTTTCAAGTTAGCAAAGTCCTTTTAACTCATCCACTCTCCTGGAGTGCTTTACCCCTTACATCATATGTGTGTGCACTCACACATGCACAAAAATTACTTGTCTGTTATATAAGAATATAATTACACAAAATTTTGCAACTTCAGGATATTCCCCAGCAACTTGAACTCAGGATAGGGAAAAAAATATTATAACTCCAGAATACCCTGGGTCTGCTAACAGGAAGATTATGCAATGAGTATGCTGATGGGTTTTTTCTAGTAACAACTTATTACAGTGCAAGACTAGGCCACAGAAAGGCAGAGAAGTGATGATCAGTATATATCTGCCTAGTCAGGTGACCAAGAAAGTTCCAGCATCACTTCCACAACCACACAGGAACCCAGCCCTTAATCCATGAAATTCAGTGGCAAGGAAGAATTCCCTAGCATTGAAAGCTACTTCTGATTTCTCAGGGACAGGAAGGAGCTTCTGATAATCCCATATTTTTTCCATAAATAATTACTAAGTCAGCGGCCTGAGAGTTCCCTCTGAAATCAGTGGAAGCTGTTAATGTTCAGGGTATTTCAAAATCAGGCCACTGACTTAGTAATTATTTATGAATATCGGGCCATAAATGCTGAAAACATCATTCATTGTTGTGATTAGTAAATTAGTAATGAAGCATGCCAGAGGCTTGCTTGGTGTTTTTCATAGGTCTACTGTATTACTGTGTTACAAACTAGCAACATTCTAGGTTGCTGGTCACAGGCTCAAATTTGAAGAGTACTTTTAAAAATGTAATTTGGAAATACATTCTACCACTTCTACACAAGGTGGAGTTCTTCTTACCATTCACATATTCACACAGCTAGGCACAGAAAATGGGAGCCATCCTTCCTTAGCTGAACAGTACTGTATTATTACATTACCCTTTTAATTTTATCTGTATTTGGAAGATGTTACTGCTTATAGTTATATTAATCCTTCAGAATTAAAGAAGAGCTTGTGTCCAAAGCTATGTTTTACCTTATCAGCCTGGCGCATATAGCAGTAAAGAATTCCTCGCATACATTTTATGGCAGAATGCTCCAGCTCATGGGTCCTTCCCTTGTCATCATCAATGCGCCTGGATGAGAGAGATAACCCATGAAACAAATTGGAAATGCATTTGGAAAAAATGTAAAGTTAGTAGTGCTTTTGATAATTAAGTATTTAAACTATATAGTTTAACGCTATAATATAATGATATCCATTGATGCTAATGTATTGAGAGCCCTATTAGTTACTTCATGATACATTCCACATTTTTCAGTTTATGATGCATCTCAGGAACAAGAATTAAGGACTACAAATATGCCTGCATATTTCCCAGTGTAAGGGTTTACTGTTTTTCTATTTCATAACAAAATGCAAAGGAAAAAATTTACAGCTGTTTTAATATTCTCTTTGAATTCTTTGGGACATCTTTATGTCCTTCAACCTTATTTTTAATTTTATACAATACAATTCTTTATTTTTTTTTAAAAATTATAAATACACTGATAAAAAGCAAACTGCTACATTTTTAATGTTGAAGAGTTACAGTAATACATTATAATGGTTTGGCAATCCATTGCTACTTATGTCAAGAAACTTTTTTTCTTTATGCGGCTATGCTATAAATTCAAATAGTTTAAACAACTCACATCAATATGTTGCAATAATTTGTAATGTAAATAAAAGTTATACAAATAATTTTTTTTAAAAATACAAATTGATTTGATATGTCTGCATTACCTTGACCACTCCATTCACATCTTGTATCCCTTTCCCTAACATGTGGGGAATTTTTGTCAGGGATTGTATTTTCCTATATTCTATAAACCACCAAGCACAATGGGGCTCTGATACAAATATGGAAAGAACTGCAATCTTTAAGTATTTATATATTTGATTATTATGCATTACTAAGCTTAGCTGTCACCATCACTATAACTGATGCTAGTTTCAAGATTATTGCAGTGTATTCATGTGTGAGTACACTGCCATGGGAAATGAGTCATAATAGTAGCAAGGTTTCATGAGAGAAAAAAATACTAGGCAGATGTGCTATAATTCTGCTTACCACAGTGACAATTAATACGAATCTTTGTGTCTTTATAAATCACGGCCTGAAAACATATCATTTGATGCTATTTAAATAGTACTATTACGTACACACAGATACAAGCCAAAGTGAAACACACATCTTCATATGCCAAACTTAAGTGAGGAAAAGGCAATCCTTTCCCTTCCAAGAATAAGACCATAAAATATATTTGAATAAGTTTTCACTATTGAAATCATATAGTCTGCAACAGACATTTATCTAAAATCTAAGTATAACACAACAAAAGGGTGAGTAGACCATGCTATTAAAGTTCTCAATTCAAGTTCCTCAATTTTTTGTTTTACTCCAATTTTTTTTTGTTTCTTATTTTGTCCAAAAAGCTCTACAGAAATCTAGTATTGAAGTAAGTGAACAATAGCACTGAGGAGAACCAAGCACAGTAATATCAATGCAAGCAAGAGCCATGCTTTCTTCCTCACACAGCAACTCAGTTCTCACTTGTAATACCCATTCTGTTTCATCCCTCGGCCCCTTGAGAGCAAAGAATGCCCAGTCAACTGAATGCCTGTGCAACCAAGAGTGGAACTCTTCTCACAGAAATGCAACCACACTAAGGTAAAACTACTTCCCCCAAAGCACAAAACAAATCCCATATAGTATGCCCTCTGCTTCCAGATAATACGAAGCAAAGATTTTTAATCACTCCAACAGGATCTGTATCACTCCTATCTGTCAGATAGTCTAAACATAACGCATTCTGATCTGCCCTCTTAAGCATTCCTTTCCAACATATCTATCGCTTTCATCCTTCCAGATATCTTTGCTTCCTCCACAAAGATAAGGAACAAAAAGTTTAAATGTACAGGAATATGAAAAGAATTCCTTCAATACACATGAATAACAGGAATAACTTTTCAAATCCTGACTTTTATTTAATATTTTAATGCTCTCAATTATTACATTTATTACTCGTTTTTCATAATATGTTTAAAATGCAAGAGGGAAATTACACAAAATAATTAAGGGCAGCCACTTCAGGCCACTAATTAAAATCAAATCCTAAAGTGACGCTACATTAGTTAAGAATATTTTGATTTTCAGCCACCATGAGTAGATAAGGAATAGTTATGGGGGGAAAATAGAATATTCGAAGATACGTCTGTAAAACAGACTTGTTCTGAAAGGGAAAAAAGCAGTTTTGAGAGTTAAACAATTTTAAATGAATCTTTCCAGTAAAGTCACAGACATAGATTTACCAATAAACGATTCAGACCAATAAATCATACAGATGAAGGAATGGTAAAATCTAACCCACACTGTTTATCTACCCAATAGACCATCTGCATTTGAAAAAAAATTCTTGATTTTATAATAATTTGTAATTAGCTCTTCAACTGAAAATATAATAGAAATGTTCTGGGGAAAATGATTATTGCCTTAGTGTGATGCTGGCTCTGAGCTAGAAGTAAATTTTTCAGCATTCCAAAGGCATTCTTCCTGTCTCATAAGTACATTACTGTTGAACACACACCACCTTGCTCAGCATTATATAAAGAGAAAGTGAACTAGAAGGTACCTGCAACAGCTATTTTTCCCCGCCAACTCACAATTTTTTGTGATTATTACTCAAACAGGAAGTGAGCCCAAGTGGGAGATATATTAGAAGCAGAGAAAGTTCATAAAAATGTGTTAAAGAAACACCTGGTAAGAACCTTCCCATATAATCCATTTAGGTTGCATGCAGAAAAATATATCATCACTAGAATTAAAAACAAGGATTTACAAAAGGATCTTGAAGAATAACTTACTTGTGAACTTAAGTGTTGACACATGCCAGTAGGAATAAATTTTCCAGGAGCTGAATAGGACAAGAGCTATATTTCCCCTCCACTAAAAGCTAATCTAGCGAAATTTTTTGGGAAAAGAGTGAGTTACTGCAATCAAAATACGTTTTGAAGACTATGTGAGTTAGTGAGACAGGCAGCTGTTTATATAATACTTTGGGAATGGAAAAAAGGGGGCTACAATTGTTAACTATTATGATTTTCACATAGGGGCTATATGCCAAACAAATTTAGAAAGAAACACTTAAAAAAGATGTGGAACTGCAGTTTTATGAACTTTTTCAGCTCAAACCTCATCTAAAAATGTTACTGCAGAGATGGTCAAAACAATAACAAAAAACAACCAAAAATGTTATGAACATGGTCATTAAATTAGGAGTGGGCGAGAGTGAGAGGAGGAAATAGAGCCATAAAACAAGACGATTAAAAAAATTAAATTTCATTTTACTGAAGTATTATAGATATCAATTTGGAAAGAATTAAATTTATCAAAGATTAAATTTAACTTAGATTTTAGTGGGAAATTATTTCAACTCATGCAATTCCTACTGTTAAACTGGAGACCAAGTATACTGTAAAATAAAACTTACAGTAAATGTAACATTATGCTTTTATAAATATTTTTATTATTGTTTAAAGATGTCACTTAATGCAGAAGTTTGTGCTTGGAAGGAAAAAAAACAAGATTAATTATAGAAACAGTTATTAAAACCAAGTTGAAACATAAATGACAAAACCATGTTTAACCTCTGCTTGTGCAGAGTGGTGCTCTGTCTCCTGTTAGAGAGGGCCAGACCCTAGGGAATGATAAGCAAGCTAAGCTAAAAGCTAAGAGACACATGTCAAGATCCAGAGATCCCAGGTCTGATCCCTGCTGCCGACGGCTCTAGGTGGTTCAGGGTTACATGTTATAATATGCAACTCCGTTATTGCACTCAAAATGATTATGATGCACAAATCACTTCTGAACTAGATTTATATGCCAGTTCAATAACCAGCCCATCATAACAGTTATTAATGAGAATTAGTTATCTGACAACATAATCTAGTATTGGAACAGTCACCAACCCTAGTCCACTAGTTCCAGACTGAGTAATTGAGACTTTACAATATCCTGAGTATTACATTCATAACCGTCTCTTAGGTTTACTCAAACCTCAGAAAAGTGTCATTATCAAAATTATAATTAAATAAACCCAAGCCTTTTAATGTTTAAGGAAACATATAAAAATTACTATGAAAATAAAACACAGTGTTAAAACTGATTTTGTTTAGACTATTTGCTCTTAGATAAATAAGGTAAACATCACAATGGTAGCTGGAGAATCTTATCTGCTTCTGCTCTCAGCTTTACTTTATAAATTCAATCTACTTAACTATCTGTTATCAATTCAAGATGGGGAGATAAGCATGCCATCAAAGCGAATACTTTCAGGACAAAAATTACAACCAACTGCAGAAAATTAAAGTGTGTCAGATGTTGCATGCCTTAACCTTGGTCATCAGATATCCTTGCCAGCAACTGAAATAAAAGATCTGTTTGTGTCTGGAGGTATAATCTGCAAGCCCACATCATCCTCTTATATTTGTTGGCAATATTCTCCCTCCAGGTATTTTGTGTTTGGCTCAACCCCAGTTTTACCTTGATGGACAAATAATTAAATTAGGCTGCCCTTTCCATTCTCAGGACATCACCGTTCGAATATATTTTAAGTGCCTCAATTCCCACTAAAATGTCTAGTTTTAAGTACTCATCGTCATTCACCCCCTGCCCCAAGTTACCTTATATGTCCAAAGAATCTAAAACAAAGCACACATCTCCAGTTCTGAGCTGTTCTAGCAACCGCTTGGCAACAAGAAAATCTCAATCGCCTACCTTTTCCATTCTGTAATCTGGAGGTAATATCAATACACTAGGGCTTGGAATAGTTGTAAATTAACTATTAGATAGTGTCATTCTATATGAAGCCCATAAGAGAGCAAGGCGGGGTAGAGATAGGGCTCCTTGCACACATTGAGATGGCTGCTATTAGGGCATGCTTTCTGTTAACTATCGAATTGTTGGCTCAAAAGAAAGTCAAAGGTGGTTCCTAAAGATATTACTTTTCTTTCTGTGGCCTGGACAAACTGGCAAAGACAACCAGTGATGAAGTTGGCCTGAGACAAACCCTGCTTTGAAAAGATCCACAGAACAGGATAATATGGTACTTTTATAGCTATACAAGTTCTCAACTGAAGAGAAGAGAGCGTATGCTAGCTGGTCATGGGTCAGCTCAATAAAATTCAAAACTGTAAAGATGATACGCCTGCCTATAAACCAATGAGGAAGCAGAAACCCTTGTAGTCTGTGTTGGGTAATCCAGGCCAGAAACGTTTCAAAAAAGCATGATGACATCTTCAATTGAAGAAGTATTGCTATCCCAAAGGAGATGATAAAACTAGAAATCAAGACAGTCTTTTGGCTGAAACTTTGCTAGTGTCAACCGTAAACAAATTCAGAACAATGATATTTGATCTTATTTTGCCAGAACCATTCTTCTCTTTTAGGAAGAAGAGAACACATGAGCAAGCAGAGTTGTGGCAATATGGACTAAAGGATACAAGACCTCCACTCTGAATCCCAGATATACCAGACAAAGTCTGGTCCCCCACCTAAAAACAGAGCCCCCCTCATCTCACTGCTGTTTCCTACTTCCAGTTAATTTGTTTCTTGAGTCACTGCAAGTTCTTCATTAGCATTTGACTCAGTATGCTAATAGAATTCTATAGTAAAACACACAATACACCAAGCACACATATTTTTCTGTTGAAGTTTCTTTGATAGCATGCTCCTTTTGAGTGACTTGCCTCTAACTGTAAATCCCAGAGAACATACTTTTTAGCATGTATATACACACTTAAATTGTCATATATTTTCTATATATACACATCTCACAATGATTATGATAACCAGTGTGCACAAACTTTTGTTAGAGACTTTACATGATATTCTTTTGGTGAAACCCAGGAGATACATGAAACCTGTGTCAAATCCCACTTCACATCACAAGGATCCTGGGTCAAAGATTTGTTAGGATTGACAAATACATGAACACTCCTGAACCAGAAACTGCACACACTCAATTTTATGTCAAAACATTTCAATTCTGACATAAAAACTGACAAAAATTGATCATGAAAATTTATAACTTCTGTTATAAATTAGACCCCTCCCAAACATCTTTGAAACATACAGAGTCCCCTTATAGAATCTTCAAAAATTGCTGAGAATACAAATGCCAAATGGAATAACCAAGTGAAGGTTAAATGGATGCTCAAGACACAAGAAAGCTAATTTAAATGCAGAGCTAGCTATGCTCTATTGAATACAATATTGTGAGTTTTTCAGCCTTCTCAAAATGCATGATACTAACTGATTCATCTTACAATATTAAAAAAAGCTACTGAACCCCATCAGGATGAATAAAGAGGAGATAAAGAATAGATAACGAACCTGCAACTCTTAGAACAGAAAACATTTTTTTAATAGCAAGACCCAAATGGTAGCATAAAATAATGATCAGAAGAGTAACGCTGTTGGCCAAAAATTACTCTTGATTAACAGTACATTAAATTCAGAACAACTCCATTGGTGAAACTGAAATTACTCCAAGTTTACAACAGCACATAAGAATGTGACACTATTACTAGAACACAAGGACTATATAAAGTATAACATCAGAACTATCAGAGACCCAAGTTGTCAATTGAAGGGCTAAATAATTTAATCATTATATGTGGATAACTCATTAGAATGCCAAACCTTAAAGATTAAAACTGACTTTATGAATGACTTTCCTTTTAATAAATTAAAGAGTATTTGCTGAGCATTGTTCTAAGTAAATGTACTTGAAATCTCAAAGTCATCAGTTATTATGGCAATGCCATCCAATAACGAAAACTTATAGCATCAATTGTTGTTAATTTCAGTGGTACCCTCATATTTAATTATGCAGAGTGTGTGTGTTCAAGCATCATTTCACATTTACTTTACATTTTCTTTTATATGCCACATTTTTTTCAATCTGCATTTTATTCATTATTTAACTCTCCCTTTAACTCTTCCATTTTAGAGATTAGAGATCCAGTTTATTATCCAAAGGTATACATAATAAAGAACTTTTTAATCATTATTTGAAAGGGAGGTAAAGATAAATTTATCTATATTCTGGGGCAGAGGTTCTCAATTTTACCAACCCCTTTACTCCTTTCAGTCTGACTTGCCTTATGTACTCTTGAGTTTCACCTCACTTAAACTACTTGCTTGCAAAAAAATCAGGTATAAAAATACAAGCATGACAGCACACTGTTACTAAAAAATTACTTACTTTCTCATTTTTACCATATAATTATAAAATAAATGAATTGGTATATCAATGGCATATTTCACATTTCAGTGTATTTTATGGAGAGCTGTATAAGTAAGTGATTGTCTGAAATTTTAATTTGTACTGACATTGCCACTGCTTCTTATGTAGCTGTTGTTAAACTAAGCAAATATTCAGATGAACTGATATACCTCAGAAAGACTGTGTACTCATGACTGAGAACCACTGCTCTAGAGTCCAGGACAAAATTTGAAATTATTTCCCAAAATTTTAACTGGGAAGAGAATAAAGACGGAGTTTGGTTTGGCTAAATAGGTTAAATTACTTTAATTTCTGCTTTTAAATTATTCTCAATTTTTTATTTATAAAAGTGAGATCTTTCTAAATAAAGATACATGCAGATATGTATGGAGACATCTATATAATAGGGTTGTTTAAAACAGGAGTAGTTATTCACTGAATATACACAGGAAAAACCAGTAATAAACCACACAACCCCTCTGTAATGACTACATGCCAAGGACACCTATCTATAATTTTCTTACCTAACCCATCAGATTCCCAGTATATCCCAATTCATCTAATACGGTGGTGAGAAAAAAAATCCCTTCCCAATTACAAAATAAAAGGTGATAACATCCACATGAGATCATGTGAGTGGTGGGGGGACCACAAAACCCCCCCCCAACCCTGCATTCATATGCTGATCCCACTGGTTGTAGAGTGGATTTTGCTAGCACAATTACTGCAAAAGTTGACTTCTCCAAAACTGCCCAGTGCATCAATGCTCTTGGTTCATGAGTGCCAGAAGAAGCAGTTCCCATCTCTCCCTGCTTCTTTCAGTTAAAACTATTCCTTTCCACCCTACACACTCATCCATTAACCCAGCTGCAGAAGGGCCATTTAAAGTAGCTACAGCCTCTCTCTACTAGTCAGCCAAAGATCAGCTGCATTCAAGCTGCAGTGAGTACATTCTCCTAAAGGTTGAGCCATAAATTCATCTATTTTACAAACTGAAACTGAAGTAGTATTCAAATCCCAGGAAGCTAGAAGTGTTAGACACATTAGCCACAACCTTAATATCTGATTCACAAAAGAATAAATCAGCACAAGATAAAAAGGAAACAGTTTAATTGTATGGCTATTACAGTTGTTCTGAAATACTGTCCTCTGAAAATCTTGCCTTCTTTCTCAACAGACCTAATCACCAACTGCATTAAAGTTGCGTATGGTGACAAGAATAATTTTTTAATCCGCTAGCCTCGTAAAACAGTAACAAGGATTAATTCAAAGTTTAACTACTGGGTCACATTCTACCTGTAGTTACAAATATGCAATATCAGACACATAGTAGAGTCACAAAGGTGTACCTGAAGGCAAAAATCAGGCCTGCAGAATTTATGAGTGATGAGCTTAAGAAGCAAAGAATTTAGGTTATCTTTCAGGTGTTGGGCTGCATTAGGAAGACGTATATAGGGAAAAAAATCAAGTTCAAAACAGATGAAATTTAATTTGGAGTCAATGAGACAAAGGGGGAGTCCTATTATCTAACTTCCTAAATTCACAATTCAGATAACAGCATTTTATTTTTTTTCCTTTAAAAAAAGGGTAGGGAGAAATTGATCCATACTCCAAAAAATCATGTTCTGCTTTAACACATGACTTTCAAAACATCAACATTCTCTCTTCAAGCTAATAGCTTCTTTGCATTTTAAAGGTTTTGCCATTTATTAAATATTGTTATAGTTACAGTGGCAAACACTCATTAATGTGGACATCTATACAGATATAAAAAACTATTTCAACTGAGAGCACCTTCTGTTTCATGAAACCAAATAAGTTATACCAGTAAAAGACACTTGTATTGGTATAACTGTACACTGAAGTTTATATCTGCAAAACTATGATGGCCAAGAAAAGAAAACAGTCCGACTACTTACTGACAGATGCATGCTAGTAAAAAGTGTATACTAATCCTAAGAAATAATTTCTTAATCTCTGAAAACAAGACTGCAATAAAAGACATTCTTTATCATCTAAGCAGATTTACCCCTCCTGTATGTCTACATTAGAGTTTTATACCTCAGGTTAATACAATGCTTATTAATAATAGGTAACTAACCCTTTCTGACCTTTGTGGTTTACACTAAACCTACAACCACTTACATCTGTAACCCAAAACAAATATTTGTCAATTGTCTAAATTAGCCTCTACAATGGTGCTGGCAACTAACTCAGTCAAGAAAGTAACATAAAGAAGGCCAAATTTTGGATCGCTTCACACTCCACTCTTTAATAAGGTGGGTCCTTTATGGTTGGATTAGTTAGTCCTATCAAGAATCAGTCTCTTTACTTCTCAAAACTTAGTTTGCCTTCCAGGACCGAATCTAATAGCTTCCAGCTGTCACCACTCTCTAGGCTCTTGCTATTTTTATTTATCACCACATGTTCCACTCACTCAGGGAGTAGTACTTCCTTCAATATGGCTCGCTACAATTTTTGACAACATGCTTTAATCATACTGCATCAGACCACAGGTGCCAGTGAAAAGTTAAAAGAGGAGCTTACAGGATGATAAAACATTTCAAATGGTCATGTTAACAAAAAAAAACAGTTAAAGTGACATTCACATTTATATTGTGTTTCTTATACCTTTTTAATTTCCATAGGTTTACAAAACAATTTTTGATAAACCATTTTTGCACTTAGATACTTCTAGGATTTCCAACACCCTAAACCACAAGAATGGAATAGTTATTATTTTAACACGCTTTACAATCAGAAGAAAAATCAATTTACCTGTATGCAAGTGCTAATGCCCAAGCACATGCAGCACAGTAAAGACTGTCTTGCACCTTTGCTTTTTGGTTGTCACCAAATGTTTTTGTGGGAAAGAGACCAGTAGTTGGAATTTGATAGAGCAACACTGTAGATTTCACTGCAAAGAAAAAAATCTAAGATTTCAATCTGCTTCAAACTTAAGTTTAAGGAAGAAAAAAACAAAGATCAGGAATAAAATGCAAACAACTTACAGGAGACCTACACAATGGAAGTAAAAACCAAGGGAAAAAACAAAGACAAATCACAGGTCCAAAAACAAGGGATTTTTTTTTCCTCTTTGCATGCATGTCATGGCTTTTATCAATCTTTCCTATCCTATATTTCTTCAAAATCAGTATTCAAAGCAACTTCTATAATTAAAAATTAGTTTATAGCTATATCACAACCTTTTTAGATTAGAAGAACCTCAATGCAAGGCACTTCAACTGTCTGCATTTGCTTGCACGGGCACTGATTTTTATTGAATTTAATTTAAATGAAAGTCTGCAGAATTTTCATTTGTCCCCAGAAGATTAAGGATTAATATTTTTATTTCTAATTTGTGTCAAGTTCTGTCTTGATGGAAATTCAAATTAAATTTGAATGTACAAAAAAATTTTTGTAACCCTTTATATTCATCCTTTTTACTAGACTATGATCAATTTTGTGTAAAGTGTGCCTTGTGAGGTATCAGTTAAAAGCTCAATTTGCTGGTCATTAAGGGCTGGTACAATGTGTATGGCAACATCGTATGTAAAGTTCTAAAATTCTGCCGTAAAACATTATTGAGATGTCCACAAGTTTAGTAAAGTTTCATCAGAGACAAAAGGCAAACTGACACTTGAGCCAAATGTCAAAATATCAAATGGACTATTATCTAGTTAAGCAGACATTCTTTGGCAGGAAAAAAAGTGGGAGAGGGAAAACTATATTTTGTCAAAGAAAAAGCTGGAGGTTCCGCTCACCCTCCTCTCCCAAAGGTGAACTTCAGCTGTAGACAATTTTGAAAGACAAAGGGATTTATAAGAAAGAGAAACAGATGCTCCCAAAGATCTCTCCCTTTACTAATGGCACTGCAATACTTAAAAGACAAAGGAACCATCAATGGATTGGGAACAATCCTGATAGAAAGAAATTCAGGTACTAAAACTGCTAAAATATGTGGCATGAGATTTTTGCTTTGAAATCTCTTAGCTCGGTAAGTTTGGTGTTAGTTGCATTTTACCCCCCCCTTTTTTTTTTTGGTAACCAATTCTGACTTTTATGCTCATTATTTGCAACCATTTAAAATCTATCATTCTGTATTTAATGAATACATTTTATTGTTTTATCTAAACCAGTGCCCTTGGATTAAGGTGTTTCGGAAACTCCATTTGAACTAACAGGATTTATGCCCATTTTCTATTAATAAAATGATCAACTTTACATGACCTTGTACTATCCAGGAGAGCACTGGCCAGCACAAGATGTGTGTTTCTGGGGAAAGTTTGGGGCTGTGAATTTGCTGGTGTTTCTCTTGAATGCATTTCAAGAGTGGCTGGCTATAGGACTCACGCAGTATAGTGTGAAGTAGTTTACATGCCGGAGGCCAAATCTGCAAAAAAGCCAGAAGTGGTTGCTCTCACAGTGAAACAGAATGAAAGGAACCACAGGCTGGAGAACTGAGAGGACACTGCTGTTCTATATCCCACATAATACCAGAGGTAATATCACAATTTTTAATGAACTTATTACAAAAGTGATACAGGGGACTGCTGGATTATCATACGGGCCTAAGCCCAAGACCCCCTTTCCTACAAGGCTTAATCTTGCTAATGCCAAATCAGTGAGGTGATTCTTAATACACATAATGACAGAATCCAACTCCCTCTCTCCTAGCTGAAAGGTTCTACAAGACTAACATGATTAACTAAGAAACACCTGTTAGTTTTTATGTGCCAACTGACATACATATAGAGCCACACTGCTGAATAAGAAGTTGCCCTTTATACGTAATCATTTTTAGAGCAGATCCAACAAAAATCTACATGACCTACTGGATCTGGCAACTGACCAGCAACAGACTGATTTGAAAGAAAGTTAGAGAAAGGCTGTTAGTTTTCAAACGCTGTACAGGGTATTCAAACTAATTCACAGTTCATTTTTCTTTTCAAAGGGCATTCATGCAGATAAGCATTTTATAAGAATTATACTACTTGTCGTTTTGGTGACAGTTGAAGTTTAGCAAGTTACATTCCACACATTTTTTCATTACTATGAAGAGTTCCCTGACTTTACTTACCAATTCTGTAATAATGATCCAATTTATCCCACAGACTTTCTCCTGCTGGCCTAGGAAGGTTAATACTTTTAAGCGGTTCATAAACAGAGCCTAAAAAAATTAATATGTTGTTTAAGACTAAGGTAATCAACATCAAAATTACTTCTATAAATTATCATAGGAATATTTTTTTAAAATGTTAACATGTTTTTCATGCATGAGAACTCAAGACACAGAAATCCACTTTGTTCAGTTTCAATTCACTTTAAAAACCAGTTTTCTGTCTTTTGTAATCCACCTATTTTTATGATTGTCCAATACTTCCCATATCTTCATATGGCAGCAGGATTTGCATCCTGTGAAAGTAGCATGCATTTTTCCTGCAACAGGACTCCTGTGACACCTTTCCGTCATACATGGATATAGGATGGAGAACACATCACTGATGAGTTTTTAATTTGATAATACCTTCATTATGTGAGGAGATTACTCAGAATAGCAGCATATGTAAGTGAAATACTGAAATACAAAAGGACTACTATGTAACAAACCTAGTTCAGTTTTATTAGTCTTTATTGACCTCAGAGATGAACTATGGCTATATTATTCAAAGAAAAGATTATTTTTAATATTAACTAGTCAATTCTGTTTTTAACTAGTCAGATTTTTAATCAGTCATCTAGGTATTATGTTTCTTAATTAGTCTCAGAACTTAAATTTGCCAACAAATACAGTTGCAGAAGAAAAAAGGTGGTGCCAAAATAGGGCAAAAGATGCATGTACAGTTCGCCCATTATGATCGGGGCAAATAATCTAAAAGTTCCAAGGGTGAGGAATAGCACTCTCTATCTACAGTGAGATGTAATATATAAAATGAAGATTAGCTATAGCTGCTATTTGCACAGGTTCCTGGCATTTGCCTGAAAAGGGATACTATGATGGTACTCTATCCTATTAGTTTCTAGTTTATTTTAAATAAATAAATTATTGTAAACCAGCAGTTTTCAAACTGTGAGTTGCAACCTCATTTTAATATGGTTGCCAGTATCAGCACTCACAGGAGGCTGGGGCGAAAGCCCAAGCCCATGTCCTCCCACTTGGGGCAGTAACGCCTGGGCTGCAACTTCAGGACCACTCTCTACCATCTACCCTGTTGTCAGAAGGAGGCTGCACTGCAGTGAACTCTGAAAGCCACTAGATGAAACAAATTAAAGGAAGAATTTTTAAAAGTAACATGAAAAGACCTTCAATCACTCTACCTAGAATGTGACTACACAAATCTCACAAGGTATAAAGAAGGATCAGGTCTAATCAACACTTAAATGGGAACACCTTCACAACAAAGAAACCCCAGGTTGCTGCAGTAAGTGGCACTGATGATGCAACAGGTGACAATCTTCCCTCCAATTCATACCATGAACATATATCATGCTGGAGAGAAAGCAGTCTGATATACAGATATTAAACTAGTGTTTTCTGACAGCAGAACTGACAATTTAAGTATGAAGTCACTCAGGGCACATCTGCACTGTGCTATGAAATCAACATGATGGAGAATGGCTTTATTTATTACCATTTATTTGTCACACATTACCAAGTGCCCATATTTAAAATCCATATTAAGATGTAGTCCTGAGATCCATATAGAACCATAGAATGTGAATATAACCCCCCCCACTGTAATATTAAGGAAAGTTAACAAGAATAGAGATGGAAACATGTAAATAAAGTATAGCACACAACCTGGGGCAGGGTGGATGAATATTTCAAAAGCAAAAATGTCAAGGCTGCTAAAAGAAAACATGCCTGAAAATTTGTTCAACTAGTTGCCATCTAATGTCATAAACTTGACTTGGTTGTGAAATGGAAAAAAACAGTACAACATAACACTAATTAGAAAAACCACACAAACAACCCATATGAATGAACATAGCTATTAAAATTAATACAATTCTGAATTACTTAAACAGTGCTTGTTTTAGAAGTTACAAAACAAAAGCTTAAAATGTTTATTAAATGCTGTGTACCATTATAAACAAAATTTAAAGATATTGAGAAATCTGGATTTAAGTTTCTAAAAATAAATTAAAAGTTATGCATCATTTTCTCTAACATTCTTTATAAGGAAGTATTCCATAAATATTAAAGGATATTATGTGAAAGTTAAAGTCTCCTAGGTCTCTCTTGTACATACATGTTGCTCAGTATTAGCTCTCTTTTTTTTTTTTTTTAAATAAACCTTAAGTATTGTGTTGCAATATGCGGAGAGATTAAATTACAATCTCCATTAGTTCAGTAGACTAAAGAAGACCATTGATGTTGAGGCCACCAGCTTTCTGACAAAGTTACAGAAAACACTCATACATAAAGAAAGAATTTAGGTTCTTTCCCCCATAGATTTCTATTTTCTATTGCAGGAGTTGAACTGAAGAGAAAAGAGAAAATGTGTTAGAAAAAAGGAATGACTCACAATAGCTGAATCCAATTTTCTATTGCTACAAAAGTCTGACAGCATCCTCATACTGGTTTAAAAAGTCAGAAAAAGAAATCTACTCCTCAGATTGCTGTAGCACCAGTAAAGAGCATGACTTATCATTTTTCATTCTGTTTCTTCAGCATTGGTGTCTTAAATTATGACATCTCAGCAACATTGTTGCAACTTACAGAAAAATCAAGAAACAACTTTTAGTATTAGAAAAAGTAACAACGCATAATTAAGTATCTACGCATAGTGAAAAAAATCACCATGTAAATATTCCAACTGCTGTGCCAACCCAACTAGATATCTAAAATGTTCACATGAATCGTTTAAATCCCTCTTATCTCTACTACTGTTTAGACTATCAAATACTTAGCACCTTAAATCACGCTGCTGTATGCCATCTCTCTCATGCACATTTTCAGTACTGGATGCTTTACTACAATCATATTGGAACATGAATCCTTCCTCCTCTAGCATATTGCTTTTAACCCAGACCACGCAACTAGTGATAGTAAGTCATTGTAACAGATATTTGAAGTCCCATGAATTTTCTTTTTATTTATTTTTTTCCTCTCCCTCCAAGAGGGTTGCTGGGTCTTGCCCCTTGGAGGCAGCAGGCCTGGAGGACAGAGGCTGAGGTTGAGGTTGAGTCTTCCCATGGAGGCTGGACAGAGACTCTAGCCTGGTCTTGTGAGGAGGGGAGGCTGGACAGTGAGGCACACTCACCTCAGAATGCGGTGGTTCCTGTATCCTGCAGGGCTGGGCCCAGCTTTCTACTCTGGACACTGCAACCAGGTGCACTGAAATGCAGAAGCACTAAAGTTTGGCCTAACCATCTTTCCTTCATTAATCTGTGCAGTAGTGTGACCCTAAGAGACAGGCTCCAACACTATTCACTCACTTTTGGCCTTGCCAATCTCTGTCATCATGATAGAAGGGCTGCCAGGCCAAACCTGGAAGAGGTATAATGATGTTATGCAACAGGTTTCAGTTTTATTATTATTTTATTTTTGTTTTGTGTCATTTCATATTTGTAAAAAACCCAGGGCTGTAAGATTACCCGAAGAGTTGACATGATGTCATATTCATCTTTGAGACTATAATATCAACTTTAAAAATTCTATAGGTAGCTAAATGGGTTGAAGTTTGTATTTCTAGTTCCATAGAAGAGTTGCAAGAGTTTTCTGCAAGAACTAAAATGACTGGGAATTAATTAATGTAAATCCCTCCAGGAAAGAGGAGTTACATTACTAGTATGACCAGCTTAAAGGTAAACGAAGAACCAAAAGGTTTATAAGCTTGGGTCAAGCTGGTTGGCAAGACGGTGACTCTCACTAAGCCCAAGAACTGACATTACACTATGACCAGGAGAGAAAAAACTTGTAGGAAGGGCCTGAAGTCCTTGATTCTTATCATAGACTCCAAATGGAAAATGGCCGACATTTGGTAAACTAAATGCCTGCATTGAACTGTTTTAAATATACGTATTATTTGTATTTTTTTCTCCTGAATAAATAGTACTTAGCTTAATGAAGGCCTGCTGGTAACTGGCTAGCCCTATCACTGCTTACAAGAGAAATCTGGATTCCAGGTGCTGAACTGCAGTCAGGCTCTCTAAGGCAAATAAAGTAAATTGCAAGAGAAATTGCAGCCTGAACACAGAGTCTGGAAAGAGAGCGCCACAAGCCTCTGCCTTAAGAAATGCAACAGTGAAAGGCCGGAGTTTACTGAGTGCACTCCAGGAGGTCAGCCAGCATTCACAGGTGCAATTAACTGGAGAACTGTGAGAGCCCTATGCGAAGACTAATTGAAGGGCTGACTCCTATAGCTATATACAGCAGATATCCTCATCACAAGAATTCATTTTTATTAAAAAAAACAAGGGCTATGTCTACACATGCATTGTTATTTCGAAATAAGGATTTCGAAATGAGTTATTTCAAAATAAAATCCTTATTTCGAAATAAGTTAGTTCGAATTAACAAAATGTTAATTCGAATTAAGGAAAACCTGCAATCCAAATGGCTGTTATTTCGGAAGGGATATTTCGAAATAAAGCCGTTTGGACCTGTTATTTCGAAACAGCTCTTTCGAAACAACAGATCTACACAGTGTTGTTTCGAAAGAACAGCTTTATTTCGAAATATCCCTTCCGAAATAACAGCCATTTCGAGGGGGGGGCAGGTTTTACTTTTTCGAAATGACGATTCTTATTTCAAAAGGACGAGGTCCGTCCTTTTGAAATAAGAAAACATTATGTAGACCTAATTTCTTTTATTTCGAAATAACGAGTGTTACTTCAAAATAAAAGTGCTGTGTAGACGTGCCCAAGGAGTCGTGTGGCACTTTAAGACTAACAGATTTATTTTTTGCATGAGCTTTCGTGGGAGAAAATCCCACTTTGTCAGATGCTTCGAAGATGGATGAACCTTCCCAGAAGTAAGGCAAAGGACTGAACATGTTGGTGTACTGATTCTGAACTATCCTTTCTTCATTAAAGGTGATTCTACATTGGCAGGGCAATGAGACAACAATTTATGCGGCTAAGGATTACATTACAAGTTCAGTTCACTACCTTTTAGATTTTAAAGAAACCATCCCAATTACTACTACACCTGTTATCTGTTTTTCTCAAACTAAGGGTGTGATCCTATGTCCACTGAAGTCAACAGGAACATTCCCAGATACTACGCACTGCATAAAGCCTGAAAGCAAGTACATCATCATCCAACTGTTAAACCATCTATTCCTAAATTCCTACAAGAGTTCCAATACCATGTCTGCTTTGCCCTCCCCGTCAATTGGGCTTTCTGCAATGATTTTTCTGTTGCTAACCATATGAAACAATTATCTCCTTACCCTAGTTTTGAGAAAATGCTGAGACACAGTAGCAGGTATAGATTATTGTTTGAGCAAAGAACTAAACTCCAGACACATCCGACACAGACTTCTTCCATAGCCTATGAAAGTCATCTCAGCCTTACTCTCCTCACAGGTAAAATGCAGATATTTAATCTTCCTCACTGAGAAATAACTGTTAAAAATGCTATATAGGTGCTTAGTATTATTACCACATCTCATTCATTTCACTCTTCTTAGAAAGATACCCAAGAGGTTTTTGAAATCTAGAACAAAGACTCTTCTTAGGAACTCAACCAACCAATTTAGGAAATAGATCAGTCATCAAGATTTAAAACAAGACAAAATGAACACTATTATAAAACTCTGCAGAAAAAAGGAGGGAAAAACACCTTTCAAAAAATGGCAAATATTAAAGAGTTTTGTGAGTAAGATTTGACATATGAAAAGTTTAAACATTCAACAATTCTGTTATTTCCTTGTATTATTAAAACAAAGACTAAAGACTACTCTTCTTTTACAGTAAAATGTCTATTTCCTAGGCTATTTTTTCAAAAATCTTTTTTCATATTTTAGAAATGGTGACCACACCTCTAACAAGTTATTGTCACTGTCTAGTCTCATCCCTTAGTGTCTCAATTATGAGAATGTACAACAATGCTTGAACATTCATAATAATAAAAATTAAGAAGTCCTGTGTCCTAATTTACTTCTCATACTGGATGAAGTAAGGGGTAGGGAAAGGGACTGGAACTCAAGAGACATGACTTCACACAAAAAATCTCTGGCTGAGCCAGGAAAATTGATCTTGGGCAAGCCATTTAACATACACCATGCCTCATTTCTTTCTACATAAAAGGGAAAATGCCTAGCTACAGGGGCCCAACATGTGGTGAAAGGTACACTTTAATCAGGGGCCAAAAGCCCTGGGGGGCCCTACTCAGACTGAGAGATTATGGAATGTGTATGGGAGGGGACCCATGTTACAAGTTTGTACTCAGCCTAAAAAGATTATGTTCGCAGCCCTACCTAGCTACATCCAGCTAGTGTTGTGATGACAAAAAGCAATTTGTGATCATTAGACATTCAGCAACTATGGTAATGAGACACATACAAGTACCTAGATCAATGCCTTTGATCAATGCACCAACGAGCACATCTGCCTGCATTGTTGATGTTATATATTCAAGCACATTGCAATAATTAGGACTAGGAAGATAAACTTATTATAACCCTTTCAACTGAGACACATATTTAGAACCAATCATTCCAATGAAACATCCATCCATACATGAGGGGTTTATGAATGTAAGTGCTCTGTTAATCTGAAGCACCTAACTGACAGGAGAACATTATTTTGCATTTAGGTTACTGGCTAGATGCTGTGCACTTTAGTGAGCTACAAACTCTGCCATAGCTGTTACTGTCTGACTAGTAGATGGACTTGTAGCTCCTTGATGTTTTCCTGCAGATAAGATCCAGATGCATTTTCAGATGATCTAAAATAACCATGGTTGATGAGCACAGTACCCAGCAAAAGGTAACATCTTGTTCATCAAACCCTCTTACAGAAGGCTTAAGGCAAGTCATTTCGACAAGTCTTTTAAACTCTATCCTTCCCATGAGATCTGTTATCTAACACAGGTACCGAACTATTTCAGCTAGAAGTAGTCAAATGACTATCAGCTTTCCTCTTCACTGTGCGACGGATTATTTCTTTTAACAGTAACAGTGGCTCCTCAGTTAGTGCACATCAAGAATGCTTCCAACCATCTGGCAACCTGTCAGCTTACCTTCCTAAATTACTCTGTTGAAAATCATCTTCACAAAGCCTTTTCTCAGGACTAAGGAGCTGCAGCTAGCCAGCTTACCTTCTAACTGAAAACCCACGCAGTCTAACAAGGAGAGCTTGGATGAACTGACTTGCTGTGTGACTAGCCAAATCATGCAACTGACTGAGGGATCCACAGACCTGTCCTTCAGACTAGCAGTAGAGTGCTGGCTGATCAAAGCGTTTACCCTTAGCCAATATTACCTGCAGGCTGAGCGTGAGCACAGCCCCGTCGCTCACCTACACAGACAACACTGCTGGCCTCACACAGTCAGCAGCTGCGGCCCCTACAGTCAGAGCATGCTCAGGGCGGGACAAGCAGCCTGTTGCCTGGCCGTTCTGCTCCAGCGGTCAGGTAAGGGGGCGCTGGGTGGGGGAGGAGGGCTGTCAGGGACAGGAAGGTTCTAGGAAAAGAGACTGGGTGAGCTGGCAGCAGGGCAGGTAGGTTAGGATGGGATGGGGAGGGGAGGGGTTGGGCTGGGCCAGGGTGCAGTAGGCTGTGAAGTGACCCCATGCAAGGTTTGGCTGGAAGCTTCTTCTGCAAGTGGCCAAGGCCCACCTGGCTCTCTCAGTGCTAGGAACAGGAGCAGTCTCCCACTGTCCCCAGAGCCACCAACCCCCCATGCAAACAGCGCCCTGGCCCACTGTCCTTCCTTCCCTCCCTCCCACTCACACGTCTGCTTGCCGGCAGCCAGGGGCTACTGTTGCTTTTGAGGCTAGAGTTGAACAGCAGTGGGTTTCTTATTTCCCATGTCACCCAGGGTGAACAATATTATTATTAATCATAATTAAGTGGAGAAAAAAATGTAAATTCACTCCTCTAGGCTTCCCAGAATGTTCGTCTACTCTGTCTGTCTTCCGCAGTCCTTGTTAGCGCTAATGTAGAAGAATGGCCTCTTTAGTTCTTTCCTACGTGAACAGCTCTTTTTCTAACTACCAAAAATTTTGATGGAGGTTATATTAATGGTAGCTCTGTTGCTGTGGTGGTAGATCATATTTTGTCATTTATTTTCAACTCCAAATTCCTTTTATTGTAGGCAAGGATTTGTTCTGTGGCAGATGAACTATATTGCCACTCTTGTTAATATGCTGCCATTTAATTCAGGTATTTTAGTCATTTGAGTACAATTACCAATTACTTAGTGGGACATTCATAATACAGGGATATTATTCACAAAGGAAGCAGCTTACAAACTCTACTTCAGAAGTTCCAAAGTGGGAGCTGTGTTAACCTAGTTCAGCAAAACAAACAAGGAGTCCTGTGGCACTTTTGAAGACTAACAAATTTATTTATCACATGAGCTTTCGTGGGGAAAAAAAATCTCACTTAATCAGATGCTTGAAGACAGGCAAATTCTCCATCTTCAAGCATCTGATGAAATGGGATTTTTCTCCCACAAAAGCTCATGTGATAAATAAATTTGCTAGTCTTTAAAACTGCTACCAGACTCCTCATTTGTTCTGCTTCATAAGTGAGCAGAGGTTTATGCTTCAAAGTCCCACTGAATTATCTATGCAAGGTTTAAGGGAAAATGCTAAGGCCTAGCTAGTTGATAAGAAGAAGAGTAAGGGCAATGGGGAAGGGTTCATTTCACGGGCTTCACTGATGTTCAGATCAGCTCAACTATTGCTGCAAAGATCTGAACAAACAGTTAATGCCCTATAGGCTAAGGACCAAGTAGAGGAATGGAAGCCAGAACCTCCTGAGTCCCAGTACACTGACTCTGCCAACAACTTATCTGAGAAACCAAAACTTCTGCAGCTCATCCTTACTCACACAAGCAGCGCTGCTGATTTCAGCGCATCTCTCTGTAAATGAGGGAGGTTTGCAAGGTTGCCATAAATGGCCTCAGAAATGCAGTGCTTCAAGCTCACCCGGCATATTTACCTTTGAAGCAGGTTCTTGTTTGACCACAGATCGGCTGTTTAGGAAACATTTGCCTTGATTAGAGTGGGTGTTTTCCCTGAGTTATTTGACTCAGACCAGACCCAGAAGGCCACATCTGCAGCTAAAGTGCATTGGTAAAGCTCCATCAATGGAGCTATGCAGATTTACATTAGCTAAGAATCTGGCCTAACATTTTTATATTTTTTTCCAGAAGGCGTTTAAGCTCTTTGCACACTGAAGGGAGGAGGTAGCATTTAAAATGGAATGCTTCCCCCTTTTTTTCAGGCTGGGCTCTAAATTCATTGTTCGGTGTTTCTTCCCCACTCCCTGAAGAGAGCGAGGTGTGACATTTCTGTTGCAGGGCAATGGAATAGCTGGAGGCTTGAGCCTTGACAAGTGGACAGAGGAGGAATGAGCGACTGCAGATTAGACACCGGCAATATTCCCTCTAAGCTGATGACGCAGCTGAGCAAGTTATGGATACACTCAGGGAGTTGGGCAGGCAGTAGGGAAGAAGCCCAGTGGGAGTCAGGGAACTTGCTCAGCTGCATCATCAGCTTAGAGGGAACATTGTCTAGCTGCAATAGGTCCTCTGCCTTCTTGTTTCCACCCTTGCCTCAGCCCATGTAATGAAACTCAGACCCAGAGCTCCAGTTTCTGACTTTGGCTCTGATCATAAGTCTTACATCTGACCTCTGACTCCAGTTATGATAAACAGCTCCAATTCTTCACTGCCTGACTCCTACTCCAACCACTAAACCTGACTATGCACATCACAGTCATCTTAAGTGGCACCATACAAATGTCTTCTTCTATTTCTGAACCCTAATCATGCCCCCCCACCCCAGCAAAAAAATTAGAACCCTTCCCTAAGCAGACTTCTTTCTTTAAAAAGGGAGAAGCATCAGAGATTCCATGAAGTCTGCTATAGATTTCATGACTGCTATTGAGTTTAGGCAGAAAGCACTCCAATACTAAAATGACAGGAGGTAGTATAAAGCCCTAAAATAGATATAGCATCCTTAGATGCCTAAGGCTTGCCCTAAGAACTGAAGCTTGAGATTTAAGTTTTAAGGGAAGTAGCCCACTTTTCACAGTATGTTTCATCTATAAAGAACATACAGGGATAGCACTACAAAGAATTATTTTTTTGTGAAGCTTTTGAATTAGCTTTTCATTATTCCCAAAATAAATATTGCAATAATGAAAAGCAGCAAATCACTATGCAAAATTGCAAACAAATCTCAGCTAATAACCTGGGAGAACAAAAGTTGTAATTACTAACTCAAGAGAACTCTATCCTTTTATGGGGGGGATGAACTGAGTTACTTTAAATTCTTTCAACTGGTTCCTCTAACTAAACTCTGAAAATATTTTTGTTTTGTGTTAAAAAAAGACTTTTGTTTCAAAAGGGAGGGAAAAACCCCTTTTAAACTGCTTTTTGTAATAAAGAATTTTTTGATGCACGTATTCATATACAGTCTTTGTAATTACACAGTAAGGAGGAAAACATCCAGTGTATGTTGCCAGTTTATTTCTTTCAGTATGCCATGAAAAACTAAGCATCATCCAAATAAAAATAAGAAAAACAGAATTATCCTCAGAAGCAATTATGATTTTTGGAGTTTGGAAGACTTACCATGTACAATATTGTTCATACATGAATGTCCATTGAACTTTTTCAAGAAATTAAGCTAACTCTTGACAATGATTCTTTGTTTCAGTGCTGTTAAAACCTTTGCAGATCTCTACTACCTCTTTTACAAAACAGAGAAACCAACTCTAAACATATTTCTTTTGCTACATATTATGTCTCTTCATCTTCTGAAATACAAGAAACAGTTTATGCAAAGCAATGTGCCTCAGTTTTATCCTTGGATTTCAGAATGTGATGTAACTAAATGACATACAACACAGTGAAATGTTGAACAATAAAGTATAAATTCATGGTTTTATTCTCAAAAACTGGTACAAATATGTTTAGTTTTTGTCATTACCATTAGGAAATGGTGAGTAGCTATACGAATTAAGAGGGTAGGAAGACAGATTCTCAGCAAAGGCAAGAACTCAAGCAGCATCTTTAACAGTGATAGGAGGCAGAAAGGAAAGTACAATTGTGTAAGCAGCTCCTTTGTTGAGATCCTTGCAGTGGACAGCTGAAAGCCTTTCAGATACAAGCTACCTGAGAGTTACCACTGAAAATTTGTGCTATTACTACTATATCTATTAAATTAAGGTAAACTGGAAAAGGGTGTTTGGTTCCCTGCCCCCCCCGAATAAGAGTATCCATGCACAGCTATTTGTCATTAGCTGTTACTCTTAAAATTCATGCCGTACTTCCAAGGCAAGACAAACCTTAAGAGTGTGGTCAGCTAAATAAGATATGTTTGGAAAGAAACTAAGGTATTTGTGATTTAACTTAAACAAAAAAAAAGAAGCAAAATAATACTCTAAGAGTATCTTTGGCTCAACTATCATTACAAAAGAAAGTTTATTTATAACAAAGATTCTGTCACCCTAAAAGAAGCAGTAAACAACAAAAACCCCAACACAAGTATGGATTTCTTCCTTCTGAAATTTAGAGATTTCAAATTTGGAAGGTTTTCCTCCACAAGAATAGCAAACCTTGGGCCTCAGTTTCACTTAAAAACTTTTTATAAATAAAAGAACTGCTAGTACAAATTAAATACAAAAGACATATGGCATTGTTATGTTAACACTGCAAGAGATCAGCAACAAGTTATCACACTTTTCACAACAGAAGACAAACATAAAAAAAGGAAAGACCACACACTTACCAAACCTTGAAAAAGTACGTGCACAGCTGGCTTGCTCATCATCCAAACTGGCCATTTCAAACTGATGCAGCTAATCAGAAACGTCTCAGGCTAAACTACAGCAATTTTCAAAGCTGTCCAGTGAGGGTTAGACGCAATCAGCATTAAATTAAGTGAAAGCAGTGTTAGCAGAGTTACTGACATGATGCACTGGACAATAAAGGGGGATAATTAAGATTAATTGTTATTTGTTTTCCCTTTATAACCTTTCTTGTTCCTTAATTTTAATAAACTACATCTAACCAAATAACAGGACCTAGATTTCCATAATCTCCCCATACAAAATATTATATAAAAGTAACATTTTATTTTTTAGTAAAATCCTTGGTTACTTTATAAAAAGTCTTTGAATATTTATCCTTTCTATGACATGCACCTTTGAAGTCAATGGGAGTTTTGCCACTGATATCAGTATGTGCAGCAAAAGCCCACAGCATACATTCTACTTAAGATTAAATACTTGACCCAAAAGAAAAGCATTTCTTTTTCCATTAATAATGTGCAATAGTTGTGCTAAAACAAAGCAAGTGATGCCCAGTTTAACAGCTACTTCAAACCAGTGTAGATTTAAGCTACAAAATAACCTACAGGTTGGTTTCCTTCTACAATTTTATAACACAATTACAATGGGGAAAATAATTATGGTCTGAATTGGCCACTCTTCTGTTTTGGTGGATAAACACAAAAATAGACTACAGTTCTCATAACTGATGCTGAAAACTAGGCCCTGATCCTGCGGATAAAGCTGTGCAGGCAGCTACACATGCATTCTGGAGTCAGTGAAGCTCAGTACACATCAGATTGCAGGAATGGTCTATTGCTAGCAAGGGTTAAAGTAAGCCGAACACCCCATGAACACCGTTTCAGGGCCCACAAATCTGAGGGTCCAACCAGGAGCACCACTGGTCTGGTAAAGGACCCGGGGCTCAGGCACTGGGACTCTAAAAGCAGGTGAACAGTTTCCTCTCTGCCCTGACCCAGGAGCTGCCTTCTGGGTCCTAATGCCGGGTGTGTTCCCTTTCTGCATGTGCTGGGCTGCCCCCCTTATAAACACACAAAAAAAAATTCTTCCAGCACTAGGACCCAGGAAGGAGCATCTAACTGCAGCACAGCACTGGAGCCCCTGCAGGAAAGGAAAGTAAGGGAAACTACACGGATCTGATCCAGAGGACCCCACCCCTCCCATCCTCACCCACTCACCTGCCTTGTGTTGTAAAGGGCTGACCCCATCCCTCCCTTCCACTCCTCTTCTTTGCAAAGGGTATGAGGCCAGGATACCCAGCTCCAGCCAAGGACTGGGGTCCCAGTCGCAGCAGGGGACAGCAAGTGATGGCGGTGGGGGGCTGGGTCAGGCTGGCCTTCCAAGGCAGTAGAGGGGATGCAGAAGGTGCTGAGGGATGCCCCTCAGTGCCCCCCACCTCATGTGGTAAAGAGCCAGTCTGGCCCCCCTTCGCTCCCCAGGTGGGTTGTGGTGGTGAGGCTGCCCTGTCTCAGCCAAGCAGGGCTGCAGGGCTCTTGCAGGGGACCAGTGGCTGCCATACACTGGGTAACTGCAGTAGAAGGAAGCATGGGGCAGGGATTTGAGTCCTCCCAGCCTCATATCCCTCCCCTGCTGGTACAGACTCCTCATCCCCAGGGCAGCCGGAGTGGGGGGCTGGGACTCCTCCTGCCAGGGGGAGGGGGATGCAAATGTGCTAGTCTAGTTCAATTAAACAAACAAGAAGTTCTGCAGTGCTGAAAGGCTAACACATTTATTTATTGCATGAGCTTTTGCAGGAAAAAATCCAAAGCTCATGCAATAAATAAATTTGTTAGTCTTTAAGTGCCAGAGAACTCCTTGTTTGTTTGAGATGACAGCTTCCCATTAAAGGATGCATTTCTTAGAAGGTAATGAATTATTAGACAAACCAAGAGCGTTTCATCTCAGGACAGCGGGATGCCAGTCATATCTGTGACCCTCAACAAAATTAGACAAAAGCTTATGATTCTGATGTACCAACACATTGACAGTTTCAGAACACACCTCTGTTCATCAGATTATCACAAAAGTGTGAAGTGAAACAGTTCCATGTGCTGAGCCGAACTTTATTAAAACATAAATGTCTCATTAGACTTATGAATTTAAAATGTCTCAGCAAAGTCATGTATTGATCACAAATGTTTCAAACAATCTTAAAATTCACCCATAACAGTGTGATTTCCAAGTGAATGAGATCTGTTAGGGTTTTGTTTGTTTCTTTTTTCAAATCGAATCGAATCAGAGGGTTGGAAGGGACCTCATGAGGTCATCGAGTCCAAACGCCGGGGGCTTGAACCCAGGACCTTCTGCATATTAAGCAGAAGTGCCAGCCACTACACTCTTTTAAATGTGTAGTGAGGCTAAAAAAAGAAAGAAAGAAAACCAAAGGTTAAGGCTTAGGCTTTAGAAAGGGATCTAAATTTGATCTAGGGCTTTAGGGAGCACCACACCCCGATCAGTTATTGGGAAAGCAGGGCGGATGTAGTTTAAAAAAGAAAAGCACCACAAGAGGGGTGAGGAATGCGAGTTGCCACAGGCCTGAACAAGCCTCAAACTTCCTCCCAACTTTATCAGCGTTAGCTCCGAGGCTGTGCATGCGAGGAGAAAGAAACCACAGCGGGCAGCAGCAGCAGCAGCAGCGGGTGTCTCCAGGCTCCAGCCGCCGGGAGGAGGACGCCAGACAGCAGAGTGACAGGCACAGCTGAGGCGTGGGGTGGGGGGAGCGGGGCGCACCAGACCCGAGATTAGGACGAGCTGAGGGGAGAAGGGGGCAGGGGGCGTCCCCCGCTCTCAGCCGCGCTGGCGCCAGCAAACCAACCCGCGGCCCCGGCCCCATCCAGGCGAAGGGGTCAGACCTGAGCGCTTGGTACGGGCTTGCAGCTCCAACACCCGCCAGCTCACGTCGGCCAGATGCGACGCCATGCCAGGGAAGAGGCGCCCCGGCCTGCTCCCCTCCGCCGGCCTGAAAGTCCCTCACAGCCGTTACCCCGGCCGGCCGTATGCGCCGCGCGACACTGTCGCAAAAGCGCCGGCTCGCTCCCGGAAGTGAAGCGGGGATTGTGACGGCCCCTCCCCGCCGCTGCCGTAAGTGATGCTGGCGACGGCCGGGCTGGGGCGGGAGGATGGGGCGCCGCTCGTTGCTGGGGCTGTGCGTCCTGCTGGGGCTCCTGAGGGCCGGCCGTGCGCTGCAAAATGTCACCGCCCAGCTCTTCGGAGCCGAGGCCTTCGGGACCCTGGCGGCCTTCGGGGACTTCAACTCGGATAAGCAGACGGACCTCTTCGTGCTGCGGGGCGGTGAGTGCGGGGCGCCGGGCGCGTCGCGGGTGGGTGACGTCATCGCCCGCGGCCGTTGGGGCGGTTTGGGGGCGCGCGGGCGGGTCGCTGTGCGCGGGGGCTCCTGACAGGCCCTGCCCCGGCTGCGGTCTCTGAGTGCCTCAGCGTGCCCAGCAGTGCTTGTCAAACTTCCTTCCTCTGGACCCAATTGAAAAAAAATCATTTATGCCTGTGACCCAATAATTACGTCTTTGAGCAATGCAGTCCAGTCTTTGGGTGGGGGCAGCAGGGGCTGTGGCGACCCGGTGCATGGCCCGGTCCTGTGTCCCAACCCTCAGTTGGAAAACCACTGCCCTATAGGCAGGTCTGTTCATTGTCTCTATAGAAGGCAGGGGTCTCAAACGCAAATCACCACGAGGGCCGCATGAGGTTAGGGTTGCCAGATACCAAAGCCTGGACAGGAGGACAGGGAAGTACGAAAAGGAAGACGTTGCAGGATGTATGGGGGAAAAAGAAGTATTAATGTCATATTTTTCTGTTTTTAGGGGGGCCTGTAATGTTTCCCTCTAAAAATAGGGTGTTTTGGGGTGTTCCAGCATACTTGAACCTCTTGTAAGTAAAAAGCCAGACAAAATCATGCATTTTTAAAATGCCTGCCGGACAGAGGACGTGAAGGTAGAAAGGAGGACATGTTCTCCTTCTGCCTGACATCTGGTAATCCTACATAAGGACTAGTATGTTAGCCCAACGGCTGCACAAATGAAACCTTTTCATACAATGATGTTGCAAATATTGGTAATGATAGTGTTGTTGGGGGGCTGCAGGAAATAGCTTTGGGGCTGCATACGGCCCACGGGTCGGGTGTTTGAGATCTCTGATATAATGGGACCAGGCAGTGGGTGTCACTGTTATGTATTAACGGGCGTGGTACTAATGCAAACTTATTTCTAATTTTTTCTGAAGTTCAAAGCCAGCCTGCAAGTGTTCCAAAGGGTTTCTGATCTCAGTGCTGATATTTTTGTCACTGAGGGAGACTTTTGGATTATATTGTCATCAGTTGGCCTGTTTTCTAAAGTCATTTAATGGTCATATCCTCACACCACCATCAGCATTGTACTGAAGATGATGTAGCAAGAGCTGAAGTTGTGTCATGACTTTCCTAAGGTGTAGGAGAAATCTTAGGTGGTGGTGATTTCTCTCTTGCTTCTCTCAGGCTTGAAACTGTTTACAGCAGCGTTCTTGAAAGAATGCTTTTAAATACCTGTTTAAGAATTATTTTAAATACAGCAAAGTTGTTTAAATTATTTTGCCTGTTTAATGATTGTGAAATGAGCTAAATATTTAACTGTGAAGTCAGAAGAAGTACAGTATGGATTGTGGCAGTGCAATCTTAGCCCTAGAGTATACTTGCTGTACTTTTCGGTGGCAGTCGACAGGAGATACACAAGGTATAATACTTTGCATATCTCCCAACAATTTACTAATTCCTCGCTACGCATTAAGGTAAGCCAATCAGAAATGCCTTCCAGTCAGCTTACAGCAACTCCAGTTTTGGGGCTGGAATTGATACAGTGATTTCTGGAGCAATTGAGCGAGTCTACATAGACCATTCAATCGCACCCGGAAGATCATGCTGATGGCAGCAATTTTGCTCTCAGTGTAGACTTAGCTTTATTTATTGGTTTTGCTAATATCCCACCCTTTTGTGGGAAGAAACGCCACTGAGGATCATAGCGTAATTAACATTCTATTAAACCTTTGCTTTTTGAGACTGCCCTGAATTCTAATCTAAATAGATCCTTGAGGTATGGCTTCACCAATGGCAAATTCAGTGCCATCAGATCCATTTTATCCAGATCGATTGAGCAGAAGAAAAGGTCCACTCAGTTGAGCCAGAAATCAATTTAACAAAACCACTTCCCCGAAAAACATAGTGCTGCATCAGTGGACATGCATTTCCTATTGGCACAGTGTTAATGAAGATGGGAGTTTAGGAAATAGGCCTAAGTTATTCAAACTGCTCTACGTAGCTTGTGTAAGTTGACTGCCACTGAAATTGTCTGTCAGTGTAGATCAGCCCATGGTGTCAGATTGTATGCAGGGGTCAGCACCCCCAGCACCCTCTGCCAAAAGAGCTGGTCCTGCCCCAGAAAAGAAGGTGCCTCTTGTTGCCGACCCTGCATTCCTGAGCAGCACTGCTTTCAGTGAAGCAGCTCCTCTGGGGAGCATGCCTGGGAAGGGGTCCCCAAGTATGCCCCAGAAAGAAGCTACCTGGGCTTGCAGCAGATTCTTACCAGGCAAACCTTCAGAACCCACTCAAGCCATGGCTGTCACCTCAGAAGCCACTTTTTCTCCTGCCGGCTGTTTCTCAGGGCTCCCATGCCAGCTGCCAGTCATGGTTTTGGCAGTTGCTTGGAAGGGCTGACCCCTGAAAAGCTGATCTGTGTCAGAGGCTGCAGCTGGGCTGCTCTCCAAACAGCTGGTTGGGGACCCCAGAGCTGTGAGTGCAGATGACTAGGCTACAGATGGCAGTCAGAGGTTAGCTGACGGGCAGATGTGGATCTGCACTTGTGTATCCTGTTGTGCAGGGCCCATGTCATCTCAAGGCCAGTACCAAGAGAGGGTTGGTGGGCAGGCTGCTACGTCTTGGAAGCAGCACTAAAGCTCAAGGTGTTTTTTGCCCCCAGTGTTCCACTGGCTAAGTATTCCACCCCAGAATAGCTGCTCTGATTCTGCTGCAAAAACCTGAATCAAGCATCTGGGTCTGATTAGAGCAAAAATATGGAGGGTTTGTTTGGTACCCCTGAACCCTAGACCAGGGGTCCCCAAACGTTAGAAGGCTGGGAACCCCTTTCCTACCCAAAAAATACCTTTCCAGCCCCCCCTTGGTATTTGGTATGTTGCTGCTGCACAGCGGTGACAATGCCATGGGCAGCATCCAGCCCACGCCAGCCAGAATCCAGCCCATGCAGCAAAGGCACCAGAGAAATCTGACCATGGCAGGACCATGGCGAGAGAGGGGGCAGTGGGGCACGCCGGAGAAATCTGACCCCATTGTGGCGTGGCAGGGCTGTGGTGGGGGGAGGGGTGCCAGTGCAGTCCAGCTGTGGGGTCCAGTCCAACTCACCCCAACACCCTCCCTAACACACACTCTGCCAGTGGCTTCCCCCACTGCCCCTAGCCAACTCCCCCCCCCCCCCGCACACACCGTTTACCTAGCTGCTTGTCCCCGAGCCTTTCTTCCCCCACCCCCACCCACAGCCTCCTTACCTGGCTGCTGGAGCTGGGAGCAGGCATGCCGCAGGCTACTCCTTCTGCCTGGAGCATGAGCTGAACATGCTCAGGACTGCGGGGGAGTTTTAAAAACTCTTAGCCTGGGGTAGAGCAGCTCCCTGCCATTGTCTGGCGTCTGGCTCCTGGCTGTCACTGCGGCGCCACTGGTGTCGTTTGGCCCCAGCTCCCAGCCTGTCTGTGGACCCCTTCAAGCAGCTATGCGGCCCCCACGGGGTCTGCAGACCCCAGGTTGGGAACTACTGCCCTAGATGATTGAGAAGCCAGGTTTATTTGTTGAGTACAAGTCCTTGTTTAGACAGTGAGATTGAGATTGGTGGGGGGGACGGGACTCTTCAGAGTTAGCAGAATCAGGCAATATCCAACTCTTATCCATACACATCCTTCAAAGGAGTCTGTGCTATTCTGTCCCACTCTTGATCTCCTTTTTTGAGGGTATTCTTACTCCTGAAATGTTCCAGTACCACTTTTTGTGTTCATACAGTGGGCGCTATGTATTCTGTCATTCCACAGCCATGAAGGCTGCCATATTTTTCATTCCTTGTCATAGAAAGGAGTGCCAAAATATTAACTTCCTTTAAAAAAACAAAAACAAAACCCACACCCAGAATTTTAAGCTTTTGGAAATAATCTTGGAAACATTAATTATAAATGGATATTTTCCTTGGTTTGCAGGGGGCCTGAAACAGAGCCTCTGAGAGGTTTAGATTGCCATTCACTTCAGTCGTGGTCCTATGAACTACAATTGTGTGGCTTTAGGAAATCGCTCAGAATTTGCCATTTTGCCTAAGCCAAATACATAACCTTCTGAGCCTGCTGAAAACTCTCTGCAACTTTCTCTTGCTCTCCAGCTTTCCTTACAAAGGGAGTTCACGTAGAGTGTATATTACTTGCTCTAAATATGGAGCCAGGCAGTAGGAGGTCACAAGAGTACAGGTTGCGGCAACAGAACAGGCAGAATCAAAAGTATAGACTAGCCATATGGGCTGCTTGTAGAGCAGTGGTTCCCAACCAGTGTGCCATGGGAACACCCAAAGCGTGCTGCGAGCATCCCCGAGAGCTGGAGTTAAAGTTCCCTCCCTGCTCAGCCCAGCCACATGGGCTGTGCAGGGCTAGGAAAAGGCAGGGGTTAAAGTAACGGGGAAGGCACTGGAACACAGTGCTGGGGCCCTCTATTTTTAGGCAGGGAGCCTTCTCCCCCCCCCCCCCCAGAGGAAGGCACTGGAACACAGAGTTCTGGGATCCCCCTAAAAATAGCAGGAGCAGCCCGAATGCAGAGTTCCAGTGGCTCCACCTTAGGCCCAGCCAGCAGAGAGGGGCAGGAGGCCAGGAGTGTGTGAATCTCCCCCTACAGGGTGGAGCAGCTTGTGTCAGGAAGCCTGCAAACAACCCAGGTAAGGGCTTTGTGGGGGGGAGGGCTGCTGGGGGTTGTGTGAGGCAGGTGTGGGTGGGTGGGTGTGTGTGGGTGGCAGAGGTGGGTGGGAGTGGCTGTGTAGCAAAGGGTGTGTGGCTGTTTGTTTGGGGGTGTGTGTAGCTGGGGGTTGGGGTGGCTGTTGTGAGGGGTTAGCTGGGAGCTGGAGGCCTAGTTCTGGCCCCTGCAGTGATGGGAGTGTCCATCACAGGCAACAGGGGGCTGTGGGGGGGAAGATGGGACCCACTGGGGTGGGATTTTGGGAGGGGGGCAGGGGGCCACTGTGGAGAAGGGGGAAGTGGGTGCTGTGCCATGCTCCCCAGCCCTACCTTCCCACTCCCCAGGTTCCCCATGCCCCCCCCCAGCCACTCTTGTTCTTCCTTCCTCTCTCCTCTCTTGACACCCTTGTGCTGTTCCCCACATGGCTGCCCTTGTGCTCTTTTGCCACCCCTCCCCTGCTGTGCTCCCCACACACACTCCTGCCACTGCACACAACTCCTGACCTCCCGTGTTTTGCCACCCCTGCTACCCATACTACCCCACATAGGAGCATTTCCAAAACACTGTCATGGTTCATGAATATTCATAAATAATTTAAGTTAATTTGAAGATTCATGAGTTATTTAATGGTGGTGTGCCTCAAAAAATTTGAAGGTCTCAAGGTGTGTCACAGCAGAGAAAAGGTTGGGAACCACTGTTGTAGAGCACTGAAGTCACTATAGCCTGGGGAGCTGAGAAGAGGATCTGTTTAAACTAGCCTCTAACTTCTTTCTCTGACACGCTTGAGTTTTCTGAGCTAGGTCACCTAGATCAGTGTTTCTCAGCGACCAGTCTCTGGGCCAGTGCCAGTCCTGAGATCATGTTCGAGTATGTCTATACTTATACTTTAAATCAAAATGATGGTTATTTTGATTTAAAGTAGTGCATGTTCCCACTAGCTTTCCTTATTTCAGAGTGAGCTCCCTCGTTTCAAAATAAGGAACAGTCATTTTGGCACATTAAAACGTGCTTTTATGTAGAAATGATGGTTAAATCGAAATTATTATTTTGAAATAACTCGGTGTAGGCGTGTTATTTGATTTAACTGTTATTTCAATTTAATATGTTTTGACCTTCTTCCTCCCAGGGTGCCCTCCTCTTTCTATATATCGGGTGGGGGCATGGCCCTTCTTGGGGACCATCTTGCCACACCTCCCATGGTGCCTGTCTCCTAAATCAAACTAGCAAATCCAGTCAATGGACATGCTAGTTTTGATTTGGTTTTTTAGTGGGGACATGTTGAATAAATTTAACTTAAATTGATTTAATTATTGTTATTTTGATTCAATTATATCGATTTACATTCAGTGAGTTTAACACTTTAAGTGTGTACATAGCCTTGCTTGCACTGTTGAGAAAGGTAGCAAGCCAATCTCTAGTATCAAAAAGATTGAGAAATGCTGACCTAGCTAAAATCATGATAAGCATGTTTCATAGATTTGGGTTACACTGAGAGCACAGGAAAAAAGACTGCAGAAACCATCAGCACTGAAAATAAGCATCAGTTATGAGTATTTTTAACTGTGAGCTATTGTTATATTTGGACACAATAGAAATTCAATAAATGTATGTTTCAGCGGAATTTGAGGATACTTGCTAAAGACCCTGATCACATTACGCTACATAGTACGTTATCAGTAAGTCTTTAATAAGCTGCTATACAGTTATGCTGACAGTCCTCAGTGGAATAGGAACAGACTCTAGTGGAATTAGAATAACAGCTACTCAGAAACTGAGCACGTTTTATGCATTTCATTCTGTAGCTGCTTTTGTCTGCAGATTCAGGAAGGCAGTATCAGATCGTGCAACATTTGGATCACTAGTCGAAAGATTTGTAAACAGAATAAATAGAAGCTTTTTAAATTAAAACTTGCATGCTATAGGAATTTTTGGCCAAGTCTTCTCTGTTTGCCTTTAAAATTTTTATGTTCATTGTTGGTGACTAGACTTCGAGTTCTGGGGGAATAAAAATAAGTACACTCTTACTACTAATTATAGTGAAAACTATTTTGGCATTAAGTTCACTTCAGTTTGAAATGAAGCTCAGCACTCTGATAAGAAAAATATTCGCTTTGCTCCTCTTTTGAAGGAGAAGGAAGTGACACTTGGTCATGCAGGACCCTTTGAATATTTCTTCTTCCTTAGCTTTGAGGAGCAATTTATATGTGAATGTGCAAACCATCTCGTCCATAGCTTATTAAATATTGTATTCATTCTTATGAAGCCAACATCTAGTAGAGTACACTCATCGGTTTAATGATATATATTTGCTTCCTTTTAGGCGATGAATTACTTATTTTTCTGGCAGACCAAAAGGAGCCATATTTTAAACCCAAAGTCAAGGTGCCAATGAAGTAAGTATAATATGTAATATTTTAATGGTGAAGTAATGGAAGCACTCATTTTGGTTCAAACTGGCTGAATTAGGAGCAAGATCCATTGGGAGCATGATTAGGGTCTTTCTGGGGTTTGTTTGTTTGTTTTTTTTTTCCCCTCTTTGTCTGTCTAGGTGTGTAATTCAGTTTGCCTGTAGAGTACAAACTTAAACTTGAGAGATGAGCTTGTTGAATCATGACATGAAGGGCATTTGGTATCGTTTGCACCTCCTTTGGTCTTTTTATTCCCTTAGAAATTGGAGGAAATAAAATCTTTGCAATCTGTAGGCTTTATTTACAGATCAAATAATCTGTTTCATGTTTTAAATGCAGAATATGGATCTGATTTTTCAGTTTCTCTGCAAATGCCCACCTACTGTATTCACAGCATACTCTTACGGACATTTTTTATACTGTACGTGTGTGTGTAACTGTACCTGAGTTGGCACAGACTGAGAACGCATGCACAGGATTGGTTCAGTTTTGCAAATGCAAATGCATGGTTACAGATGAATTGACATCCAGGCTTTCATTAACCCAGGTACTCACTGAACAATATACTTGTGGGCCAAGAGAATGAGAGCAGAAAACAAAATAGTATGAGAGTCAGAATAAGACAAAGCAAAGTTGAATCTAGAGCTCTAGTCCCTACTTCATAGGCTTTATGTTTTATGATTTAGCATGTGATTTTTGTGCCTAAAATAGGACTTTGAAGGCCAGGACTGATAAGTTGTATGATATGGGACCAGTAAAGTCTTGCAAGTACTGAGCAATGTGTGAGGCATTTATAGGATAAGGTTGGAGAATGTCTGCGAAGATTTAGGGCTAAAATGTCCATCCTACGTTGTGGAAGGGGTTGTGTGCCATTTCATCTAGTCTTTCCTGTGACAAAAAGAAAATAAACAATTAGCCTGTGCATTTACAATATTTTTAGGGATCACAGATTTTAATCACACATCTATTTGCACGTTTGAATGTGTCATTTTATAATTATAGAGATCAGAGTATTATAATAACAAGTGTAGTTCCTGGTGACTATGATGGTGATTCACAAATGGATGTCCTCCTGACAACAAAACCGAAGAATCATGTCACGGATGAAGTATCTGTTGTCATTTTCTGGGGACGCAATCAGACGTTACGTAAGTTGGTATTACTGTTTAATAATAATAATAAAAAACAGAACAAAAAAACCCCCTTAACTAGAGTATATTTAGTAAGTTGTAACTTTCTGGACAACATAACCATCGTTTGTGTTTATAACAGACATACTGATCAAACATCTATAGCAGATCTATAATTTCTCATCTATGTAAAATTTTGTAGAAGACATACATTGGGTAGAAGGGTTGACAAATTCAGGCTCTTTATTATGGAGTAACAATAGCCAGCTCACAGTTAATTTTTTAATATAAACCTCATTTCCCCCTTCCTTTTTATGCCTCCTCCCAACTTTCTCACATACTTAAAAGCAAGTATTTTTATTCTAGGTGAAAGTTTCCCTGGGAAGATAAAAAATAGACTATAGAATTATAAAAACTTACTTTTCCTGTATTTGTCAATATTATCCTAATATTTTTGGGCTCCTGACATTTAATAAAATGATATAGAAATTCCAAGTTATTCTGTTTTTGTTGACCTTGTTGAGAAGCAGCTTTTAAGGGGGAAGGTTTGGGGAGAAATGGGAAGACTGAAAAGTCTTCAAGTATATAAAAAGCAATATTGAAACAGTTAATATTAAAATATTTATGAAGTATAAATTTAAAAAACTGCTACTGACTCCTGGTACTGTTGTGGCTGGGATGAGTCAGGAGGGAGAAATTGATGGAGCCCTATGTGGATACAAAATCCATGAATCTAAAGCAGATATTGACAGATTTGCATGGCTAGTGACGGGGGTGTCTCTGGCCACGAGTCCCAGTGCCTGAGCCCTGAGTCTGCTGTGGGATCAGCTGCAGTGGCAGCTGCAATGACAGCACGCGAGCCCCAAGTGTCAGTGCTCTGAGCCCCAGATCTTTTTCCAGGCTAATGGTGCTTCTGGATGGTGATGCAAAATTTGGATCTGCATCTATCTGTGATCTGCAAAGGAAGTCTTTTGATGTCTTTGCGTATAAAGTGGATATCTTACAGCCTGCAAATCCATAGAGTGAACTGTGAAGTAGCAGACTGGGGAAATTCTTTGGAATATGCCTGGGAGGGGACATGAGATGATCAGGGGATTTGGGAGAAGTATGAAGGGTTGACATGGAGTGAGGCAGCAACAGAAGGATTCAGGGCATTGCCACTTGGCTGAGAGTGGATTCAAGAGATCTTGGTGAGTGAGAAGCATGGAATGGTGTTAGTGGAGAGGTTATATACTTACAGGACATAAGAAGTTTGGAAAATAAAAGGGCAGGATACAAGTGCACACCCAGGAAATGAGGGTCAGAAGATGGGAGGGAATGGAAGTGAGGGGTAAAAGAAACTGGAAAGAGATGGAGAGAGGTATGCAAAGGGGGGCAGGTGGATTTGGGTTTTGTAAGAGCCGTTGTAGGAGTTCAGTGCTGGGTTCCAGGCCAGTTTACACTTCCACATAGTGTCATCATTGAAAATTATTCCTCCGAATTTATGTTGTGCTACAATCTGAACTTTGTCCTTTCGGTATGAAATTTTACAAATTATGAAAATTTAAGTTAATAAATGAGTGTAAAATCCTATTTCTTATTCAGAGGGTATGTTTTCAGTAATCTAGGTATCTTTATTTCACATGCATTCTGCGTGTGGTGGGAAGTGCCTTTTACTATGCAATCCTCTGAACAACACACCGAGTAAAGAATACTTTTCAGGTACATTTTGTGCAGATGTTGTATCTGGACACACTTTTGTCCCAAGAGGTTCCGATAGCCTTCATCAACCACATTTTCATACACTTCAATCTCTGTATTGGTATTAATTCATGAGATTGCTAACTTAGGTAGGAATGTATTTTTCTGGTAAAGGTTATTTTTGTAATTTTGAGTCACCATGTGGCTAAGCATGCATGTAGTTCAGAGTTGCCTTTCCTTTTGGCTCTGCCAATTAGAATTTACAAGAAGTTCAAAGCAGTTAGTTTATTCTTAGTGCTGAAGGCTGACTGCATTTTTTGTCAATATACAGTGACCAAGAAACAAAGTTATTAAGTAGCTTTGGAAAACATAGAAAGTCTGAAAGTTAATAGAGAATATATTACAATAAATATAACTGTCTCTCTTAATATCCTAAAATGTGTGCAGTTTAAGCAGTTGAATGCTTTCTCTGGTTTCAGATATTGATCGTAAGACTGAGTTAAATAAGACTTTTCATGATGAGCCTTTAATTATGGAGTAAGTATAAATGATACCTTACCTTGAACAAAACAATTTCTAGAAATAAATTTGAACATAAATATTATAATTTTGATGTTTAAGTGTTTATCTTATTGTTTAACCATGTAAATTTAAATTTGCCAAATATTTTAAGTCTGAAATGTGCCCTATATTAAAAACACAGCCTGAAATAATCAAGGCCCCAGGCTGTCACCTTTCCTCAGTTTGGAGTATTATGACTCCCTCCCTTTAGACCAGGCATTTAGGCTGCAATTTACTGTGGTCACTTCAATAGATCTGTTTTTAATTCTTTACCTGCAGTCCTAGTCTCTCAGGGACAATGATAGGGTTGACCAGGAACCAGCCAGTGTACATAAAATCAATTACTTATTCAGAACAAAAGCATTACAGTGAAAAACTGTCTTAAAAAAAAAAAAAAGCAGTTTACATGTATGCTTACCACAATGCTTGTCTACCTCATAGGATCCTGGTTGGTTTCATAGAACTCTAGGTGCTGTCATGAGGGCCAGACCTCTTGTTATGCCCTCATGTCAGTTCCTGGGCACAGGGAGAGTGACTTCCCTCCAGGTAGTTGGACAGTCACTTTTTACTGTGTTCAGTTCTGTTTGCCCAGATGTTTTAACTGGGTCAAATCAATTTTATGCAGTTTATCCAGGATGGAGGTTTCTCTAGACTTGCTGCGGGTTCAGTGGTTTGCATTAATTATCTGTCTTTACCCAATCAGTGATCTTAGCTCCTGCAGGAAACTCCTGTGCCTGCCCGAATGAAGCTAGACTATAATCCTTAGACCACACAGATATATACAACACTTATAAAATATGTTCTCTAATCTGTGGATATGCCATGTATCTGTCATGCTACTTGTGTCATCCTTTCAGCCTCTAAATAAGCAGTCCTTCTTCATAATCCCAGTGTTCGGTGGATTCAAATTTTATGTTTACTGAGGCTGTTTACTTCATGGTGCATTGCAGGCATGGTTTGAAATTAACACTGACCTAGGAGAAGAACATAAGTCACCAGGATTAATAGAATCTTTGAGGAAATAGTCAAGATAGCGGGATTGAGGAGAAAGGTAGAGAGCTCTGTTAGAATAGTAGTTGTCATCTTTAGGGGTTGAAAGGTTATTATGGAGAGGGCAGCAAGCTGCCAGCATCCATGCATGCAGGTAAGGGTAATGTTGCAGGGGGGAGGGGTTTGGTCACAGTGTGAAATACTTTCAAATGGGGTCCCACCAAAAAACAAAAATTTTTTTGATAACACCTGTGCCAGAAGGTTAGCTGAGAAGTAATTAACAAATCATTCTTAAGCCTGGTTCACGCTGCTGATGGCATCGACAGGAGATACACAAGCTGCATGCCAAAACCTGCGTATTTCCTGTTGACTCACTAACTTTCAATTACTGTAGCATATTCACTGCATTGCATTGGCAGGAGATGCCATCCAGATGACATGGGGTTGCTCTTTTCAGGGGAGTAGAGGATGGGGTGCATTCATTGTGTTGGCCAGAGAGCATTTCTGGGTGGGGAACACTTCCAGGATTAGTTATGCAGGTCTCCACTGTCCTTTAATCAATGCAGCTGCATTGATTTGTGGAGCCCAATGCAGTCCCCACATTGTAGAAATACTCTAATACGTTGGGTAGAAGAGTGATTGGGGGAGTCCTGAAGAATCACTCGGAATAAGAGACGGCAGAGGAGGAGAGTTATTCAGGTGTGGAAAAAATTGGTTAGAGTATAACTTTTTTAATTCAAATTAATTTGTGCTTTCTCTAATCTGTTTTAAAGAAATTAAGGTAAACAGCTGTAGATAGGTTTCTTGTTAAATTTTCTAAACTGTTTGAGACACTGGTTGTCGTTGTCTTGGTTTAACTGTAGGCTGAAGTTCTTTGGTGTCTTGAGTCCCGTCTACAAAAGGGGGCTGTTTTAAAATAGTCAGATTGAACATCATTCATACAGGAAAGGTGACACAGCTTGTTTTACATTTTCAGCTTCAATGGTGATTTAATTCCTGATGTCTTTGGTGTCACAAGCGAGTCAGATGGGCCTCAGGTACTGATAGGCAGGTAAGTTAAAATGTTTACTTGTTAGTATGCAGCATTAATGTTTATATGCGTTGCTGGCACACCCATTTCTACTGTCAGTGTAAGGTCATGAGTGCTCCAAGTTCAATTGGAAGTGTACCAACATGGAATTCTTGTTTTGACTCTCTTCTGTTGGTATTCTTAGCAGCAGTGTTCTGTGTGTTGTTACAGAGAGGATCTCATTTCTGTGTATTGCTACGTAGTAAGCTACAGATTCTGTGGTGGTTTCAAGAACCAAAAACTTGAGTAACAGTGTTGGTTGATATGAAAAAATATATCATGGTTTCTTGTAGTTATTATGATCTTCTATGGTAATGCACTTAATTTCAATTATTTTTATTATGGGGCAACATAGATGCCAGAGACCCTTTTTTGATGGGCACTGTACAAACATGAAATATAGACAGTCCTCTGGTTACACACTGAAGCATGTAAATTTTACTTGGTCTAATGTACCTTGCAGTTCCATTAATGTAAATGCTAAAGTATGTTAGCAAATATCAGTGGGTTCTACCCTATTGAGTAGGGAACAGATGCAAAAATTTGTGTGGTATTTTTCATGTGCTCAGGTTGAGGCATAAAATGTGTAATTTTTACATTTACAGAGGCACACTTGACTAGTTGAGATTAATGGTAACGTCAAAGATGAAATTGGTTCCTGTTACTGTGTTGTCTGAAGACTCTGGAAAAAAATGTAACTGGATGAATGCTGTTGGGTTTTGTTTACAGCTGTTGCTGTTGGATTACATCTATAATTATCCTGTTTTTAATTTCTTTTCCTCTTGTTAGTTCCTTGTGGGGGTAGTGTCCTCAATTACAATAGGCTGGGGCTCTCTTCACGTTCCACCTACACTGCAGCAAAGAAATCAAATGCATGATACTGAAATATTAAGTTCTTTCAATTTTTATTTATTTTTAATTAAGTATTCAATACTAGTTCCCATGAGGTAACAACTTGCTGAATTTTAGCTTTTGAAATTGCCTTATTTAAGCAAGAGGCAATATACAGAAAAACTTATCTCCACATTTGTGGACTTTTTTGTTTTATTTTAGAAGCCTTATTTGACTTGTTTTTAAATACTTTAGTGTGGTAGTGAGAATGTATGCATTGGAATTAAGTTAACAGTTCCATACTTGTTTAGATATGCTTTATATCTTCATTTGCCTACTCTTATATTTGCAGGGAAAAGACAACTTGATTCAATTCCGCAAAAACTGTTCACTGGTATTTCTTTTTCAGGATTTTCTGTAGCACTTATCATTATAGCATCTCGTGTTCACCAAGTAAAATGCATTTGCATGGAGACTCTATTATGTCTAAAAGTAACATCTACTTTAGAAACATAAATTGACTTGTATTAGGTTGACTTAAAGCCACCACAGCAATTACATTTCAAAAGCTAAAATTTTACAAGTTCTTACTCTTTTGAGCTCAGAAAATGAAGCTTTCTATGTGAATTGCTAACAACCTGCTACATCTGAAATTCCTAAACTTTTGTAACTTTTCTTTCTCTCTCCAATGTTTTTAAAGTTGTGTGTGCTCTCTTAGGCCTGGTCTGCACTTGGGAAATTTAACAGCAGTCAATGGGAGTTAATGCAAGCTCTACAGAACAGCTTGCGTTAACTCCCATTGACTGCTTAACTCCTCTTCTACACAGTCTTGTCACTGCACTGTACTGGTAGGAAATGTTTTCCTGTCGACCCAATGCTACACCACTTGAGGGATGGTCTTAATACATAGACTTCCAGAGACTTCTGTGTTTGATTAAGCACATCTTTTGATGCTTGGCTGAACTCAAAAAATCAATCCTGCACTGTCAGTAGTGCCTCTGGCAGTATAGACATACCCTCCACTTAAAGAGAATAGTAGAATATTACATTAACAAAACAGTCCTGTGTGTTAAAACTGTGGGAATGATCAGTTAAAGTGATTTGTATAAAATTCTAGTACATTTAAATGAGAAATATTTAGTTTGTATCCCACAATTTAATCATTAGTTTAGATTTTCAGAAGAAAATTTGGCTAACTGTGCAGTTGACATTGCATGGCTATGTATAAAGTTTATTTAATTTTGATGTATTACTACTTAAACTTCTTTGCATTTTAACACAGTAAAATGGAAATTTTCACACACTGCATCCACAAAAGCTGATGGAAAACCTATCAAACAGTCTTAACCTATTTGGAAAATGAAATTGTTTTCTCTGCCTGTTATGTGTTTACCCTGTACAGAGGACATGCATGCCTAGCTCATTACAAGTGGAAGAAAGGAAATAACTGTTACCAAAAACCTAACATTAGAACATAATCAGCAACTTGGTTCCTTAAAGTAGAAATGAATATATTGACTATTTTACAACTATAATTGCTCTGTGAAAAATTTTATCTGTATAAGCAAAATGGCTGAGATGCGCAAGTAAAATATTTCAAACTTGTTTGCCTACGCAAATATTAATGTGGGTATATAGCATTAGGCACCCATGTACTAATATGTTCATCTTTGGGTTTGACCCTCTGAGGTAGTGCATTCTTTCCATTCCTGGCAATTTCTTTAAGAGTCAAGGGCACCCATTACCTCAGGAGGCTGGGCTCTTAGATCAGTTGTGCATTATTACATCATTTCACTGTTCCAGCTCCCTTTTCCTGGTCCCAGCTATGTTGTTTTAGTAATGGCTAGTTAAAATAAATCACAAGTAATGCATAGCAGTTTTGAGTCTCAGAATGTGCTGTTTTGCACCTTCTAACTAGAGCTTTGTAGTATTATCTAACATCTGATTATCTTTTCAGTAGTTTGTTTTAATATGAAAATGTGCAGTGACATTTGCTGCATGGTAAATCCAGATGAAATCAGTCTCTGACAGCTGTTTGGGCTTAGGTGTATATTCAGCACTGATGCTCATCACTTAAAAAGAAATGGATTGATGTGAAATGTTTTGAATTTCCCTGGGGCATTTTTTAGCTATTGTGTCAATAGAAGCCCATTAGACCTAGAGAATTCCATCAGATTATACCTCTGTTGCCATAGAAACGGTACATCAGCTTTCCTAACTTTCTTGTCCCTGGACCTTAAGAAATGTTTAATTAAGGATTTTTTTATTCTTGATATCAATCTGATATATTGTTGTTGAAGATAAACAATGAAAGGTTTTAGCAAGTCTGTAAATGAAATAGGTGTAATTGTTACTAACAGCATCACTTTACTGCCATTCCCAATAAGAGCATTTCACTTTACTAGAGGGTTATTTAAAGATATATAGTTGGTTTGATCAAATAAAAAAATAAAATATAGGACTGGAAACAATATCTTGATTATTTTTAAGTCCTGCAAATGTATAATTGGAAGTTTTTAAGCCATTCTAAGAGATGTTTCTGACCATTAAACTGCACTTGGATTTTATCATGACTGTTATTTAATTTTGTAATTTTTGGAACAAAGTCTGCAAATTCTTCAAGGGTGCCCGTGACAGTTAATGTAACCTTGCAGTGATTTATTTTTAAAGATTTTATCAGCACTCAACCAAAAATAATATTCTTTGAAAAAATATAATAGCATGTTAGTACGAAGCAATTTATTAGTTCAAAAGGAGATTGAACATTATAGGTCAGAATATAATCCATATTTCATAGTGTTTGGAAAATATAGCTCTATTTTATTTTCCTAGGAATCCAATGTTAAGGTTTTTAGTTAAAAATTTTTAGTCTTGTAATGGAGATTTCAACAGTTGGTCATATTTCTTAGTTGTGCTATAGTTTTCTAGAGGTAGATGTCCTGCAATATAATTTCAAGAGATCTGATTTTAATTGGAGGGGGGTGTTTGCTTGTTGGTTTCAAAGTTTTATAGTTACAGTAAATCTCTTAAATCCTTGGAAGAAAAACTTTGGGTACTGATATTTGCTAATGAGAATTGTTATAATTGCAGACAGTAAGAACTATATTGAATGTTGGGAATTCTAATTAGAGCTCTGTTTGAAATAATTGAATCACTACTAATACCCAGAATGCAGTGTCTGATAAATGTTGCTTTGAATTTTTACCAAATGTAATAATTAAGGCTTTTGCATTTGAAAAAACTTCTTATTCAAATGCTATCTTTTCAACGGTTTTCCGTGTTAGAACCTGAAAGCTTAGAAATATTTATAGATATTTGTTTGATTGAAAAACATGAACTGGAGTGGTGATGTGGACATTTTAATTTTGGCTTGAAAATAAACTTGCCTAATTAAACAAATAGCAGAATGAAAGAGCAGAAGTGTAGCAAAGAACAGCTATTAACAGTGAATTAAGCAGTTATTTTCTGATGATCTATAGCAGGGACCTCCCAACTTCTCCACCTGCGGGCTGAATTGACTTTTATTTAATTACCGGCAGGCTAGACCCCCTGCCTGCCAGCTGCCTGAAACCCCGGGCCCCTTCTGGCTGGAGCTGCAGAGGCATCCCAAGTTGCTCCATGGCCAGGCTGCTCCTGCCCTGAGCCAAGCATCTGAGTATGGTCAGGGCAGGAGTTTGGAAAACTCCCTGGGCTGGCCATAGCTTCCTGCAGGCCAGAGGACAGTGCTTTCCGGGCCAGATACAGCCTGTGAGCCATAGTTTGGAAAGATCTGATCTATTGTACAATTCTCAGATGTTTCCATAATGAATATACGTCATATAATCACAGGTTTGTTTTCCCTAGTTATATTAAATTATTTCTTTATATTCTCATTTGAAAGAAGTGTGATCCAAGGGTAGAAAATTTAGTCCAGGTCTACACTGGTGGCAAAATTCAGTGGTATTCAATGGGAGTTAAAGAAGCTATGCAGAGTTCCAAAGGGGTAGTCATGTTAGTCTAGTTTAGCAAAACAAACAAGGAGTCCTGTAGCACTTTAAAGACTAACAAATTTATTTATTGCATGAGCTTTTGTGGGAGAAAATGCCACTTCATCAGACACTTAAAAGATGGGGAACTTACTCTGCAGGATAGCTTGAATAGCTTCTGTCAATATTGTTAATGTCCCTTTAGGTCACCAAGCTGCACTGATGAAAAATTTGTTCCCATCAGCACAGCACTATGTCACTGAGTGGTGTGTTCTCGGTAGATTTCTGGATCAAGTAAGCACATCTTAACTGTCAGCTCAGTTTATTCAGAATAATTAATCTGACAGAGGCAACTTAGCCATCATCAGTGTGGATATGCCCTCAGTTTTCAGAAGGTTAACATGAAAACCATGTTTTGATCAAATTACTTATGCATACAAGGCTTGGGTTTTCTCCCCTTTTTATTTTATTAATCTGAATTCAAAAGAGGCTGAGTCACTTTTGCACTGTATTGTAACTGCTAACCATGAGTCTGACTTTACAGATACAAAGCCTGCTTTATAGATAGGTACATCTGGGAGATGAGATGATTTGGAAATTCAACTGAGTGCAACAGTAGTACCATCTTTCTCATTAAAAGATAGATGCTTTTAGAGAATAGTAAAAAATGAGCAATATATGTGGTAAGTAACAGTAAAGAAGGCAGTGAAGGAAGACCCTTAAAAGCTAAAGTTGTCCATGTTCTGCATTTACTTAAAATATAGTAATTGTATCACTTAAAGTAGGTGTATCTGCTGCTTGTAGTTAGATCCACTTGCTAGCTTCTTGTGCCCAGACTTAAGTAAAAATGTAATATTCATTGATTGGAGAGAAAACAAGACAAAACCTACCAGGAATGTGACCTAGTTGGGGTGCAACCTGACTAAGTTAACATGTTTGGGAGCTATCAGGCAATGATTCTTCTATATCCCTTCCTCCTGTAATCTGCACCATCTCAGTTAGGGCTGCTAACATTCCTGCATTCTCCTTGGCCTTTAATCTAGTTCCAGCACCACTGCTGGGAATCAACCATGTTCCCCTCAGAGAAGAGTTGATACGGTGTGTGTGGAAATGGCTTGCTATACCAGGAACCCTTTTCTCTTCTACTACCATCTTTAGAAAATGCCCTCCAGTAATCCTTAATACAAGTCTAGGTCATCAGTGAACTATATCACATATGCTCTGGTTTTCTGTTGAGCTGCAGAAACGTGAACTCTTATTACCTAAATAAGTGGTTCTCAATCTTTTGCAGGTCACAACACACTTGCTGGCATATCATGACCCTACAGCACACGACAGCTCACCCACCCCAGGCCAAATCCAGCTATCTTCTTGGTGTCCCGTGACACGCTTACCACTGTGTGGTGACACAATAATGTATTCCAAGACAGTGGTTGAGAACTACTGATCTAAATGACATACTGAGTGTCTGGCCTGCTGAGAGAAAGGTGAAAAAAAAAAAAAATCCATGTCTCTTGGGCCAACTGGAAGTCATGGGAAAATTACTTCCTAGCCCCAAAAATGTGACCAGTAGAATCCAGAAACATGATCCTACTTGGAACTTTCAAGGCTCTCACTGCAGTGCCAGGGACAGGATACACTCTGAAATTGAAAAGATTTATAGGCTGTTCCTTTAGATGTGCATGAGCTAGTGGATTTCCACTACACTCTTCTGTCTAGCCAATGTGCTAAGGAGTCCCATTTTGTGTTCTCCACCATCCCCGCAAGCTTATAAAGAGTCTGCATGCATTAGGTGCATGAGATATAAACCGGAACGGCAAGTTCTCCTTCGAGCGCTGCTCACATCATTCAGTTACAGGTTTTTACGTGCTGCAGCGCACGGTAGCTCGGAAGGTCCTCAGCATTAGCCTGTCAGGTCAGGGCACATGGCTAACACCCCCACCGTGCTGTGATTGTGGCTGTATAGGTGACCGTGACCCTTGCCCTCCCAGTTCCCTTTTCCGCCATCAGCATTGGTTTCGGATCAGCATAAACTTGCGAAACACAAGTGCCTGTCTTTCACATGAAATTCAAGATGCCTGGTTTCAAGCCGTGCTTAGGGTGCTACAAGGCTTTCCTGATGGACGACCTGCACAAGAAATGCCTCGTTTGCCTGGGTGAGTACCTCCTCACGGTGGAGTGCCCCATTTGCTGGTCCTTCAAGCAGAAGACTCATGTAGAAAGGGAGCACTGCCTCCTCTTGATCTCAAGGAATGGAGCTACCAACCCAGAAACCGGCCGAGCCACAAGAGCTCCGCCGGCCCCCCAATCGGTCCGGGCTCAGGATCCCCGCCACCGATCATCAGCACCAGGCTCAAAATCTCAACCCGCCATCTTATCACTCTAGCACCGAGCTCATCCATCACCAGACAGCCTCTCAGCTGTCCCAAGAAGGGTACCGGCACAGGCAACCCCAGTGGCCCATCACCGGCACCAAAATCCGGCTCTCGTGCAGAAGAAGAAGAAAAGGACCAAAGCGGCACCGTCTTCATCGGCACTGCAGGACCCGGTACCAATGTCAAGTCACCTACAGCCAGGCCCGGTACCTCCAACTGATTCACCGCCGATACCGGTACCGGCATGTAGCCCGACGCTGGGACCAAGCCTGGCACTTCCCAACCCTCCACCAGTACCACAGTCCGGTACAGAGGGGCAAGAAACCCCACTCCATTGCTCCTCTGAAGAGCTCTCGGTACCGGGCTCCCAGACATCAGGAGGAGGGTCTTCCAGATCGTCCTCCAAGGACTGCTTCCTTCCCACCCAGGAGGAGTGTCCGAGGAGGAGGCTTCGCAAGAGCTCCTTATCCCCAAGCTCAGTGAGGTCAAAAAGACCACAGATACAGGGCGAAGTTTCCACTCCCCCCATGGCACTTACACCTCTCACGAGATCACCTCATAATGAGTGGACCCTCGACTGGCTGAGCACAGCAACCGATGATGTCTCCTCTCGCTATGCCCAGTTGCCACTGCCGGAGTCCTTGGATTTTCCGACAATGATCCTGACCCTGGCTCTACACAATGTAGTAGATCGCGGGCCCAATCCTCCTCTTCATCTGATGAGTGCCTAATTGACATGTCCACTGACTGCGAGGGAGAACCCTGCATTGAGCAGGACCTCCTCCACCATATGGCAGCAAACCTAAAACTGAAATTAGGTGTAATCCAGGAGGAAGATGACTCCCTCTTTAATGCATGCCGTAGAGCCCCTCAAGCGAGGGTGGCAATCCCTTTGCACTCAGGAGTATACCACATTGTCCAGGAATGCTGGCAAACGCCTTCCTCGATTCCACTAGTGTCCAAAGTTGTGGATAAGAAATACTATGTCTCTTCAGAGGGGTTCTCTTTCTTATTCCATCATCCCACTCCAGGGTCCCTGGTGGTGGATGCTGTAAACCAGAGGGAAAGAGACGGCCAGCCGAGCTCCACACCCAAGAACAAAGAGGCAAAGAATCTCGACCTCCTGGGAAGGAAAGTTTATTCCTCTGCTGCCCTTCAGCTGCATATTTCCAACCATTCAGTCTTAATGATGCGCTACATCTTCAACCTGTGGGACACCATGTGAAACTTTCGCATGGCCCTCTCTGAGGAGTGCCTGAGAGATTTTGAAGCATTGCTCGAGGAGGGAGAGAGGACGTCCAGGGATGCTCTGGCAGCGATGTGGGAGGCAGTGGATACAGCTGCCCATGCTATGGCCTCCGCACTCGTCATGCGCCGCTCAGCCTGGCTCCCAGGCTCGGGCCTATCCACACAGATGCAGCAGATTATTCAAGACCTCGCCTTTGAAGGCCCAGACCTCTTTGCCCCATCCACAGACACAAAGCTCCATGGTATGAAAGACTCGAGGGCTACACTTTGATCCCTGGGGATGTACACTGTGTAACCCAACAGGTGCTCAACGAGACCACATCAACAGCTCCAACAGCAGCTAAAGCAGCAGCTTCAAGTCAGTTCCCGAGATCCCTCCAAGTTCCCCAGCGCCACCTTGAGGACCAGGATAAGAACATGAATCTCTCAGGTAAAGGGGGAAAACACAGCACCTCACAGTCTGGAAGGCGTGGGCAGGGATCTGACTGCTTGTCTGGCTGTAGACAGCATTTTTGATGGTCCCCTCGAGAGCAGCACTCCAGGGCCCCTGTTTTCACCCCACTGCCTCTGCCACTTTGCCCCCCAGTGGACCCCTGTTGCGTCAGACCAGTGAGTCCTCAACACAGTGGCATGAGGATACCATATCCAGTTCTTTTCAATCCCGCGGGACAGGAAACCGCCCCCTCGTGCAGCACTGAGGACCCGGGAACTGTTAAGCAGGTTGGAGGCTGAATGCCAAAAACTCCTCTCCCTCAGGACCATAGAAAGAGTCCCCAAATGAGAACGAGGCAAGGGGTTCTACTCCCGCTACTTCTTGGTCCCGAAACCCAACGGGGACCTATTCTAGACCTCAGAGCGCTAAACAAGTACATAAAGAGAATAAAGTTCCACATGGTTTCTCTGCCGCAGATTGTCCCCTTCCTGTCCCCAGGAGACTGGTTCACAGCCCTCAACCTAAAGGACGCTTACTTTCACATAGCCATCCGACCCCACCACAGATGCTTTCTCAGGTTTGTGGTGGCACGGGACCACTACCAGTTCACCGCTCTCCCCTTCAGGCTATCACTAGCTCCCAGGGTATTCACAAAATGCGTGGCACCGGTCGCAGCATTTCTACCCCTACCTAGACGATTGGCTTATAGTGGGCAAGTCAAGTTGCCAAGTGCAACATCACGTTGACCTGGTAGTGAAACTCTGCAGGTTTCTTGGCTTCTGCATAAACACAGAGAAGTCAAAGCTCTGCCCCACTCAGGACATAGAATTCATAGGAGTGCGACTAAACACTCGACAAGGCACGGTGTCCTTGCCCCGTCAAGATTTTGGTCCATTAGCACCATCATTACAGAACTGCTGCATGCCTGTGCATGCAGCTTCTGGGTCACATGGCAGCTGCCACTGCGGTAATCCAGACAGCACGCTTGAGGATGAGACCTTTCCAGCTCTGGTTCTCCACGATGTTCAGGCCATGGAGAGACAGTCTGGACAAGGTACTCTCAGTCCCCCAGCACACCCTGGAGTCCCTCCAAATTTGGAGGGACCCCTGCTTTGCGATGGGGGGTATTCTGTTCAGGGACTCCAAGCCCTCAGTGACTCAGATAACGGATGCTTCGGACTCATATTGGGGAGCTCACCTATCCAGGGGCCTCGCCACACAGGGTCTTTGGAGCCCCGAGGACAAACTCCTCCACATAAACGTAAAGGAGCTTTGGGCCATCAGAGTGGCCTGCACGACCTTCCTCGACAAAATCCGTGACAGAATGGTCCAGGTCCTCATGGACAATACAACGGCTGTATTTTATACCAACCTGCAAGGGGGGTTCGCTCCTTGACCCTATGTGAGGAGGTGTGCAAGCTTTGGAATTAGCGATAAATCACCACTTTCTGCCGGTTGCCTCTCACCTACCCAGGGTAAACAACAGCTTAGCAGACTCACACAAGAGAAAACCCCTAGCGAATCATGAGTGGCCCCTTCACAACGAGGTATTCTCCCTGTGTGCCACGGAACAAAACCACAAATGTCCTCAATTTTGTTTCCTCCGGGCTAAGGAGGAGGGCTCTCTCAGCGATACTTTCCTCCTCAATTGGTCGGGGGCCCTGGTGTACGCCTTCCCGCCAATTCCCCTGATCCACAGAGTGCTATTGAAAGTCCTCGCGGACAGAGCACACATCATTCTGACAGCTCCAGATTGGTCCAGACAATGCTGGTTCCTCCTCCTGCAGGACATGTCCATAAGGACCCCGCTCCACCTCCCTCAGTGGGCGGATCTCCGAACACAGGACTCGGGACCCCTTTGGCACCCAAACCCAGGACTCCTACATTTGACGGCCTGGATGCTCTGTGGCTCAATGAGCAAGAGAGGTGCTGCTCGGATAGGGTTAAGAAGGTCCTGGTTGGTAGCAGAAGACCCTCCACCAGGTCCACCTACATGGCGAAGTGGGAGTGCTTCTCCACTTGCTGCCGTGACAAAGACATAGACCCTATCTCCGCACCAATCCATACAACTCTGGACTATCTCTTGGACCTAAGAGAAAAAGGCCTATCCCTGTCCTCACTAAGAGTCCACCTAGCGGCAGTTTCAGCTTCCACCAAAGAGTTGATGGTGCCCCAGTCTTTTCACACCCCATATCTCACAGCTTCCTGAAAGGGATGGAAAAGCTCTTTCCCCGCCCTCATAAGCCCACCCTTCAGTGGGATCTGAATGTTGTGCCACGGGCTTTGACAGAGCTGCCGTATGAACCCTTAGATTCAGCTACTCTGCTGGTGTTGTCTTGGCAGGTGGTTTTCCTGGTAGCGATCACCTCAGCTAGAAGGGTTTCAGAGCTGCGAGCCCTTTCCTCCAAACCCCCATATACAACATTCTTTCCAGACAAGGTGGTCCTCCATCACCATCCTTCCTTCCTGCCCAAGGTGGCCATTCCCTTCCACGTGAATCAAGAAATTTGCCTGCCGGTTTTCTATCCCAATCCCCACATTACAGAAAACCAGAGACAGCGGCACACCTTGGATGTGAGCAGAGTGCTCTTAATTTATATTAAGTGCGCACAGTCTTTCTGCAAGACCTCCCAGTTGTTCGTGGTGGTCGCTGAACGCATGAGAGGTTCCCCAGTGTCCTCTCAGTGCACCTCCAAATGGAATGTGAACTGCATCAAAGACTGCTACTGAAGGTCAAACATGCCTCTCCCAAGGACTGTGAGAGGCCACTCTACCAGAGCCCAGGTGTCTTCCACAGCCTTCCTCACCAAGGTCCCGATCCAAGAGATCTGCAGGGCTGCTACATGGTCATCGATACATACCTTCACGACGCACTACGTCATTGCCCAGCAGGCTAGAGAAGATGCTGCTTTGGGCAGAGCTGTACTCAGTGTGGGTAGACTGCAACTCCTCCCACCATCCTTGGGTATGGCTAGCGGTCACCTGTAACTGAATGATGTGAGCAGCACTTGAAGGAGAACGGTTGGTTACTTACCAGTAACCATCCTTCTTCAAGATGAGCTGCTCACGTACATTAAGGCCCCTCCCACCGTCCCCGCTATGGAGTTGGTAAAGGTATATGGGACTGGGAGGGTCGGGGTCACGGTCACCTATATAGCCGTGGTCACGGCACGGAGGGGATGTTGGCCGTGTGCCCTGACCTGACAGGCTAATGCTGAAGACTTTCTGAGCTACCATGCGCTGCAGCACTTAGACATCTGTAACTGAATGTATGTGAGCAGCCCATTTCGAAGAAGGACGGTTACTGGTAAGTAACAAACCATTTTAAAGAATCCTGAGTGATTGCCTCCTACTAGCCCTGGCAAAGCTTTCACTTCTGAGCTGGGAACAGTCTAACTTCCTGATTCTCTCACTCCCTCAACTTTCTTAAAAACGTCCCAAAAATTCTGTTTGTGGATACACATATTCCTGTCTTTTTCGTATTATTGCATGCAATCAGCACTGAGTCGTACCCTGTACTCCCATCTTCCAAACAGGGATGATAAGAACATGGTAATTTCTGCACTGGGTTTTGGAGTTGGAGGGCTCAGGAATCTAGAATTCCTCTGAACCCTTCCATGTCCTCCTCCACAAGACAACAGTCTCCCTCTGACATTCAGTTTTGCTGCCCCAAGCCAGGGCTCCCTTTTTGTCTTACTGACTGTCATAATGAAGCCCTGCCTATATTATTGCACCAAACAATGGTTTAAGAAGGTAGAAGAAAAGATAATGCTAAAAGCAGTGAAAAAAATCACTAGCAGCTGCACTGGTAACTTGAAAATAATGGTGCAGTTTACAGACCCTAGGCAGCAGCGTGGTGTTATATTATGCAAGTATCAGTGATGGTTCCCTGGATCTGTCTGCTACTGAAAACTGTTCAAGGACGTTAGGCAAACACACGCACTTCAATTACTAGAATTAAAGCCTATTTTTGTTTAATAGGTTTTCAATCGTCAAATTTGTAACAGTTTATAAAATATGTAATAGATGTCGGTGTCAGTATTTGACTAAATGACCTTTAGCTTTTTGAACTCCCCTATGATTAATTTCACCCAATAGGTATCAGCTAGGCAGATAAAGATTTTGTGGACAAAAAATACAAGTAAGATGTTCCAGCTTTGATAAGAAGAAGGTGCTAGTAATGTTGCCAGATAATGTTCAAACAGTTTTCTGTAGACAACTCACTGAAAGTCAGATGGGCTTTTTACCAGATATAGTCTTATGCTGAGGAACTCAACAAAGCTGTTTAAAGTTTTGATGCTCGCAGTTGGTTTACATATTTGTAGTCACATTCTGAAGAGTATAGCAGAATGAGACAGAAGAAATTGGTTTTACTGAGTGCACCAACTTTGATGCTAATTCTGTGCAGCAAGCACATTTTCCATCATCTGTACCATGGAAAAAAGAAGGAACCAAGCTATAAGGCAGTGTGTGGTTTGTTACCATGTTGGTTTTTGTGATTTTTCTTTCGCAGCTATCTCTGGAATCTCGTATAGGCTAAATTAAATTTTTATTCTTTGGTTTCATGTTTCTCTGTATTTGTGCTGTAGCATTAGTATCTGTGAAACTCAGTGGTTTGTGATTCTGTATTAGGTACCACTTTTGATAATGTGGACAAAACAATGTGAAACTGCAAAATCGACCTGAAGGGGTGACTATTCAAATCGGCAGCTTGGCCCAAAGTTATGGGACAAGTGTTATGACAGTTGCCCCTAAGGAAGTCGTCATGGGACAGGTGAAAAGGATCAATTCTAAATTCAAACGAAGAGTAAGACTGGAAAAAGGAATAGCAAAGAGGTGGTCACAAGACAGGGAACCTCAAGGCTGCCAAATATCTGAGCTTTCAGATAGGAAAGAAAAATTATGTGATACAAAGAATGCAATAACCACCATAGTCAGTTTAATGGATCAGCAAAACAAACAAGGAGTCTTGTGGCACCTTTAAAGACTAACAAATTTATTTCTAAGCATCTGACAAAGCGGGATTTTCTCCCACAAAAGCTCATGCAGTAAATAAATTTGTTAGTCTTTAAGTACCACAGGAATCCTTGTTTGTTTTTTCCAGAGGGGTAGCCATGTTAGTCTGTGTATAGCAAAAGCAGCGACAGTCCTGGGGCACCTTTTAGACCAGGGGTCTCAAACTCAAATCACCGCAAAGGCCACATGAGGACTAGTAGAGGGCTTTATGAGAGAGGGCTGGATGAGGACTAGTATGTTAGGCTGAGGGCCGCACCACTGAAACCTTTTCATACAACAATATTGCAAATACTGGTAACAAGCGTCATTTCTGGCTGCAGGAAATAGATTTAAGGGCCGCATGTTTGAGACCCCTGTTTTAGACTAACAGATTTTTTTGAGCATGAGCTTTCATTGGCTATAATCCACTTCGTCAGATGCAACATCTTTAGAAATGCCACCAAGGTAAAGACTTCACAAAACAATTTAATTAAAACAGATTAAAGCAAAACCAGTTGGTTTTTGTGGTTGGGGGTTTTTGTTTGTTTGTTTTTTGTGGTTGTTTTTGTGTGGTGTTCTTTTGTTTTGTTTTGTTAATTTTAAGACTTCTTATGAAAGAAATTATGCTCCATTTCCTTAAGTGTTTGTAATTCTTTGTTTAATCTGAATCAAGTTAGTTTAAATGGCCAGGAAATACAAAATGTAAGCTTAAAAGTACCTGAGGTAAATGATGGTAGCGACAACATTTCATGTGAATATTATCAAGAATTACTTGGTATATTATTTGACTTGTAATAAAATTGAATATTAGTGAAATTCTGCTACAAAAAGCTAGAACTACCGTTTCACTTTAAGTTCCAAAGGGGATAGCTATGTTAGTCTAGTTCAGCAAAACAAGCAAGGAGTCCTGTGGCACTTTTAAAGATGAACAGATTTATTCAGTACGTGAACTTTTGTGGGGGGGAAAAAATCACATTTCATCAGATGCTTTAATGAAGTGAGATTTTCAGCCATGAAAGCTCACATGTTAAATAAATTTGTTCGTCTTTAAAAGTGCCCCAGGACCCTTTGCTTGTGTCGCCCTTTTTTTTTTTTCTCCTCTTAAGGAGAGCACTGTCAAGGTTGACAAGCCCTAAATAGAAAACACATTTTAAAAGCTTTGTTTTCTTTCTTTTTCTTTCTTTCTTTCTTTCTTTTTCAGGAATTTATCATGGCATCCTGTACTGGACCCTAAGATTAAAATGTACATACCACACTCTCATGCATTTATTGATTTGGATAACGACTTCACTGCGGGTGAGTCACAAATATTGTAATATTTTATTTTATTGCTATAAAGATGTTCCTCTTTAAAACTCGTCCAGTGTATTCAGTAATAATGAACTGAAGATTTCTGAGCTTTCAGATAGGAAACAAAGATTACATGATACAAAGAATGCAATAACCACCATAATCAGTTTAATGGATGACTCATTAATGTTAGTTTATCTCCTTTTTTTTAAGTAACTTATTTGTAATTTATTTTCTATTTTATTTGCAACTGTTATTGACAGCATGTTTAAATACACTGCCAGTTGTTTTTTTAAGACTATTTCTAGCAAGTTTTCTGCTTTAAAAAAATGGGGATGGGGATTATGAAGCTTTGCATTGTAAGGTACTGACTTCCATAAATTAAGTGGCTGTTTTTTTTTCAAAATGACTGCCAAACTGAATGCAATTAATAAATCTTTTAGAAGAGATGTTTCCCAGCCAACACTTGTTCTTTTTTTAAAGCTTTAGCAAAATGTGATGCAACCATTTAGAGCTCAGAATAATTTAGTGGACCCTTTTAAAACCACATATCCTATTCTTTAGTGGTACTATAAGTGCTGCATTTAACACTGAATAGTACGTTAAAATAAAGGTGCTCACTATAATGGGAATTTGAAGAGGAATGGTGTCTCTGGTTTGTTCCTTACTTTTTGCAGATTGTTGATATGTTAGTTCCCCCTGCCACACACCATCTGTGACAAAAATGGGGGGTTGCATGTTTTAGAAAAGGGGAAACTTTAATGTAATCACATTTCTCATGAAATTGGAACTTTGAACCAACATAATTTTTTTTTTTTTTTTTACATAAATGCTGTTTTGCAGGAATTGCTTTCTTTGATAAATTCTATGCAGTTATTTTGTTTGTAGTGATAAGGGCTGTAAACTGTTAAGCTAGTAAGATTCTTTTTTTTAAGGGGGCATATATTAAAATCCACATGCTATGTTTTTGGCTTTTGGCTTCTATCTCTTAGTTTTGCACATCAGTACAAAGCCTAGCCTAGAATAGTCAAATGGCAAGATTGGTTCTTGGCACTCAAAATCACCTATACGAGGGAGGTAACCAATGGCAATGCCTCTGAAGAATTAGTCTGTGCTTGGTGATGGTGTGCAGAAGAAGTGAATTTCTTTGCTAGCTATGATAGCATAACTAGGGCCATTATTAAGATTGTCTGACAAGACTTGTTTTCTGTTTCTCCTAATTTTGCTGAACTTCAGCTGTTTGGGCTGAAATTTCCAATGCTAAATATTTTCCTCAGGCATAGTTCTTGTTTGGTTGGTTGGTTTTTGAAAACTTCTTCCATAGTAGTTTAGCTATTTCTGAGAATAAGGTAAGAGGAAAGTGTTTACCTATGTTCTTGTGTAAATAAGTACATAATGGTGACTACCTCTTGTCTGAAAAGTTCTAGCACCTCTTCGCCTTTGGAGCAGGGACTTGACATTTCAAAAGGAAGGACTGGACTTTCTATTAAGGATGTACCTTTTGCCATCCCTGTGAAAATCCTTTGACGTCTGACCATGTTATACACTTTTAAGAAATAGCAACTCACATGTTCAGTGGAGACTTAGATACTGACAGCAATGAGACTAAGGTATACTGGACAAGGGGACTGAGACTGGGATGAAAATGCTGAGGAGAGTAGGATAAGGATGAAGAGCTGGGGCTGAGGAAAAGATGTACAGGGACAGGATGAAGTGGTCAGAGCAGAAGTAATCTCATTTGGAGGCAATGGGGAGAAGATCTGTGCTCACTAAAGTGTATTTTTGTCCAAAGCCTGGAACAGAATACAAGATTCTTGAGTTTTGCTAGTGCTCAGGTGTCAGCAAGGTCTGTGTAACCACTGGTGAGTGGTCCCATTCCTTTTGAGTACTGGTCCACACAAAGGATGGAAAACTACTACAATTATTAGGCCATGTCTACACTAATGGCAAGAAAGTCACTGCCATCAGATCAATCTTTGCAGATCAATTCAGCCGTCAACTAAGACATACTAAGTCAATCTGGAAATTGACTTAATAAAACCACCCCGTCAGATGTTACAGCTCAGTGAAGATGCCATGCTGAAAGGGAGGTAAGAAGTTGACAGGAGTTATACATGCTACTCTGTGTAGCATGTGTAACTTCCATTGACTGCCACTAAATTTTCCTGGCTATGAAGATCAGGCCTTAGTCATTCTGTTTTCTCAAGTGACAAAGGTGTGTCTGGTGGATAAAGGTTCCATTCCTGTTGCTGACCTGTAAGGATGGCCTTATGATGCAAAATGAACCCCCATTAAAAAAAAAATAAAGTAAGGCAGGGGGAGCGAGCCTTAAAAAAAAAA